>CM037840.1:1957420-1987420 GCA_021234535.1 Stichopus chloronotus | reverse complement strand
ATCCTATTCATATCATCATCACGTTCATTATCATCATGATTATCAATACTATCATCATCACCATCATCTTTATCACGATCTACTTTACCATTATTATCATCATGATCATGTTAATCTTGATCATTTTTATAATCACTATTATTGTCATTGTCATCACCATTATCGTCATTATTATCATTACCATCATCACGACCTTTTCTATAATCATCATAACGATCATCGTCATCAACGTCATGATCATCATTGTCGTCATCCCTATTATTATCATCAACATCATCATCATTGCCATCATCATCATCATCTTCACGATTATCACCATCATCATTATCATCATGGTCATCATCACGATCATCATCCCCATCATCGTCACCATCATGACGATCATCATCATAACGATCATCATCACAATCATCACAATCATCACAATCATCACCATCATCATCATCATCATCATCATCATCATCAATCATCATCATCATCATCATCATCATCATCATCATCATCATCATCATCATCATCATCACAATCATCACAATCATCACAATCATCACAATCATCATCATCATCATCATCATCATCATCATCATCATCATCATCATCATCATCATCACAATCATCACAATCATCACAATCATCACAATCATCACAATCATCACAATCATCACAATCATCACAATCATCATCATCATCATCATCATCATCATCATCATCATCATCATCATCATCATCATCATCATCACGATCATCCTCATCATAATTTTGCTTTATGTTGTTTACCAAGGTAACCAACATGATCAACAACATGTGCCTAATAATGCAACTGGGAATTGTCACAACTCGCCAAATCGATTTCTACTTCAAATGGAAAGTATCACCGGTTTTCTTGGCCTCTGCAGCATATTTAGACTTTCCTTCGACGTTGTTGTTAACATCTCACTAAATTCAGAACAAACGATTGACATTGTGTTTTACCAAGAGATTTTGACGTCATCAACCTTCATTTTATAGGATAAATATAATTAGTCGTATTATTTTGCTTGATTCGTACAAAATTGTGGTGGTATAAAAAACGAATAGAGGTTGGTCTCATGGTCACATTTTACGACGTAAATACGGTAAAGCATCATTTCTGAAAACAAATCATGTTATAGGTTTACTATCTATTGTATCTTGCGAAATAGGCCTAACGTCCAATGCGATTTGTGTGATAAATAAGTAAGGAAACGAACAGCTCATAAAGGTTTACCGAGTAAATAAACCGTCCAATGAGATCGAAATATAATCTGTAGTAAAGTCCATTAAATAAGGTCATCCAATTTACTGGTGTCGCGTTTTAATATTGTATCAGCTGTATCTTACAACTTGACTTTTATATTGGTTTCTTGCCATTTACACTCCTTTCCATTGTCTGTCATCCTTTATTTTCATTTTCCTATGTTAATTAGCCTTTTTATGTTTGGTTGATACTTTTTAGCTTGTTTTGAAACTCGCTGTCTTAGCGTTATTGAGTTTGTTTTTGTTGTTAGCCTTTCGCTGACCTGTTATCACCATTATTAATATGTATTGGTGTCGGTTTACATAATTATGTGTTACTTTGCTTTGGACGTTTTTTACTTTTTCTTCTACTTCGTGTATTTTTTTTTTTTTTTTGTCCTTTACTTCTTTTGATTGATTTGTGTGTATATGTTGGGAGTATAATTTCTTTTTACTTAAAGTCTGTCTTCAAGTGTGTTTGTGGTCAGTTTGCTGATGTTTGTTCTTTACTTATTATTTAAGACAATTTACCTATTGTTGTTATTGGCTAGTGTCGGTTTTACTTATTATTATCTTTTGCTTTCATCTTTATATTATGTTTTTTTTGTTTATAAGTTATCTTTTTTATCTTTTTCTTATGATGAGTATAACCAAATTTATTGTTGCCTGATTTATTGTATTACATTGTTAGATGCTGTTCAGCTGTTTGCTTTCTTCTATTGTTTTTCAACTTTTAACTTCTTCATATTTTCTTTAATTGTTATTTGTTATTGCATTTGCTATTCCTATCATTGTTTTAATTGGTATTATTACTATTATTATTATTCTTTTTGTTGTTTTATTTCTTCTTAACGTTATCATTATTCATATTCATTGTATGCATTTACTTTAATGTCTTGCTTTGTACACCTTTTCAGGCTCCTCTATTTTATTGTTATCAAGTTAGTGTTTGTTGTACTTTTTTACTCATATTTGTTGTTTATTCCTTGTGTAACCTTTCTGTCTTATTACCGTTATTTTTTTGTTGTTAATAATTGACAATTATTAATACGAAGAATGGCATTGATAGATATATGTTTATCTTTCTTCTGTCAGTGTTTTCATTTCTTTAAATTCTCAATAACAGATACAGAAACGAAATGACCACAAAGAGGAACATACTGTTGCTCCTCGGGGCGAATTTTGTGCAGTGAAAAGTTTGAAGCTTCCAACGGACCGACATCATTCCGGTCTTCCCTACAAACACACACACACACACACACAGAAAAGAGCAATGCGCGGTCCTTGTGTTCCTTGTCTAATTAAAGTTGAAAATGCTATAAGAAATGTATCTACATGCAATGATAAACCCTTTAGATATTATTTTGTCAAGAGAATTGACAACGGTTACTGCTACATTCAAAAGACAAATAGGTTTTCTTACTTGCATATCTGGTGGCGATACAACTTGGTTTCCCGGGTATAAAGACCGTGGAGAAGTGGGCTCGGAAAAACCGAAAAAAAAATAAAAAGGATCTACTTGATGTAAGCCTTCTGGAAGGTATTGTTATGAAACCGATCCCGCGGATTCCTCGAGGAGGACCAACTAATAGTGACTGATACAAAACACAGGTGGCAAAGGAACTCGAATTAACATTTGCATATGAAAACGTAACAGAAATAGTTGAATTCTCACACGCGACATAACAAAAATAACACAGGTACTAAAACTTGTATAACAAAAAGTCGACTACATGACTCTGTTAATTCTAAAGAGTGAGACTAGTGATTGCTCTAAAATTAAGAGTAAATATTCACTCTAAAGGAGAACTAATGTTAACTCTCTCATTTCATTCTTTCTTATTTAGAGTGACTATTCACCGGGACTCATAGTGACTATTTTGTAGCCATATGAAAATCACTCATGTTGCACATGCGCACATTCATGTCTTATTCACTATAGGGCACAAATAAATGTTTGTTTTCTAATTTCCGCAGCCTGAGACATCAAACTTACCCTAATATAAGAAATAATGACACTGAGAAGTTAACGACGAATTCAAAGTTACACATGAAATGAGTGAGCATGAATCATTGTCGGAACAGTTGCTGCCTCAGTCGCTGATTATTGTAGTAATATCATCACTCCTCTGAATGTATCATGAATTCATTTAACTCTCGAGAGGCATTCTATCATTTCTAAACAACCCCCCCCCCCCTTATCATCGACATCATTATTATTTTAATAAATTCTCAGACGAGGGCATCTGAACGGTGCCTTAATTTTCTGTTTATAATATCACAAATTCATTCCTCTGCAGTGTAACCCTCAACTAGAATTAGAAACAATACTTCCGATTGTTACATGAACTACACCTGCAGTATTGGTTCCGAAATGGCAGTCCGTGGGTCATATCCGACCCATCACAAGTACCAAGTGAAGTGAAAAAAGTAATAAGGTTGGATAAACATGAAATTTAAGAAAGGATTAACGAGGATGCGCCGAACGCAGCCTACTACTCTATGAGTGAAACAATCAACGCCGGTTACGTCATCCAAAGGGGTTTGTTATATCTGTAGTTTCCAAAGACAAAAGAATTGGAAAGAGGGATAGAGAGAAGGACGAAAGCCCACACCTTGCACGTTACTATGGTGATTACTTGAGCTTCCTCAAGGAGAAGAATAACACGTATTGCAGTATAGACTGAATAATCATTACAAACATTGAAAATTCCAACTTAGTTCATCAAACTTTGACCGTTTTTCAAGTAAATGTTTCGCATTTTCAAATAAGTGTTTTGTATTTTCATCATGAATAAACATTAGCCAAATATGGACATTTATGACGTCCAGGAAGGAACTCATAATGATACGCCTTACCTAAGGTATTTACTCACTAAACATTTATTTCAAGGACAGGTAAAAATTTAATACGCCCGGAGGGTTTTATTTTCGATGCACTTATTGTCGTCTTTAAAAATTATTGTGGAAGCCAAAAAACGACTGAAGTAATTAAGAGAAACTAAATGTAGGCCTAAACAAAAGAAATACGGACAATTTGCAACGCTCCACATCATTTGTTTTGTCTTTTTATTATTCTTTGAGAAGCCGCAAAAATAATAAGTTACAATTTCCATCTCATTAGCATTCATGTGAGTTCTTTTTTAGGTGACAGGTATGGTCTTTAAAGAGGCTCTTTGAGTTGTTTCGTTAAACTCACTGACTTTTCCTAAAAATGTCAAGTTTTGTTTCACATATCAATGACAAATGGTCAAACTAAGAGAACCCCCATGTGTCACACACAAAGGAACATCAATGAGTGAGGAATTAACAATCAATTTTGTTTCTAAAACGTATGTGACACTTTTCAAATTAGTACTAATTCACTTGCACAGAGCCACTACAAGTCAGCTGCAACAATTCAAAACTTTTGACAGTTTATCGTTACTACTGGATGTTAAACTTGACGTATTATGCTACTTATAAGCACTGTCATGTGTTTGTACCTTACAAACTGATCGATCGAAATGAGCCTCTTTAAAATTTTCAAATTAGTACTAATTCACTTGCACAGAGCCACTACAAGTCAGCTGCAACAATTCAAAACTTTTGACAGTTTATCGTTACTACTGGATGTTAAACTTGACGTATTATGCTACTTATAAGCACTGTCATGTGTTTGTACCTTACAAACTGATCGATCGAAATGAGCCTCTTTAAAATTTTAACTTTCTTCATCACTTTGTACTAACCCCCTTCTCTTTATTTTATCCTAGTTTATCCTAGTTTTCATATTTCTAGAAGAAGGGTTACAGAGACCATGAACTCATTCCCACCCCCCGTAGAATCAAATTAAAAATGTATGTCACTTATATTGGCAATGATAAATTATTTGAAAAGACGTCATGTATTTAAAACAGTCGTTAGCAATCTGACACTTACAGGACACCGTAGAAAATGCTCCCGCTCAGTGAGTAAACACAGCATCAAACGAAAACGTCTATGATTTCATATCAATATTATTAAAATTTACCTGTTTAATGTGATTCCTAGGCTAAGGAAAACAGTTTAAAACAGCAAAAAGAGCACTCTATTTGAAGTGGAAAAGCCATTTAAGCCGCAGTGTTAAAATGAAACTTTCTTAATACGTGAACATACTCATGACAAGTAGCTAACCTTAACTAAGATCTTTGTTTAGAAAGCTGGACAAAAATATTTCCAGGAAAAAAATGCGCTAGAAGCCTTCATAACAAGTTTAGTTATTATTTGAACAACAAAGCTTCTAATTGCCCCATTAAATCCTGGATCACCAAAGGAATATTATAATCAGTAAATACAAGGAACAAATAATATAAAACAAACATAAAAACACCTCTCCACAAGTAATATTTAGGAAATAAAATGAGGGGGCTACTAGGTCATTAGTTTGATTCTATTACAGATGATGACGTCATCATGGAGGCTGATCGGACCGAGAGGATAGCCGAGCTGCTGTTATTTTATCAAGTGATATGATAAACCAAAGAAATTCCCAGAGTCACACGTAGTGCTTTGAACTATATATCAATCATTCACCCCCCCGGCTCCCTCAAGGCAGGGGAGGAGGCAGCTGCGAGGATGAGATGAGGTATGGGCCTAAGAATTGGAGACATACTAAATCCCACTTAATTGGTGTTACTATTAATTTTAAATTCCTTCTTGATTTTTATATTAGCACCGTACACCAATGTAGTTACCTTACTTTCTTTTTATTTATAAGTTATTCGCAGAAGTGAAAATTTAGATTATGGGCGATTTTTTGGTTTTGTTTTTTGAGACATAAATGCAAAGGTGAATCTGAAAATTTGTTGTAGCATACAGATTTCAAAGTTCGACGGAGATATTATTTTATTACATACTTGGAAGTATAAATAACCAAAAGCTGAGATGACACTCACCACATGCTTTCAAAGAATGTAAGCATTGGTGACCACTCTTGGAGTGACGTAAATTAGCCCTACACAACTGATTCAGTTCGATATATTGCAGAGAGACTAGAGCAAGAAGAGAAGTGGTTACATAGCTATATGTTATACTTATATCTTGCACTAATATCAGAGTTCAAAAACATTAACTTGTACTGTTGAAGACAGAAATGCTTGTTTGAAATCTGAAGATTGAATATCGGTAACACCACCAACAAGTCGCAGACTAACGCTGAAAGCAGTTACTCAAGTTGGCATTTTCCTTTAAATTAGGCCTTCTTCAATTTTAACTCGTTCTTTGTTTTCCTATCATTTTTCTGTTTCTTTTTGCATTTATCATTTGCGACCTCCTCCCCCCCCCCCCCCACCAAGACTTTGTTACCGCATTGAGTGTGAAATACCCGATCTGATATACTGGAAGTACCCCGGTTGAAAAAGTGAGTCGACGGCGTAGAGTAATTGTTGTATGCGACCTCATGTTACAAATGGAATCCCCCGATGTGTTGTAATCATTGGATTTGTAGGAATACTTATTTCAGGAGGCCAGTTTTTAAAATTAGGCTAGTCAAGCCCAGTTTTTAGGTCTCAGACGGGGTTGTATTAAGACGGGGTTGTATTAAGTTACAGTTGACACTTAGGCTAGATCCAGTGCCGGCTAAAGTCTGCGATTTTATTGTTCGGTGTTACAGTCTCACCACATAGGGAATTACTTTTCCCTGTGAGGTTGGCAATTGGGCCTAGGCTATGCGATATAAATCTTTCTCTGGTCTGTGTACTGTCCAAGTCTAGATAGCATGTAGACTTTTTTTATTTCCAGCATGAGGACTGTGGATCAGTGTTAAACAAGTTATGGTTGTCTCAACAAATAATTGGAACAATAGCCTCCAATAATAGTGTAGGCTACAGGTGGTATAACAAAGCATTATACAGAGACCTGCCAATGTTTATCTGCACTACTATGTGGGATTTCAGCTCAACTGGTGATGTTTGCATTCTTTTTGACATCATGGAGTGTAATTCATGTCTTCCATGACTTCTGAAATGATGCATTGCCAGTTCCAATCGTCACTGCAGATACTAATTTGGATTAGTGAATGTGAAGGAAGATTTTGCAGGCCAGCTATCAACATTTCATCTTGAATCCTGGCATTCACCTTTCATCAATTCATTACCTGACATGTAAACAGATTTTGAGGGCTGACGTTGTACAGATACCAGATACCATGATGGAAATCAGTTGAAGATTTGACAAACGCTTGAATAGTACCTTAAATACTCTGGTGAGAATCGCTGTCAGCATTTCAAGCATTCTGATGGATAATCTTTCACCCCTTTGGAATTTGAATGCATCGCAAAGACAGTAACACATTAATTCAATATTTAGTAACAGATATGCAGGTCTATGGAATTTTCCACACAATCTAGTCATGGGATGTATGACAAAATTGATCTAAATGATTTCTATGATAGTTAGTACTATAACAGTTTCAATAAGTTGGCCATGTTATCCTTGCAAATTGTGAGCAGTTTGTGTATGTTTGTAACTTCATAGCCCTCTCCTCTTAAAAATAAAAATTGTTCAACAGAGGCATCTTGTTTACCTGTTTTGTAGTTATCCAGGCGTTATTACCACACTCCACAGTAGTACACTCACACTTTCACAGTGTGTTTTCCCTCAAGCTCCCATCTCCCTGGACCCATGCCCTATCAATTACATGGCTTCCCCCCCCCCAAAAAAAAAAAAAAAACCAGAAATTATATCTCCAAAAACACAGCAAAATGATTTGACCGTCGTCAGTTTTATTTAAGACATACTGAAATGTTGCCTTCGTCGATCATGTACAATACATGCCTAGCATCAAGAAATTGCACAGTGCAAAAAGCACTCTCCAATAATTAAGTCTGGTAAAATAGTATTTAAATTGTCACAAACCTCACAACATGCATTCTATGTATAAATGAAATAGTACGTATACCATTTCAAGCGATGAAACCATTATGTTCCGTGAAATAAAGTTTTTATCAAAATTTTTGTCGAAGATTTCGTGTACTTTTTCGAAACTCCGCACCTATTATCATTAGTGACCAGTTTCGCGATGATTTTAAAAGGAGTAGTCGGCGGCCATTTTGTAAACCGAAGTGGCGCCACTTTTCTATCACAGTGCAGTACGGCAATGTTGTCTCCAGATGTATATATTTACCTCAGTGGTTGTAATCCCGCTCACCATTCCTGGGACTTCCTGTTATTGAATATACATGTCCACTACCAAAGACGTACATGACACACAACGCATTGAAAGACACGCCCTTACAATCTGTTGTAGGCGAACATCTCATTACCTTAGCTGAAAGTTGAAGTAAAAGAAGTGGAACTTATACTTTTGCAACTAACAGTATCAACAGTGTAATACGTTGACTGAAGTAAGAGAGGACTACCAGAACCTGGTAAGGAAATGATTTCAGTTCTAATAAAGTGGGTAGCCTTTGCCATACGCTTTGATATTGTTGTGACAGAGAGCTGCCTGCCGTAACTTAGTAAGCTTGCACAGTTTAAAGGGGCTCATTGAGTTGATATCAGTAAAGATTGCGGTGATTTTGAAGTATGCAAACACACGACAATACTCACAATTAGCATAATTAATCAAGTTTCGCATCCAATAGTTATATGAAAACTGTCAAATTTTTCGAATTTTTGACTGTTACTTGCTCTGATTGCAGTGCATGTGAATGTACTAATGTGAAAGTGTCTGGTCACAAAGTTTCAAAAACCAAATGTAATCGTTGGTTACTCACTCATTAATGTTCCAACGTATGTAAAACTTTGGGATCCTTTTAGTTTGACTGTTTGTCATTAGTATGTGAAGGAAACTTGACCGGTTTAGAAAAATTGAGTGAATTTCACAAAACAACTCAATGAGCCTCTTTAAAAACAGGAACCGCAAGTCCTTATATGTTGTATTGTAATAATACAACAATTATCTAATGTTTTCCTTTGTGTTTAATCATTTGGTTGTGTCTGATGGTTCGTTTTTGTCTAATGATTTGGTTTGTGCCCATTGTCTCCGTTTGTGTGTACTGTTGTCGTTTGTCTACTGTTTCGTTTCGCGTTTCGTTCATAAAACAGGATATGCACGCATGCGCACTGTTCATAGTACATGTACGATCGGCGTTCCATACAATGTTGCAGATTTGCTAGAGCTTATTGACGATGTTAGGGTATGGCCACTCTCTCGCGACAGATCTCTAGCGAAACTATAGGATATGTACCTTGTGTTAATTGTGCACCTACCTATGTAGATGTCGAAAGGGGAAAAAAATCGTTTATACGTAACTTGGTGTTTCACCTCTAGTGCCGACTCAATGACCATTCATGTTATCGTAATTGTAAGAAAAGAATGAAGTTGATTGCTTTTGGTCGACCTTTCATGTGTGGTATCTAAGATAATACTTGTAAATTCAAAATTTTAGGGTGAAGAATTTACCCTCCGTACGTGTGAGTATAATACTACAGGCCTACATACGTTCGACTGGCACGTAAAAACTAGCCCCTATACCCGTTGATTACAAAATAGACCTAAGTTGCCATGATGAAAATGAAATGTGACACGGAGTCCCGACCCAAATGATCCGTCGTTAAGGAGTAAACGATCGTTGAATACTGACACTCGTAATCGTATACATTGGACACATGAAAAACAAGAGGGCAATCCACGGAGTTGCATATCTCATCGCCAACACGCACATTGATTTCAATATAGGGCCTGCACATGGGAATTTGAAATAGTTTATGCCTAAGTACTTACAAAACTTGAAGTTAATTGGTTTAATAGTTCTCAAGAAATGCTGGAAATAGCAATTTTGGGGCAAAATAGTTTTTTTTTTCCTAAAAAATCAGCAAATTTGACTCGATTTACCATTACAGTAATATTATGTTGAACAATGTGTTCTCAGGTAAGTACTAACAACTTGAACTGTAAGTTAATTGATCTAATAGTTCTCAGGATATGCTGGAAATACAAATTTTGGGGCAAAATTGGCTTTTTTTTTTCTCAAAAATCAGCAAATTTCACTCTCTTTACTACAAAAGTGATATGCCTTGAAATTTTTGATTCTCAAGTAAGTTTTTGCAAAATTTTGCATTAAAGGCTCAAATACTTCTCAAGATATGCTGGAAATAGCAATTTTGGGGCAAAATAGTTTTTTTTTTTCTCAAAAATCAGCAAATTTGACTCAATTTACCATGCAACTAATACATCTTGCACGTATTGGCATCATGCACAACCTAACCAAGTTTCAACTTAATCCCTCATATGCTCTTCAAACTATTCTGGAAAAATCACAATTTGGACAGGTCCGGACGCACACACACACACGCACTCACACACACACACCAACAAAAAAAATATAAAAAAATAGAAATGCATGAATGCGACGATTAAACACACAAACCCAAAGGATGGAAGTACAGATAATACAAAAAAAAAATAAAAAAGAAAATTATGAATGCATTAATGAGACGATTAAACACACAAAACTAAGGGATGGAAGTTCAATTAATACCAAAAAAAAATAAATCAATAAAAAAAATAAACTTTTTCGGTATGTTATGCTATGGGTTGGTTTCTTTTGTGGATTGAATATTGCCGCAGGTGAGTTGAGGTATATATGTTGCAAAAATGGAGTCAATTGGAGCAATTATGGACAATTTGTGGACTTTTAGCCGGCGGAGCATTATTTTTGAGCAGGTGTGTGTTCCGGTCCGACTGAACAGGGTAGGTAAAATTCGACGGTCAAAAAATCTAAACTTAGCTAAGGTACGGAAAACTGAAAGTGCCATGGATGGCAAATGTGTCAGCTTTCCAACTAGTGGTAGCTTATATCTGTTGAAAACTTCTAGAAGGCTTTAGTGACCACATTACTTTTGCCGTTTAGTACTGTGTAAGTCAATGGAGAAGGGGTATGGGACCTACCTTCAATGTCAAAAGAAAAGAAAACGGAGAAGAAAAAAAAAATGAAAATTTGAAATATATAAGAAGGCCTCGGTGATGATTCACGATGTAATTAATTACGCGGTTAAGCCGTGAATGTGTATTGCCCTTTGAATTATGTATTGCGAGTCTATTTCTATGGCATTCACTCAGCAGAGGCTACGGTTGATTTGGCTTATGTACTGTATATATCAGTGATATTTACACATGGGTGTAAAATGAAAACTATTTGATTTGTTTAACTATTGAAGATGTTCTCTTGAACTTGTAAAACAACGACAAGCCAATGATCTGCCGAATCGAAGTAATAATGTTGAGCCTGCGGACATGTAATCGACATAATTAATTGAACATGTAAATAAGAAAAAAAAGAACATATGCGTAGCCTACCTGTATTTATTTATTTTTGGTTAATGTGTACGGTTTATATGAGGGTGTTAAGGTGTAACCGATTATCGTATTTATTCTGGAGACTTCAATATTCTGGAGATTTCAGTTAATTGTTGCCGGAATCTCTGTAATAGAGTCGTTCATGTCTGTAAACAAAACTCGACAATAAACAGATGCCCGAGCTAGCTAGTGAGGCTGTGGTACCTTGGCACAGAATGAATACAACTAAACGGCGCATAGCCCAGCTACTATTTTTGCACAGTTGCTCAATGCGTTGTGTGCGCACGCTCGCTCTGCTAATATGGTGACTATTTGCAACACAGTGACGTCATCATCAATAGCCTAATTGTTCTGTTGTATTTTGGCCACGGAAGACGGCTCTCAATTCACTTGACCATGAAGTATTATTTTCTCGCATCAAAAGTCAGGCTGACGTAGTGGTTAACCACGTTGGCGCTTCGGCGTCGGCAATACACCAGATCGAGTATCTGCGCTGTAGGTTTTCCGTGTAAATTTCGTGCCGAGAAAGCTAGGTAAGCGTCGGTGTGCTCTGCACATGCATACATTTTTTATGCCCGTAATGGCTTCGCTCAGGTAGTGGTGCGTATGGCCTAGGATCTGTGCCACAATTCCTCCCTTAGATCCGCAAAAGCTTTCGAGAGAGCTCGCTGATGGGCCGGCCCGAGTTCGGGGCCAGAAGTGGGCTAGCTGACTTGCAATTGAGGGCTCCCGTCATTGCGACGGGTCGATTAGCTTCGACCGGTGTGAGTTGACGTTCAACGTTCAGTGAAACCATGGCCTCAAATGAGGCGTGTCTCTCTTGCTAAAATTTAATTTTGTTTCTTTTTAATATGAAGAAGGAAAATACATTCGAGACAAACACCATATTCCATAGAGAGAGAGAGAGAAGAGAGAGAATTTTTTTTTTTTTCTAAACACGGTTGATCTTCTTTTGTAAAACACATCGAGACATATCATCATTATCACCATCATCTCGTTGTCCCCTCCCTCATCCAGAAATTGGCGGGACATCTTTTATTCTCTTCCCAACTCGTCCCCTGGTTTGCCCGCGCTTTCATTTTGCATTATATTGTACATCAAGTGAACCAGCATTATCGACATTAGGTGCCTAATTATGCAAACGGGAATCGTCACAATCCGCCAGATACATTCCTACTTCAAGTACTAAGCACATTTCTCATGAAAAACCAATCAAATAAATAAGAAAAAAAATCGACATGACGCGTTCCAAACGACAACGTCTTGTGAAACACGCAATGCGACGGACGGTCTGGGGCTCATTAAAGTTAAAACAACTGATGATGAGAGAAGGCTTGAGAGTTTAGAGAATGACAGAGATGCCATCAATGGATTTTCAACTTCTTGAATTACTTCGCTATAGTCATGCACTCTTTTATTGACCAGAGGATACAGACGGCTTGTAGAATTCTTTTTGACGCTAACTACATTACTCAAACACAAATAAAAGAAAAAAAAAGAAAGGAAAAACACACACACACACAAAAGCAACGACGAACATGCTAAAATAAGCAGTTACACATATCCATCGATATGTCAGTAGTGTGAATTTCTGGTATACATGGCACAGTAACCCTGTGCACACCTCTGATTAAATGCTCGACGAAGGCCATATATTCGTGTTAAAACAGCGTTTAAAGAGAGAGGATGAGATTGAGCAAAGAGACACATCTCGTGAAAATCAGTCCGTGAAACGATGAAATTCAGTGCACTCTTCGGTGATGAACATGTGCAATGTACACAGAGGAAAAGAAAAACACAATAATGATTTGCATAAAATAAAAATAAAATTAAACACAAAAAGAGTTACGGTACGTTGCAATAATTTACACACACACACACACAACAAAAAAAAAAGTATAAAAAAAATAGAAATGCATGAATGCGACGATTAAACACACAAACCCAAAGGATGGAAGTACAGATAATACAAAAAATAAAAAGAAAAAAGAAAATTATGAATGCATTAATGAGACGATTAAACACACAAAACTAAGGGATGGAAGTTCAATTAATACCAAAAAAAAAAATAAATAAAAGAAATAAATAAATAAAGAGAGAGAGACTGATGAAACGAACATGAAATGCTACGTGCAAATAACGAATCGAGAGTTGCAATACAAGTGAACGAACAAGGGGTAAAAGAAAAAAAAAATGTAATGTCACTGCAGGAGAAGGGCGAAACAATTGTTGTTCGACGTAAGATGAAGTTGCGAAATTGTTGGGTCCGATAAGTTGTTAACCATGATGTATATATGTATATACATTTTTCTCCGCTGTAAGGATGGGAACGGGTTATCATTTGCTCTTGGACATTTATCATTGAACGCAATATCACCTACTCTGCCTGTAACTTTCAAGTCAAATGTTTATGTTTAATTTTTTACCATTCAAGTGTGCCGATCGAACACAGGGAGCAACGTTTGGCGGACCGCACTGTCAAACCGTATCAAGAAAGCAAAAAATAAAGACAAAATAATAATAAAAAAAAACGGGGAGGGGGAGGGGACTGTTGTGTTGTACATTAAATTTGCCAAACACTTATGATGCATTCCAAATAAAGTTAAACAAGAACGACACATGACTCGAAAGGTCGCTTACCGACAAATAATGCTTCTTTAGTCCTCGGATGACTTGAATGACAAAAGATGAGCGCGACTTGTGTCGGTCTATACCACTGAATAACAAGTGCGCATCATCAACAAGGACTTTCCTGTCGAGCAATTACACCTCATGACATGATGCGAAGCGCAATACGTTTCCCGTCTGCAAAGGGCAGCAGTGACTGTAGGAGAAAAAAAAAGAAAAAAGGAAAAAATGTATGATAAGGTGTCAATGTCGGAAAAAGTGGGCAATTTTTTTTTTTTTTTTAGTTACAGTTTCCTCTCGAAAATGAAGAAATTTATGAAGCACAGTGAACAGTTTTTGCTCGTTCCAGGACCCTTATAATCAGTCATTCCCAAACGAAGTCGATCTAGTATAACATACGTTACACAACAAAAACAGCGTAGCACGGGGGGGGGGGGGGGGTTGGGGGTTAGGAGTGAAAGTCCCTAGAATGGACATTTGTTCAACTTTTTCGGTATGTTATGCTATGGGTTGGTTTCTTTTGTGGATTGAATATTGCCGCAGGTGAGTTGAGGTATATATGTTGCAAAAATGGAGTCAATTGGAGCAATTATGGACAATTTGTGGACTTTTAGCCGGCGGAGCATTATTTTTGAGCAGGTGTGTGTTCCGGTCCGACTGAACAGGGTAGGTAAAATTCGACGGTCAAAAAATCTAAACTTAGCTAAGGTACGGAAAATTGAAAGTGCCATGGATGGCAAATGTGTCAGCTTTCCAACTAGTGGTAGCTTATATCTGTTGAAAACTTCTAGAAGGCTTTAGTGACCACATTACTTTTGCCGTTTAGTACTGTGTAAGTCAATGGAGAAGGGGTATGGGACCTACCTTCAATGTCAAAAGAAAAGAAAACGGAGAAGAAAAAAAAAATGAAAATTTGAAATATATAAGAAGGCCTCGGTGATGATTCGCGATGTAATTAATTACGCGGTTAAGCCGTGAATGTGTATTGCCCTTTGAATTATGTATTGCGAGTCTATTTCTATGGCATTCACTCAGCAGAGGCTACGGTTGATTTGGCTTATGTACTGTATATATCAGTGATATTTACACATGGGTGTGACTGAAAACTATTTCATTTGTTTAACTATTGAAGATGTTCTCTTGAACTTGTAAAACAACGACAAGCCAATGATCTGCCGAATCGAAGTAATAATGTTGAGCCTGCGGACATGTAATCGACATAATTAATTGAACATGTAAATAAGAAAAAAAAAGAACATATGCGTAGCCTACCTGTATTTATTTATTTTTGGTTAATGTGTACGGTTTATATGTGGGTGTTAAGGTGTAACCGATTATCGTATTTATTCTGGAGACTTCAATATTCTGGAGATTTCAGTTAATTGTTGCCGGAATCTCTGTAATAGAGTCGTTCATGTCTGTGAACAAAACTCGACAATAAACAGATGCCCGAGCTAGCTAGTAAGGCTGTGGTACCTTGGCACAGAATGAATACAACTAAACGGCGCATAGCCCAGCTACTATTTTTGCACAGTTGCTCAATGCGTTGTGTGCGCACGCTCGCTCTGCTAATATGGTGACTATTTGCAACACAGTGACGTCATCATCAATAGCCTAATTGTTCTGTTGTATTTTGGCCACGGAAGACGGCTCTCAATTCACTTGACCATGAAGTATTATTTTCTCGCATCAAAAGTCAGGCTGACGTAGTGGTTAACCACGCTGGCGCTTCGGCGTCGGCAATACACCAGATCGAGTATCTGCGCTGTAGGTTTTCCGTGTAAATTTCGTGCCGAGAAAGCTAGGTAAGCGTCGGTGTGCTCTGCACATGCATACATTTTTTATGCCCGTAATGGCTTCGCTCAGGTAGTGGTGCGTATGGCCTAGGATCTGTGCCACAATTCCTCCCTTAGATCCGCAAAAGCTTTCGAGAGAGCTCGCTGATGGGCCGGCCCGAGTTCGGGGCCAGAAGTGGGCTAGCTGACTTGCAATTGAGGGCTCCCGTCATTGCGACGGGTCGATTAGCTTCGACCGGTGTGAGTTGACGTTCAACGTTCAGTGAAACCATGGCCTCAAATGAGGCGTGTCTCTCTTGCTAAAATTTAATTTTGTTTCTTTTTGATATGAAGAAGGAAAATACATTCGAGACAAACACCATATTCCATAGAGACAGAGAGAGAGAGAGATTTTTTTTTTTTTTCTAAACACGGTTGATCTTCTTTTGTAAAACACATCGGGACATATCATCATTATCACCATCATCTCGTTGTCCCCTCCCTCATCCAGAAATTGGCGGGGCATCTTTTATTCTCTTCCCAACTCGTCCCTGGTTTGCCCGCGCTTTCATTTTGCATTATATTGTACATCAAGTGAACCAGCATTATCGACATTAGGTGCCTAATTATGCAAACGGGAATCGTCACAATCCGCCAGATACATTCCTACTTCAAGTACTAAGCACATTTTGCATGAAAAACAAATCAAATAAATAAGAAAAAAAATCGACATGACGCGTTCCAAACGACAACGTCTTGTGAAACACGCAATGCGACGGACGGTCTGGGGCTCATTAAAGTTAAAACAACTGATGATGAGAGAAGGCTTGAGAGTTTAGAGAATGACAGAGATGCCATCAATGGATTTTCAACTTCTTGAATTACTTCGCTATAGTCATGCACTCTTTTATTGACCAGAGGATACAGACGGCTTGTAGAATTCTTTTTGACGCTAACTACATTACTCAAACACAAATAAAAGAAAAAAAGAAAAGAAAAACACACACACACACACACAAAAGCAACGACGAACATGCTAAAATAAGCAGTTACACATATCCATCGATATGTCAGTAGTGTGAATTTCTGGTATACATGGCACAGTAACCCTGTGCACACCTCTGATTAAATGCTCGACGAAGGCCATATATTCGTGTTAAAACAGCGTTTAAAGAGAGAGGATGAGATTGAGCAAAGAGACACATCTCGTGAAAATCAGTCCGTGAAACGATGAAATTCAGTGCACTCTTCGGTGATGAACATGTGCAATGTACACAGAGGAAAAGAAAAACACAATAATGATTTGCATAAAATAAAAATAAAATTAAACACAAAAAGAGTTACGGTACGTTGCAATAATTTACACACACACACACACACACACCAACAAAAAAAAATGTAAAAAAAAATAGAAATGCATGAATACGACGATTAAACACACAAACCCAAAGGATGGAAGTACAGATAATACGAAAAATAAAAAGAAAAAAGAAAATTATGAATGCATTAATGAGACGATTAAACACACAAAACTAAGGGATGGAAGTTCAATTAATACCAAAAAAAAATAAATAAAATAAAAGAAATAAAAAAAATAAAAAGGGAGAGACTGATGAAACGAACATGAAATGCTACGTGCAAATAACGAATCGAGAGTTGCAATACAAGTGAACGAACAAGGGGTAAAAGAAAAAAAAAATGTAATGTCACTGCAGGAGAAGGGCGAAACAATTGTTGTTCGACGTAAGATGAAGTTGCGAAATTGTTGGGTCCGATAAGTTGTTAACGATGATGCATATATGTATATACATTTTTCTCCGCTGTAAGGATGGGAACGGGTTATCATTTGCTCTTGGACATTTATCATTTGACGCAATATCATCTACTCTGCCTGTAACTTTCAAGTCAAATGTTTATGTTTAATTTTTTACCATTCAAGTGTGCCGATCGAACACAGGGAGCAACGTTTGGCGGACCGCACTGTCAAACCGTATCAAGAAAGCAAAAAATAAAGACAAAATAATAATAAAAAAAAAACGGGGAGGGGGAGGGGACTGTTGTGTTGTACATTAAATTTGCCAAACACTTATGATGCATTCCAAATAAAGTTAAACAAGAACGACACATGACTCGAAAGGTCGCTTACCGACTGTCATGGGTTTACCCTATGAGTCATATTATGTATGCTTGTCCTTTTGTGTATACCTACCCATGATTATTCAATGTGTAATTGTTTATATGTTTACGTGCCCATGCGCACAAGTTTAAAACAAACGTCATCGATCTCCGCGGAAGTCTTACCAACTTCGAGAGAGCTCATCGATGATCAGAGGTTCTTACGACACGTTACACCACGGAAGTTTTGTTGGTTTGTGAGCAGAGTTTCGCCTCTCACCTTTAGCTCTCTCACAGTTCTCGTTACCTTCATTCATATCCTCGTTATTTCAATACGGTGGATTTTATTCACGAAACCCACGTTCTTTACTTGTGGATTTCTTTTACCTTATTCCGGGTGTTATTCGACTACACATTACAGTATCTCAACTCCACTTTCATTATTGGTGGATTCTTAATGTCATCGGTTCTAGGACCCGTTTTGCAGTGACATTGGTCCCGTGAAGACTGGGTGCCGACCGTTTTACACCATCCTTTAACTGGTGTTCACCTGCTGTTTGTAACTGGCAGTTCCCCGATGTCCCATTCCTACTCAGGATCGTTTCATACTTTGGACATCTCGTTTATTCTATACTCTGTGGCTGACGCTCCGCTTTATTAACTCTTATCGCGATCCGGCTATTGAAGTTCTCGTTCATCTTCCGCGCCGCGCTGATTTGAGAAGTGACGTCATCACGAAAGTATCAACGTCTGCGGCCGACCAGTTATGAGATAAGTTAAATTTCATATTTTATCTGGCGCCTTAAGATCGCCTGTATATTGTTATTATCTGTATCATAATTGTGTATTCATTTTTATACATAACCTTGAAGGTAGAGTTATATTTAGAATCAATATATTATAATATTGATATTACTTCAAATTGTCTATCTTCTCTTTTGTCTTGTACTGACAACCTCAAAACCTTTCTGCCGGGATCTGAGTTCTTTCCCTTCTTATCCCGTAACACCGACAAATAATGCTTCTTTAGTCCTCGGATGACTTGAATGACAAAAGATGAGCGCGACTTGTGTCGGTCTATACCACTGAATAAGAAGAGCGCATCATCAACAAGGACTTTCCTGTCGAGCAATTACACTTCATGACATGATGCGAAGCGCAATACGTTTCCCGTCTGCAAAGGGCAGCAGTGACTGTAGGAGAAAAAAAAATCAGGAAAAAATGTATGAAAAGGTGTCAATGTGGAAAAAGTGCGCATTTTTTTTTTTTTTTTTAGTTACCGTTTCCTCTCGAAAATGAAGAAATTTATGAAGCACAGTGAACAGTTTTTGCTCGTTCCAGGACCCTTATAATCAGTCATTCCCGAACGAAGTCGATCTAGTATAACATACGTTACACAACAAAAACAGCGTAGCACGTGGGGGGGGGGGGTGGGGGGTTAGCAGTGAAAGTCCCTAGAATGGACATTTGTTCAACTTTTTCGGTATGTTATGCTATGGGTTGGTTTCTTTTGTGGATTGAATATTGCCGCAGGTGAGTTGAGGTATATATGTTGCAAAAATGGAGTCAATTGGAGCAATTATGGACAATTTGTGGACTTTTAGCCGGCGGAGCATTATTTTTGAGCAGGTGTGTGTTCCGATCCGACTGAACAGGGTAGGTAAAATTCGACGGTCAAAAAATCTAAACTTAGCTAAGATACGGAAAACTGAAAGTGCCATGGATGGCAAATGTGTCAGCTTTCCAACTAGTGGTAGCTTATATCTGTTGAAAACTTCTAGAAGGCTTTAGTGACCACATTACTTTTGCCGTTTAGTACTGTGTAAGTCAATGGAGAAGGGGTATGGGACCTACCTTCAATGTCAAAAGAAAAGAAAACGGAGAAGAAAAAAAAAATGAAAATTTGAAATATATAAGAAGGCCTCGGTGATGATTCGCGATGAAATCAATTACGCGGTTAAGCCGTGAATGTGTATTGCCCTTTGAATTATGTATTGCGAGTCTATTTCTATGGCATTCACTCAGCAGAGGCTACGGTTGATTTGGCTTATGTACTGTATATATCAGTGATATTTACACATGGGTGTAAATGAAAACTATTTGATTTGTTTAACTATTGAAGATGTTCTCTTGAACTTGTAAAACAACGACAAGCCAATGATCTGCCGAATCGAAGTAATAATGTTGAGCCTGCGGACATGTAATCGACATAATTAATTGAACATGTAAATAAGAAAAAAAAGAACATATGCGTAGCCTACCTGTATTTATTTATTTTTGGTTAATGTGTACGGTTTATATGAGGGTGTTAAGGTGTAACCGATTATCGTATTTATTCTTGAGACTTCAATATTCTGGAGATTTCAGTTAATTGTTGCCGGAATCTCTGTAATAGAGTCGTTCATGTCTGTGAACAAAACTCGACAATAAACAGATGCCCGAGCTAGCTAGTGAGGCTGTGGTACCTTGGCACAGAATGAATACAACTAAACGGCGCATAGCCCAGCTACTATTTTTGCACAGTTGCTCAATGCGTTGTGTGCGCACGCTCGCTCTGCTAATATGGTGACTATTTGCAACACAGTGACGTCATCATCAATAGCCTAATTGTTCTGTTGTATTTTGGCCACGGAAGACGGCTCTCAATTCACTTGACCATGAAGTATTATTTTCTCGCATCAAAAGTCAGGCTGACGTAGTGGTTAACCACGTTGGCGCTTCGGCGTCGGCAATACACCAGATCGAGTATCTGCGCTGTAGGTTTTCCGTGTAAATTTCGTGCCGAGAAAGCTAGGTAAGCGTCGGTGTGCTCTGCACATGCATACATTTTTTATGCCCGTAATGGCTTCGCTCAGGTAGTGGTGCGTATGGCCTAGGATCTGTGCCACAATTCCTCCCTTAGATCCGCAAAAGCTTTCGAGAGAGCTCGCTGATGGGCCGGCCCGAGTTCGGGGCCAGAAGTGGGCTAGCTGACTTGCAATTGAGGGCTCCCGTCATTGCGACGGGTCGATTAGCTTCGACCGGTGTGAGTTGACGTTCAACGTTCAGTGAAACCATGGCCTCAAATGAGGCGTGTCTCTCTTGCTAAAATTTAATTTTGTTTCTTTTTAATGTGAAGAAGGAAAATACATTCGAGACAAACACCATATTCCATAGAGAGAGAGAGAATTTTTTTTTTTTCTAAACACGGTTGATCTTCTTTTGTAAAACACATCGAGACATATCATCATTATCACCATCATCTCGTTGTCCCCTTCCCTCATCCAGAAATTGGCGGGACATCTTTTATTCTCTTTCCAACTCGTCCCGGTTTGCCAGCGCTTTCATTTTTGCATTATATTGTACATCAAGTGAACCAGCATTATCGACAGTTAGGTGCCTAATTATGCAAACGGGAATCGTCACAATCCGCCAGATACATTCCTACTTCAAGTACTAAGCACATTTCCCATGAAAAACCAATCAAATAAATAAGAAAAAAAATCGACATCACTCGTTCCAAACGACAACGCCTTGTGAAACAGGCAATGCGACGGACGGTCTGGGGCTCATTAAAGTTAAAACAACTGATGATGAGAGAAGGCTTGAGAGTTTAGAGAATGACAGAGATGCCATCAATGGATTTTCAACTTCTTGAATTACTTCGCTATAGTCATGCACACTTTTATTGACCAGAGGATACAGACGGCTTGTAGAATTCTTTTTGACGCTAACTACATTACTCAAACACAAATAAAAGAAAAAAAAAAGAAAAGAAAAACACACACACACAAAAGCAACGACGAACATGCTAAAATAAGCAGTTACACATATCCATCGATATGTCAGTAGTGTGAATTTCTGGTATACATGGCACAGTAACCCTGTGCACACCTCTGATTAAATGCTCGACGAAGGCCATACATTCGTGTTAAAACAGCGTTTAAAGAGAGAGGATGAGATTGAGCAAAGAGACACATCTCGTGAAAATCAGTCCGTGAAACGATGAAATTCAGTGCACTCTTCGGTGATGAACATGTGCAATGTACACAGAGGAAAAGAAAAACACAATAATGATTTGCATAAAATAAAAATAAAATTAAACACAAAAAGAGTTACGGTACGTTGCAATAATTTACACACACACACACACACACCAACAAAAAAAAAGGTGAAAAAACCGTTTGCTTTTAGCCACATTAAGAAAAAGTACCAACAAAACGACACACTTAGTCTGTAATTTCCTTACTTTTGTAATCATAACCTCCTAACATTACACAATGATATCATACCTGTAAGAAGAAAATAATAAAATTTTAAAAACAGGTAACCCCCTTCAGATAACCATATTAGAGAGCCCATTGTCTTCAATCGTGACGTATGCCTTTTTTTCCGAACATCACATAGTGATTATCAGCATGTACATCATCGTAAGTTTTTTTTTTCATCATCGTACGTGTTCAGTACATAATGGAATTTGTTTTGTACATCATCAACATGTTTTCATGTACGTCATAAGTTTTGGTACATCATCTTATATTTTTACATCATGGTAGAATATGCTGCAAAGGTCATCCGGCTGTTTCCTTTTTTTTCTTTTTTTTTTTACAGTTTTAGATCAAACTGGTCTAAAATCTAATAGGTAACTCTTCAAAATGGCTTCATCAACTCCTCTGAAGGACTTGGAAGAGAATTTCTTTCTCTGTCCCGTGTGTTTGGAAATATTTCAAGATCCGAAATTATTACCATGTTCTTCATCGATACTGTAGGAAATGCCTGCTATCAGTGGTAAACGCAAGTCTTGATGGAACGATTGAATGTCCCATGTGTAGAAACCAATGTACGATACCAAGCAATGGAATTGATGTGTTTAAGACTGAGTTTCACATGAAAACTGTTGTTGAACTTCTTCAACTGCAAAAAGCGTTTGAAAATGATGAGTTCAAGGAATGTGTGAGTTGTTCCAAGAACAAAAATGCCTCGGCATATTGCTTCAAGTGCAAAGATTTCTTAAGCGAACAATGTTACAATGTTCACATCAGCAGTAAAATGTTTTACCGATCAATAAACCTCGTACTCTAAAACTGGATAAAGTTGACGATAGGAACATAACACTGGAAAAGTTGGCAACACTAACAGAGGATCCAAGATGTCGGACACATTTAGAGGAGAACGCCAAATTATGCTGCAGTACTTGTGTAAATAAACCAATTTGTATGATTTGTACTTACAGTAAGCACAAAGGTCATGACCTGCATGACGTCACTGAATTAGCAAAGACTGAAAGAGAATTCTTTGAAACCAAAATTGCAGAACTAGAGAACCTTAAAAGTAAATTATACGAGTTACCGGAGAATGTTGAAGCAACCAAGCAAAAGCTCAATGAAAATTCCGCCAAAAAGACTGATATATTGATGAATCAGCACAAACATCAAGTCAACGAAATCAAGCATAACTTGAAGAACGCAGAAATAAAAAAGAGCAAGGCTTAACAGACATAGAGAAGAGACGGAAAGATGAGGAACAGAAGACAAATATCAATTATGAAAAAGAAATGGACGAATTAAATAAAAGTATGGTGAAATTAGGAAGACGGCTGAGCGAAAATATAACCAAGAGTGTCAACACTTTAAAGACAGTTGTGAAAAAATTGAAGAAGAGCTCAGCAGAAAACTAGAAAGTTTAAGCATCACTTTTAAGACCTTGACAGAGTCAAAAGACTTACTCACAGAGAGTCATGAAAAAGGAACTGGCAAAAATATCAGACAATTGCGATCAGGTTATTGAAAGGTACCAGAATTTGACAGCGATTGCTTCTTCTATTTTGGCAACCAAGGACGAGTGGGCACAGGTCCAGTGTATCCATGATATAAGGGCAGCATGTGAACGTCTGAAAGAAGAAATGAAGAAGGAATATCCACAATTGGACTCTTTGTCAGATATTTATATCAGAGACATGCCCAACGTAGTTGTCGACGTGACGATAAGTAAACGGGAACCGTCTGTTGTTCACATCGAGGCACTAAAAAGAATGGGTTGGATCATCGATGGAATAGCGAGTAGCAGGAATGGTAACATCGTCATCTCTGGTAGTAAGCTAATATTATTTAGTGAGTACTCACACATCACTGTCATTAACAGAAAAGGAAATATAATACGACAGGACCAAATCAAGAATGAAAGAGGCGGTAATGTATTTGAACACCGTCTCTGCTGTTTTTTATCAGACTTCAGAGTTGCAACAGTTTGTCAACGTGACGAAATCGGTATTTATGATGTTCGTGATGTTTCATATAATAGGACGTACATTAGTGACGTCACCCCTGAATGGTCACCTGATCGCTTAGCATGGTCTATGACTATTGATCCTGTCACTAATCACGCCATTGTTGGTACTAACAGCAGATTGTGTATGTATTCGATGATCAGCTGAATTATATTAGTACCATAAAACTACCAAATGTAATCAATGGAGTGAATGATATCACAGTACATGCAGGTACACTTCTAGTCTGCGACTCTGAGAAAGCATTTGCAGTCACCATGGAGGGATCTCAGGGTAAGTTGATGTATGAATTCACCAAACCAGATTTTGCTCGGAGTAACATGGACCACGGAGGGTGTGTATAGACAAGAACGACTTCATCTACATGCTATGGAGAATAAAAATACCAAACGGACAATATACCCAGCTAGTTCATTACAGCCAAGATGGCCGACACTTATTAACAACTAGAGAAGTAGATAAAGATGCTACTTACTTGACCACTGCAGAGGTGGACGGATCTGAAAAGCTTTTAATAGCAACATATACCTCAGGAAAGATTTATGAGTACAATTTTACAGTGACGTAGGCTTTGGTAGCTTACGGATGGATCATCATTTAAGAAGGGAAAGGACAAATAACTTTTCAATGAATATTAACGGTCTCGTCTTGATTGTGTTTCTTTGCCATTGTTATATTTAATCAAGCTGGCCAGAGTACCTTTATCATTAGAGAAATATGATTTCTCTACCATCAAGAATAAATCGAAGTTAATGAATAATGCATGGTGAGGTCGTATATACATTGGGACTTACGAGTTACATTCAAAGCTTAGAGCATTCTCAGAAAATATTTTTACTTTTATTAATTGTATTAATTGTGCTGTATAGGGAAACATACGCTTCATATGGTGAATGTATTATATTCCACACAATCTGTCATAGGGGGTTCTTCTTAAAGTGTATTCCATTATGCAAGCACTCTTCTACATGTGTGTGTTCCTTCATAGAAGTTATCATATTAAACCTCTGCTTATTTCTTATGTTACTCATTGAATCTAGAATTGAGAAACAATAATACAAAAACCGATCAGTCTACCTCCTTTTTCGTCACCAGATTGAAGCCATTGAGGTCATTCCAGTTCAGCAACTGGAAATTGGTAACTCAGTGGTTCCAGCTAGTTATGACTGGTACCAACAAGTTCACCATTGTAAGCCAGCTATCAGTTTCCAGTTACTTAACCGAAATTTTCCCTTCAGAAATACAAATTAGTTCCTTTTACATTTAATTGTTCAAGTACCTATATAGTTTCTTCAATTAATGATAAGTGTTAAGATGTCAATATTTACAGTCAATTCTCGTATTCGGTACAGTTTATATAATAAGAAAAAGAAAAAATGACCATTACTCAGTAAGAACCGCATTGTATAGTCAGGGAGAGATACAATAACTTGCTGTATCTGTATACAAAAACTTGCTGAGGTTATAAAACTCTGACTAGGTTAATCACTATCCATTCACATTTGAACTATAATGTTATTTTTTTCGACGTCATTGAATATAAATTATGCAAATGAAGTATACATTTGTTCGTTAAGGGAAAGTCCTTGATTGCGGCCACCATTGCCAAGAGTAGATGCAGTCATCAGATTTAAGACAAATAAAGAGACAGCGATTAATTTAGTACTAGGACTAAAAAAAAAACAGCAGGTAATCATAAATTGTTATTAGTCTTACTGAGCGACATACGTTTCGGTGATACTGTAGCTTCAGTTGTAGACTACAGGGGAGGAGTGTTTTATTTATTCATTTTATTGGTTACAAACAATCCCATAACATTTGTCCATCGCGTCAGACAATTTTCCATAATTATTTTTTGTATTTTATTTTCACTTGTTTTACTCTTTTAGTGCTTGCTTCTTTTTTTTTTTGATGATGATGATGATGATGATGATGATGATGATGATGATGATGATGATGATGATGATCTTTGGCTTCGTGACCTTTTGATTTCATGTTTTGAAACGTCTCTATTGTCTATTTTACATACATTCTATTTCTGTATTCCTTGAACATTAACACAATAAAGACAAAGTTATAAATTTGGGTGTGTGTTTTATTTTTCTTTCATCTTCATACCTGTGACCTTTGATTTATGACGTAATCAATCAAGCCATCGCCACATCACTTACCTCAGAACCCTCCTGCAATGTTTCACGTTTCAAGTTGATTACCTTTTTTTTTGTTATACTCATATACATACTAACAGACTCACTTGCACTCACATCGCCATAATTACAAATGTTACGATTTTCCTCGAAGCCAAAAATGTAGATCTAATGACAGAGTTAAATGTCATCCACCTTATTTGTTTTTATTATTATTCCTTTGGTAGTCTTTCGTGTCATTTCCAGTTTACTTTTAGTAGGGAATGTATGTCATAAGTAACGATTAGCATGGGACTTAGCACAACCCCCACCCTTACCCCCTCCACGTTTGTGACCTTAAAGTATGGCATTCAGAAAACAATATGAAGGTCGTGGAAGCTCTGTGACGTCCATTACAACTGTCAACAGGATAGAGCAATGTGACTCCAAACGAAACGCCACCCACCATCATTTTCGTACCTGCATTTTCAAAACCATATTATGATTGCTCGATGCCAAGCCTTCCCTCCATGATCACTTTTAAACTATACTCGACGCTCATGTTGTTGACCTTTAAGTTTTTAAATCATTTTAAACTGATACGATCCTCTCAATATACAAGCGCCACTTACAGTAATTTAGGGATTTATTTTATATTTTTTTGTAATATTAATTTATAACTGGCAGAATTTAATCATGCATCACAGAAAACTGAAACTAGTCAGGATGTTGCCTTTTCTGATAAATTTGACTGACAAGGATATATAGTCTCATCTTACTAATCTGACAATTGCTTTGTCTCATTGTTCCCCGTAATCCCTTTGAAGTTCCTTTATCTGTTCCGACAAACAGGACTGAAATGCTTTACCTATTATACAAATCCAAAAATGGAAAAGATAGGTCAGCTAGAGCCTAATAATTTTTTTTTTTGAAATAGACAGCATTTGTGCGCACAAGTGCGCATTCTCGTAAATCTGATATTGCTTGCAAATTACAACGATACTGACCAACAACATCGATGTACCAGGTTTTATAGGTGCGTGGTAGAATATCTTGCCTACAACTGTAGCTTAAAGGAGAAATCATGGATTGACTTAGATTATTCACCTTTAGTCTATTTTTCTTTCTAAACTGATTGTTCACCGAAACATAGAGACATTGGGGAGGTGTTTGAAGGTAGAGGAAACGGTAATTATTGTGTTTATTACTGTTGAATGAGAACTCTTAATATTTGTCGGGTACAAAAAAATAAACGTTCATGTACAAGACAAGACAGCCTCCTCTATACAAGACCAATCACAGCGTAAGAGTGAGATGACGTTATATGAATAGACATAACCGAATGTTTACAGTTCCCATGCTGTTCGTGAATTGCGCAATGCTAAGTAAACAAGAGTTTAGTGATAGTTGATGCATACAGCACACGTAGGCTATGAAACTGTTCAGCCACACCGTACCTCAACATACCTCGGAAAGGCGATAGAATTAAATATTCAAATTTGATTCGATGAATATGGATGTTACAGACTTTTGGAGTTCTTCACCGATTTTTTGCGAATTTGACTCGTTTCTCGAAATTGTCCATATGTTTTGAGATAATCTTGATCATATTTGTAAGTTATAACTCATTGTACAATACCGGTGGAGAATTGTAGTGAAATAAATTGTGAAAATGAACCCTTATTTCACCTTTAACCTTCTTTTATTGATGACGTCATTTTCTCATAATTAACTGAGGACACTCCCATTCTGGGAAAAATTACACGCACCGCCCTCAGATAATGAGTATCTATTGCTATGTTACAGCTACCTTTTTTTTTTTTGGGGGGGGGGGTTACCGTCATGGTATATGACTGCCCCTGCAGCGAATATCCCAAAACGTTACTAGAGAGAGAGACGTCAGAACAGAATTAAAAGTCCAGAGAGAAAGATCCGATTTGATTTTACGATCAGAGTTTCTTTTACTTTATGATTTGACTGACACACAGAAATGAGTGAGGATCAGTTGACAACGATGATTGAATGGTGATAAAATCTACGATGACAGGGAAGAGCAAGGAATGGAGCCATACATCGACCGACTATGGTATAACATCATTTGATTTGGTTGATGCTAGCTGGCTGTGTTGAATTCACGTACATAGATTTGAAAATATAATCACAGAAACTGTTTTAGATATATAGAGGTCTAATGTCGCTGTCAGCTTAGCATATTTTCAGCAACTGGAAGGTACTGAGATGGGTACTAGGGGCGAAGTGGACAGACAACACTGCATCTTGCTTTTTGTTTTATGTCCTTCTAAAGACATTATTTTCTAAAGAAGTCATTTTGTATTTTGCTTCAGCACAACCAAGAGCAGAGGAACGACAAAATCCTGACGGTGAGTCATTATCAGAAAACATTCCCCCTGGCTGTAGTAAGATTTGTATAGTTTTATGCAAATGTATGCAGGCTAATTTGAATAAATAAATATACAAATTTCACATTTACGTTATACGTTACTTATATTTAGTATTGCAATTTAGAAACTTCAGCGATTATAGTTACGGCCCAAACTATTTTTGTCATAGAAAACTTAGCCTACACCCTTTACCCTATAGTGATCAGGGTAGATACACGTCATTGTACCTCATTATAATGCCTTACATCAGACGAAGGCGTAATTAATTGACATTTGGTATTTCCGATAACTATTAGCGCTCTCAGTGCCGTAGCTAGATTCGTATCTTTGAAGGGGTGTGAAGATCAAGAATTCCGACTGGCTGGATATTTTTTTTCTTTTCAACTGAGTTGCAACCCCATACCGATAGTATCGGACACTATAGTGTATAAGGCTCGGGGAACGAAAAGAAATGAAGGAGGAGTTAGTGGTTGAGATGTTAGTGGTAAATGGCAGGATCTAAGCGGAGCGCCACCATCAGTTGGCCCAGAGCGTAAAAGAAAATTTTTGGTTTTCGAAACCCCCTCCAGGTGACAAATAACGGCATTTCGTGGGTGTACTTGAGCTCCATGTAACCAACCTCAAAACAGGAATATCATGTCTGGAAATTCCTCAAAGTCATGTGAAGAAAATCAATCTACAAAAATAAATGGTATTACATATCAGTAATTGGTTTGAGGTGATAAAGATTTAAACAGAATTAGGCCTACTACGCATCCGCTTTTAGATTTTCAATGAGCAGTAGTCAACAATTTGAGACTGAAAACATAGGCACTCAGGCTGGGACAGAGATCATTTGTCCCAATTTTGTTTGATATAGGCTACTAATTATTGGGATTACTCTCTATGCTGAGCGCCACTTTGGTTGGCGCTTAGGAACCAAGGAAATTTTGTGTTTTACTAGAGAGGTGCAATATTACACCTCCCTGGTTTTATGTAGGCCCTACTCCCCGGGTAGCCGGTCTCAAACGGCGTTTTCCTTGTGTTCCAATGGTTACATGTATCCAGCCTCAAAACAGGGCATGATATCATGAATGATTTCGGAAAAAAAAAAAAAAAAAACAACTTTCGAGTA
>CM037840.1:1945419-1955419 GCA_021234535.1 Stichopus chloronotus | reverse complement strand
ATCATCATCATTACTAGCATCATTACTAGCATCATCACCATAATCATCATCATCACCATTATCATCATCATCACCATCATTATCATCATCATTATGATTATCATTATCAACATCATCACTATCATCATCACCATTATCGTCATAATAATGATCATAATGAGCATCATCATCATCTTCACTTTCATCATCATCACCATCGTTATCATTATCATCACGATTACCATCATAATTTTGCATTATGTTGTTCACCAAGTTAAACAACATCATTGACAATATCTGTCTAATTATACAGTCGGGAATCGTTACAAATTGCCTCATTAGTTTCTACTTTTAATTCAAACTACTTCCGGATTTCTTTGTCTCTGCCTCCTATTTAGACCTTTCTACGAGCAGAGACCCCGTCTTAGCTTCATCTGACGTTGCTTTTACCAGTTCACTCATATTCAGATAAAAATTATTGACATTATGGTTTACCGCCAGATTTTGACATCACCAACGGTCTTGTTATCGGAAAAATATGATTAGTATTATTTTGCTTTGGTATAAAAAACGAATAGAGGTTGGTCTCATGGTCACATTTTACAAGGTAAACACGGTAAAGCATTACCCCTGAATACAAATCATGTTATACGTTTACTGTCTATTGTATCTTGGGATATATGTTTACATTCCAATGCGATTTGTGTGAGAAATATATGAAAAAGGAAACGAATAGCTCATAAAGGTTTACCGAGTTAATTATCCTTCCAATGAGATCAAAGTATAATCTGTAGAACGGTCCATTTAATAATCTCTGCGAATTTACTGGTGTCGGGCTACAATATTGTATTGGCTGTATCTTACAACTTGGCTTTTTATATTGGTTTCTCGTCATTTACACATGTTTTCAATCGTTTGTAATCGCTTAGTTGATTTTCCTATATTGATTGAAAGTATTTCATTAAATTTTTTGCTGATACTTTTTAGTTTTTCTTGAAACTCGATGTCTTAGCGTTATTGGCTTGTATTAGCCTTTCGCTGACCTGCTATCACAATCATTGATATTAGTGGTGTCAGTTTATATAATTATGCCATACTTTGCTTTGGACGTTTTTTCTCTTCTTTTTTTCACTTCGTGTATTTTTATTTTTCCTTTTTTTTTGTCCTGTTTGCTGATGTTTGTTCTTTACTTATTATTTAATACAATTTACCTATTGTTGTTATTGGCTAGTGTCGGTTTTACTTATTATTATCTTTTGCTTTCATCTTTATATTGTTTTTCTTCGTTTATAAGTTATCTTTTTTATCTTTTTCTTATGATGAGTATAACCAAATTTATTGTTGCCTGATTTATTGTATTACATTGTTAGATGCTGTTCAGCTGTTTGCTTTCTTCTATTGTTTTTCAACTTTTAACTTCTTTATATTTTCTTTAATTGATATTTGTTATTGCATTTGCTATTCCTATCATTGTTTTAATTGGTATTATTACTATAATTATTATTCTTTTTGTTGTTATATTTCTTCTTAATGTTATCATTATTCATATTCATTGTATGCATTTACTTTAATGCCTTGCTTTGTGCAAGTTTTTAGGCTTCTCTAACATTCATTGTTATCTTTGGTGTTTGTTGTTCTTTCTTTGCTCATATTTGTTGTTTATTCTTTGTGTAATCTTTCTATCTTATTACCGTTATTTTTTTTTTGTTAATATTGACAATTATTAATACAAAGCATGACATTGAGAGATATATGTTTATCTTTCTTCTGTCAGTGTATTCATTTCTTTACATTCTTAATAACAGATACAGAGACGAAATGACCACATAGAGGAACATGCTGTTGCTCCTCGGCGGGAATTTGGCTGTAGAAAGTTGGTAGCTTTCAACGGACCGACATATATCCTTCCTTCGAACAAACTCCCTCCCTCTCCTCTTTATTAACTTAATCGCATGTTTGATGGTGTCACATGTGTTTTTTGTTAGTCTGCCGTTTCCAAGGCGACCTGCAAAAATGAAAATGAGCTTCGTATCACCAAATGCACAATTGCTCACCAAAAACAACTCACCCTACCGACACCCCTCTTTGCCACAAACACACGCACACACACACACGCACACACACAAAAGAGCAATGCGTGGTCCTTGTGTTCCTTGTCTAATTTAAGTTGAAAATGCTATAAGAAATATATCTACGTGCAATGATAACCCTTTAGATATTATTTTGTCAAGATAATTGACAACGGTTATTGCTACATTCAAAAGACAAATAGGTTTTCTTACTTACATATCTCGTGGCGATACAACTTGGTTTCCCGGGTATAAAGACCGTGGAGAAGTGGGCTAGGAAAAACAGAAGAAAAATTAAAAGGACCTACTTGATGTAAGCCTTCTGGAAGGTAGTATTATGAAACCGATTCCGCGGCTTCCTCGAGGAGGACCAACTTATAGTGACTGATGCAAAACACGGGTGGCAAAGGAACTCGAATTAACCATTTGCATATGAAAATGTAACAGAAATAGTTGAATTCTCACACGCGACATAACAAAAATAACACAGGTACTAAAATTTGTATCACAAAAAGTAAACTACGTGACTCTGTTAATTCTAAAGAGTGAGACTAGTGATTGCTCTAAAATTAAGAGTAAATATTTACTCTAAAGGAGAACGAATGTTCACTCTCTCATTTCATTCTTTCTTATTTAGAGTGACTATTCACTGTGACTCATAGTGACTATTTTGTAGCCATATGAAAACCACTCATGTTGCACATGCGCACATTCATGTCTTATTCACTAAAGGGCACAAATAAATGTTTGTTTTCTAAATTCCGCAGCCTGAGACATCAAACTTACCCTAGCAAGAAATAATGACACTGAGAAGTTTACGACGAATTCAAAGTTACACATGAAATGAGTGAGCATGAATCATTGTCGGGACAGTTGCTACCTCAGTCGCTGATTGTTGTAGTAACATCATCACTGATCTGAATGTATCATGAATTCAGTTAACTCTCGAGAGGCATTCTGTCATTTCTCAACACCCCCCCCCCCTTATCATTGACATCATTATTATTTTAATAAATTCTCAGACGAGGGCATCTGAACGGTGCCTTAATTTTCTGTTTATAATATCACAAATTCATTCCTCTGCAGTGTAGAAGTCAACTAAAATTAGAAACAATACTTCCGATTGTTACATGAACTACACCTGCAGCCCTGGTTCCGAAATGGCAGTCCGTGGGCCAGATCCGGCCCATCACAAGTATACCAAGTGAAGAAAAAAAAGTAATAAGGTTTGATAAACATGAAATTTAAGAAAGGATTAACGAGGATCCGCCGAACGCAGCCTACTACTCTATGAGTGAAACAATCAACGCCGGTTACGTCATCCAATGGGGTTTGTTATATCTGTAGTTTCCAAAGACAAAAGAATTCGAAAGAGGGATAGAGAGGACGAAAGTCCACACCTTGCACGTTACTATGGTGATTACTTGAGCTTCCTCAAGGAGAAGAATGACACATATTGCAGTATAGACAGAATAATCATTACAAACATTGAAAATTCCAACTTAGTTCATCAAACTTTGACCGTTTTTCAAGTAAATGTTTTGCATTTTCAAATAACTGTTTTGCATTTTCATCATGAATATACATTAGCCAAATATGGAAATTTATGACGTCCAGGAAGGAACTCATAATGATACGCCTTACTTAAGGCATTTATACACTAAACATTTATTTCAAAGACAGGTAAAAATTTTATACGCCCAAAGAGTTTTATTTTTCGATGCATTTATTATCGTCTTTAAAAATTATTGTGGAAGCCAAAAAACGACTGAAGTAGTTACAAGAAACTAAATGTAGACCTAAAAAAAGAAATACGGACAATTTGAAACGCTCCACATCATTTGTTTTACCTTTTTATTATTCTTGAAAAAGCCTAAAAAAGTAATAATTTCCATCGCATTGTTATTCATGAGAGGTCATTTTTAGGGGCGTGTCAGGTATGGTCTTTAAAGAGGCTCTTTGAGTTGTTGCATGAAACTCACTGACATTTCCTAAGAATGTCAAGTTTGTTTCACATATCAATGACAAATGGTCAACTAAGAGAACCCCCATGTGTCACACACAAAGGAACATCAATGAGTGAGGAATTAACAATCATTTTTTTTTTTTAAAAGGTATGTTACACTTTTCAAATTAGTACTAATTCACTTGCACAGAGCCGCTACAGGTCAGGGACAACAATTCAAAAATTTTGACAGTTCTATCGTTACTATTGGATGTTGAACTTGACCTATTATGCTAATTATAAGCACTCTCATTTGTTTGTACCTTACAAACTGATCGATATTAACTTAATGAGCCTCTTTAAAATTTTAACTTTTTGCATCACTTTTTACTAACTCCCTTCTTTTTATTTTATCCTACATATTTCTAGAAGAAGGGTTACAGAAACCATGAACTTATCCCCACCCCCCCCGTAGAATGAAATTAAAAATATATGTCACTTATATTGGCAATGGTAAATCATTTGAAAAGACGTCATGTATTTGGAACAGTCGTTAGCAATCTGACACTTACAGGACAGCGTAGAAAATGCTCCCCGTGTTTGTTACGCGTGTATCAGTTTCAGACGGGTCTTACGAGGTACAGAACAGGAAAAGTTGAACCTAATGTTATTCGCTAGTGTGTACGGTCAGCGTAATATCCTACCGTGAAAATGTACAGGAAATCTAATTACTTATAACTGTACAATGTTGATCCACATACAATTTTGACGGCCAGCATTTTATGTTAAGTTATCTAATTCTTCATATTTTTAATGTTAATTCAATACAGTAAAGAATTAAAGACATGACGAGAAAACAAGTGGTAAAAGAAAATACGGATGTGGATTAATTCCATCTCAGCTCTTTGTAATTTTTAAAATAAAAATGAAAGAAAGACGACTGACCTAAGCAGAGTGTCAACCACCTCTACGTTGTAAACATGCACACATGTCTATTATTATTAGATCTGAGTTGCTCATAGGCTACCACATTAAAAGTAAACTAATTTGGGCAAATCATTTGGCTTTTTTCATTTTTGCTCTCCCATGAAGGAATGGGAGAAAAAAAAAATAAAGAAGGCCTGGATTACTAAATCTTTACTTTCTGAGGTTTTCCGATTTTAAGAATCCATTCAGTGTTGCCATTAGGATTGTCACATATTTTTAATGAGAATGAGTGGTCGTTTTCTTTGAGGTTTGTGTTCGTTTTATCTCTTGGGTAAAAAGACCGGGATATGATACCGCCACTGTCTTTTAATGAGCCGGTACTGACGGCATTAGCTAGAGGTAAAGTTTGTTAAATCGACTTTTGATAATTCCCTGTTCTTTCAAAATAATGACAAGCATTGTTTCTCAGTTCGGTAGAAACAGTTGTCTTTGAATTCAAAAATGTAAACTACAAATTTCATCAATAAGTTCCATTGGGTACAACGTTAATTACTAAAATCATTGATAAAATGTGGCAGAGTTAGTCAATTAACACATTGCAGTTTTATTTATATTTTGTGTTTAGAAGGACTGAACGGTGCCGTGTCAGTTCACAATGCAGATAAGCTGCGTTTCTCCCTTTATAAAGGTACATAAAGAATGGTTTCAACTTTAGATTTTAAAAATGGAGCTATTACAGAGACTCTGTAATAGCCCCATGATTTATTTAAAAACTACTTTGCTTCCGTAATCACCTTCTTGAAAGTTATAAGTAAAACTGCTTGGTAAACACAAGGGCTTGTAACCATTTTGTGTGTGTGTGTGCGTGCGTGTGTGTGTGTGCGTGTGTGTGTGTGTAAATTATTGCAACGTACCGTAACTCTTTTTGTGTTTAATTTTATTTTTATTTTATGCAAATCATTATTGTGTTTTTCTTTTCCTCTGTGTACATTGCACATGTTCATCACCGAAGAGTGCACTGAATTTCATCGTTTCACGGACTGATTTTCACGAGATGTGTCTCTTTGCTCAATCTCATCCTCACTCTTTAAACGCTGTTTTAACACGAATATATGGCCTTCGTCGAGCATTTAATCAGAGGTGTGCACAGGGTTACTGTGCCATGTATACCAGAAATTCACACTACTGACATATCGATGGATATGTGTGACTGCTTATTTTAGCATGTTCGTCGTTGCTTTTGTGTGTGTGTGTGTGTGTTTTTCTTTTCTTTTTTTTCTTTTATTTGTGTTTGAGTAATGTAGTTAGCGTCAAAGAGAATTCTACAAGCCGTCTGTATCCTCTGGTCAATAAAAGAGTGCATGACTATAGCGAAGTAATTCAAGAAGTTGAAAATCCATTGATGGCATCTCTGTCATTCTCTAAACTCTCAAGCCTTCTCTCATCATCAGTTGTTTTAACTTTAATGAGCCCCAGACCGTCCGTCGCATTGCCTGTTTCACAAGGCGTTGTCGTTTGGAACGCGTCATGTCGATTTTTATTTCTTATTTATTTTATTTGTTTTTCATGCAAAATGTGCTTAGTACTTGAAGTAGGAATGTATCTGGCGGATTGTGACGATTCCCGTTTGCATAATTAGGCACCTAATGTCGATAATGCTGGTTCACTTGATGTACAATATAATGCAAAATGAAAGCGCGGGCAAACCAGGGACGAGTTGGGAAGAGAATAAAAGATGCCCCGCCAATTTCTGGATCAGGGAGGGGACAACGAGATGATGGTGATAATGATGATATGTCCCGATGTGTTTTACAAAAGAAGATCAACCGTGTTTAGAAAAAAAAAATTCTCTCTCTCTCTCTCTCTCTATGGAATATGGTGTTTGTCTCGAATATATTTTCCTTCTTCATATTAAAAAGAAACAAAACTAAATTTTAGCAAGAGAGACACGCCTCATTTGAGGCCATGGTTTCACTGAACGTTGAACGTCAACTCACACCGGTCGAAGCTAATCGACCCGTCGCAATGACGGGAGCTCTCAATTGCAAGTCAGCTAGCCCACTTCTGGCCCCCGAACTCGGGCCGGCCCATCAGCGAGCTCTCTCGAAAGCTTTTGCGGATTTAAGGGAGGAATTGTGGCACAGATCCTAGGCCATACGCACCACTACCTGAGCGAAGCCATTACGGGCATAAAAAATTCATGCATGTGCAGAGCACACCGACGCTTACCTAGCTTTCTCGGCACGAAATTTACACGGAAAACCTACAGCGCAGATACTCGATCTGGTGTATTGCCGACGCCGAAGCGCCAGCGTGGTTAACCACTACGTCAGCCTGACTTTTGATGCGAGAAAATAATACTTCATGGTCAAGTGAATTGAGAGCCGTCTCCCGTGGCCAAAATACAACACAACAATTAGGCTATTGATGATGACGTCACTGTGTTGCAAATAGTCACCATATTAGCAGAGCGAGCGTGCGTGCGCACACAACGCATTGAGCAACTGTGCAAAAACAGTAGCTGGGCTATGCGCCGTTTAGTTGTATTCATTCTGTGCCAAGGTACCACAGCCTCACTAGCTAGCTCGAGCATCTGTTTATTGTCGAGTTTTGTTCACAAACACGAACGACTCTATTACAGAGATTCCCGGCAACAATTAACTGAAATCTCCAGAATATTGAAGTCTCCAGAATAAATACGATAATCGGTTACACCTTAACACCCACACATAAACCGTACACATTAACCAAAAATAAATAAATAAATACAGGTAGGCTACACATATGTTTTTTTTTTCTTATTTACATGTTCAATTAATTATGTCGATTACATGTCCGCAGGCTCAACATTATTACTTCGATTCGGCGGATCATTGGCTTGTCGTTGTTTTACAAGTTCAAGAGAACATCTTCAATAGTTAAACAAATCAAATAGTTTTCAGTCACACCCATGTGTAAATATCACTGATATATACAATACATAAGCCAAATCAACCGTAGCCTCTGCTGAGTGAATGCGATAGAAATAGACTCGCAATACATAATTCAAAGGGCAATACACATTCACGACTTAACCGCGTAATTAATTACATCGCGAATCATCACCGAGGCCTTCTTATATATTTCAAATTTTCATTTTTTTTTTCTTCTCCGTTTTCTTTTCTTTTGACATTTAAGGTAGGTCCCATACCCCTTCTCCATTGACTTACACACTAAACGGCAAAAGTAATGTGGTCACTAAAGCCTTCTAGAAGTTTTCAACAGACATAAGCTACCACTAGTTGGAAAGCTGACACATTTGCCATCCATGGCACTTTCAATTTTCCGTACCTTAGCTAAGTTTAGATTTTTTGACCGTCGAATTTTACCTACCCTGTTCAGTCGGACCGGAACACACACCTGCTCAAAAATAATGCTCCGCCGGCTAAAAGTCCACAAATTGTCCATAATTGCTCCAATTGACTCCATTTTTGCAACATATATACCTCAACTCACCTGCGTCAATATTCAATCCACAAAAGAAACCAACCCATAGCATAACATACCGAAAAAGTTGAACAAATGTCCATTCTAGGGACTTTCACTCCTAACCCCCCCCCCTCCCGTTTGGGAATGACTGATTATAAGGGCGCGTGGAGGGGGGTGGGAGGGGGAATTGAACTTGGGGCTCTGATCAGAGAAATCAGTTCTGGTGCGGCCATCAAAACTACATAATTTTGTGCTGCAGTTTGTCCATTTTGGGCGTTCCAAGCGCATGGTAATGTGTTTCTTTAAATATGGTTTTCTGAATCTACATTGCAGTTATCATTTTCTTCAGGATGAAAGTGGCTATATGTACTCAAAAGATTTTATTATTAAGGACTTTCATTTGATGAAATGGTATTGATAACCATCCTATGTCGAAGAACAGTAAGAATTCATTAAAGAATAATGCAGAATGAATCATCATAGCACACAAAGTGCACACAAAAAGACTCAAAGAATTATCCATCTTCCAAAAAGACATTTGAAATTTAGTGACAAACATTCAATGCACACGTTATTAACTATCAATCCATTTCAACGTTAAACATAGGTGAGAGTAACAAGAAACGCTACAGGTTATCCAGTTAAGAACGGGAGGATTGCAAACCAACATTACCAGTACTTTAGGAGACAACTGGTGAGTTGTAAACAATCTAAGGATAAAATGAACGTACCCGTGTTTGTGGTTTCCATCGTTAGCTGCCCTTTAGGGTCGCGCTGTCTCCACACTCAGAGCCAGATACAATACCGCGATGGTTGACAATATTACCGCCCTTCGAATGGACATGCTTTAGTCACTTACTTGTATCAAATTTCAAGTTTCCACTTTAATTTCAAAGCACAGCACAGGCATGTTGCAGTATACTTTTCCTTTGTTACATTACATTTTGTAACGCTATGTAACGTGTCAATCTTTCTTGGAGGCATGAGCTGTCTGGAAGCTGTTATTGTTTCCATAGGTATTTAACGAGTTAAAACTTGAGAGTTTTCAAACAGGTTAAACCGTTAGTGTGACCCCGGTAAACAACAGGCAATGAACACGTAATAGAGTAGATTAACCCAAAGAAAAAAGTAACTGGATTTGCATAGTAGAGTAGACTACATTAATGCAAATATCGAATACTTGTATCACATAACGATAACAATGTCTACAGACTACTGCAACTTTATCCAAGAAAATTCCAATAACAAGTTGCATATCAGTCTAGTAGAGGGCAATAAAAAATCATCAATTATTAAAAAAAATTTAGTAGGAAGATATAGTACATTTAAGTTCAATTAGGCCTATAGTCGTATAAAATTTAATACTCGGTTGAGTATTGCCATTTTATTTCATTTTTAAATATCCTTTTTTTTTTACTTCTTTTTGCAGATATCTAATAAAAGTGCAACGACCAAAATCTTGTATTAACAGTTCGACATATGTGAGGGTAGCCTAATGGTTAACGGAATGTTAGCGGTACGTTGCATTAGAAACCAACCGATAAACAAAAATTGATATTGATATTTTTGGTTATTGATCGATTATTAAAGGGCAATAAGGCCTCAATGAATA
>CM037840.1:1913918-1937450 GCA_021234535.1 Stichopus chloronotus | reverse complement strand
TTCATTGATGAAAAAAAAATAAAGAGGTGTAAAATGTGACCAATATAACAAAAGAACCACAATGTTATGATTTAATGAATATTCATAGACTGCGGTTCATTTTATCCTGGAATCTTGAGAGATGACTTCTTTTTCTTCAGTCAACTTACATTTTCTCTACATTATTACTCTATTTCTGGAGAGATTTAAAAAAACATTATATTATGAATAATGTTTCTGTTAAAAGAAGGACGATTTCGTGCTTCCGAATGGATCTTTCATTCATTTAGAATGTATATAAAGAAATAGAGACATTTTTGGTAACGATTGAAAATATCGACGATTTGGCTAAAATTGACCTAAATGTAACAGTATACTCTTATCAAATTTTCAAATTTTGGCCAAAATCTGCTACAATTTCGATTTTGCTCAATTTTCGATGTGTTTTTGTCACCGTTGAGAAATGACTGATTCAATGTGATATTACTAGTATTGGAGGCTTAGTTAATAATAAATGACGTCATTAATAGCTTTTAAATGTCATACGTATCCATAAGTCGGATTCACCTTGAAATTACTCGTCACCATGAACTTAGCAACATCTAGAAGAACAAATGATCATTTTGTTTGTTTTTTTTAACTGTTCTTCTTGGTATAGTCCTTCACACTAAACAGGTATACTTTAATAATATTAATATTAAAACATTGACTTTATTGGTTCACAGTGAGTGAACCAATGAGACTACGGATGTTTGTTTGTCCCACAGAACGATTGCTGCAAGGAAGGGAGAGGCCAATGATTGTTTTCATTGATGAAAAAAAAATAAAGAGAGTGTAAATTTGACAAATATAACATAAGAACCACAATGTTATAATTTAATAAATATTCATGACTGCTTCATTTTATCCTGGAATCTTGAGAAATGACTTATTTTTTTCCCGTCAACTACATTTTACTCTACCTTATTTCTGGAGAGATTTAAAACAAAAATGAGATGATAAATAATGTTTCTGTTAAAAGAAGGACGATTTCGTGCTTCCGAAGGGTCTTTCATTTGTTTAGAATGTATATTAAAGAAATAGAGACATTTTTGGTAACGATTGAAAATATCGACGATTTGGCTGAAATTGACCTAAATGTAAGGCTATATCCTTATCAAATTTTCAAATTTTGGCCAAAATCTGCTACAATTTCGATTTTGCTCTATTTTCGAGATCTTTTTGTCAGCGGTGAGAAATGACTGATTCAATGTGATATTACTGTATTGGATGCTTAGTTAATAATAAATGACGTCATTAATAGCTTTTAAATGTCATACGTATCCATTAGTCGGATTCACCTTGAAATTACTCGACATCATGAACTTAGCAACATCTAGAAGAACAAGTGACCATTTTGTTTGTTTTTTAACTGTTCTGCTTGGTATAGTCCTTCACACTAAACAGGTATACTTTAATAATATTAATATTAAAACATTGACGTTTTTGGTTCATAATGTGTTAACCAATAAGACTACGGATGTTTGTTTGTTCCACAGAACGATTGCTACAAGGAAGGGAGAGGCCAATGATTGTTTTCATTTATGACAAAAAAAAAATAAAGAGAGTGTAAATTTGACAAATATAACATAAGAACCACAATGTTATAATTTATTGAATATTCATGACTGCTTCATTTTATCCTGGAATCTTGAGAAATGACTTATTTTTTTCCCGTCAACTACATTTTACTCTACCTTATTTCTGGAGAGATTTAAAACAAAAATTATATTATAAATAATGTTTCTGTTAAAAGAAGGACGATTTCGTGCTTCCGAAGGGTCTTTCATTTGTTTAGAATGTATATTGAAGAAATAGACACATTTTTGGTGACGATTGAAAATTTCGACGATTTGGCTAAAATTGAACAAAACGTAAGGCTATAGCCTTATCAAATTTTCAAATTTTGGCCAAAATCTGCTACAATTTCGATTTTGCTCGATTTTCGAGATCTTTTTGTCAGCGTTGAGAAATGACCGATTCAATGTGATATTACTGCATTGGAGGCTTTATTAATAATAAATGACGTCATTAATAGCTTTCAAATGTCATTCTTATCCATAAGTCGGATTCACCTATTGTACTTTATTTCTGGAGAGATTATAGAAACAATGAGATTATAAATAATGTTTTTGTTGAAGTGATTACGTGCCTAGGCTAAAACTAAGAACATTGAAATTTTATCTCCAAAAGTTTGATAGTGCTTTTAACTTCACCATTCAAACACTTTTGCAAAATAAATAGGTTTCAGTTGATTTATTTTGCCGTATGATTTGAAATTCTTCTAACATAACGACAGAAAGTGTAGAATACGATAATGTAGTGGTTGACAGTTTTCATTCAAATCAAAGGTGTGCTTCTTTGAGCAAGCCAATAGGAAGTATACTAGTATTGAATATTCAGTCAACAACTCAGGCTCACTGACGCCGCGGGCAAGGTTGTGTTCAGTTCGTAGGTTATTTGTAAATACAGTGTTTCCTTTCACCAAATACTACTATTCCCGATACCTACCAAGGAGCCACTACTTGAGTAGTATGTTTTTGATACACTAGTGAGACCTGTACTGTTACATATTCATTATGTTGGCGGTTACAGTAAGAACCGTTAATTTTCAAATATGATTTCTGTTTTTTACTGTTCGTATGCCAATCCCTTTGCTTTTCGAGGTAGTTACTATCATTTTTCTTCATTGAAAGACATAGTACGTTCATGTACAACTTCGCGTATACATTTAAAAATAAAGAAAAAGTTAAGATCAAAGATAAACTAATCTTTTGGGTTTTTTAGTAAACACTTAATCACTTTAAAAGAAGGACGATTTTGGCCTTAGGAGGAGTCTTTTATTGATTTAGAATGTATATTGAAGAAATATACACTCTTTAATTTCTTCACAAACGAAAACAATCATTGACTTTACCTTTGCTCGTAACAATCCGACAAATGGAACTAACAATCATTCGTAGTCTCATTAGCTATCACAGAATAAACCTAAAACGTCTATCATTTTATATCGATACTATTGAAAGATATTATTGTATTGGAGGCTTTATCAATGATAAATGACGTCATTAATAGCTTTCAAATGTCATACTTATCCATAGGTCGGATTCACCTTAAAATTACTGGATATCATAAACTTAACAACATCTAGAAGGAAGAGTGATTTTTTTTTTAAAGTGCTTTCCTTAGTTTAGGAATAACATTAAACAGGTTAATTTTGATATTATCTCGATAAAATTATAGAAGTTTTCGGTTTATGGTGTGTTAACTAATGAGACTACGGAGGATTATTTGTTCCATATGACGAATTTTTATAAGGAAAGGAAAAGTCAATGGTTGTTTTCGTTTATGAAGAATGTAGAGTGTAATTTTGACAAATATTAGATGAAAAACACAATCTAACAATTTGATGAAAATTTATGGCTCCTTCGTTTTATAGAGGAATCTTGAGAAACGACAATTTTTTGGGGTCAACTATTTCTGGGGAGAATATAAAAATTATGACATTATTCACAGTGCTTATGTCAAAAGAGGAACGTTTTAGCGCTAGGAACGCTCGATTCTTCAATAAGCATGTGTATTTATGAAACAGACACATTGGTGGTAACGATTGCAGAGATTTTGCTCCAATTTACAACATCGTAAGACTATGACTTTATCAAATTGTCATATTTTGGCAAAATCTTTTACATTTTTTATGTAGCTCCATTTTCAAGATTTTTCTGTCAACATTGAGATATGACGAATCCTATGTGATATTACTGTATTACGGTTACGGAGACTTCATTAATGATAAATGACGTCATTAATAGCATTTAAATGTAATACTTATCCAAAAGTCGAATTCACCTTGAAATTACTCGATATCATGAACTTAACAAGATCTAGGAGGAAGAGCATTTTTTTTTTTTTTAAACTGTTTTCATTAGTTTAGAAATCACATTAAACAGGTAAATTTTAATATTATCTATATGGAATTTTAGACATGTGTGGTTCATGGTGTGTTAGGTAATGAAACTACGGATGATTGTTTGTTCCAAGTGACAGATTGTTACAAGCAAGTGAAAAGTCAATGATTGTTTTCGTTTATGAAGAAATGAAAGAGTGTAATTTCGACAAATATTAAATAAAGAGCAAAATGTAACAATTTGATAATTATTTATGACTGCTTCATGTTATCCTGGAATATTGAGAAACGACAATTTTGGGGGTCAACTACATTTTTAAGTACTTAATTTAGGGGAGTCTATAAAAATTATGATATTATATACAGTGTTTACATCAAACGAGGGACGCCTTCGTCCTAGGAACGGTCGATTCCAAATAACCATATATATTTATGAAATAGACACATTTGGGAAAACGATTGAAAAATCGATATAAAATAATAAACATTTTCGGTCCATGGTGTTTTAACTTATGAGACTACGGATGAATGTTCGTTCCATCTGACGGACTGTTACCTGCAAAGGAAAAAGTCAATCATTGTTTTCATTAATGAAGAAACTGAAGAGTGTAATTTTGCCAAATATAAGATTTAGACCACAATGTAACAATTTGAAGATATAATATGAAGACCGATAAAATGACTCATACGTAGAAGATTACGTCAAGAACATTTTTAAAATATTACAATAACCCCAACATAGGTTGCACGTAAAAGATTGTACCATGCATTACTTTTAACGTGACAGAAGAATCTCCTATTTCTGCCTTGTAGAAAAAGATACAAATAATTATCTTTCTCAAAGTCAGATGTGCCTTGAAATATGTATTTTGTTTCCTTAATAATGACGTTAAGACTTTGGTCCTGAAAAAATAATTCTTGAATTTACCTCAGTTAATATTCCATTATGGTTGTACTCTTATCAAAATCTCATATTTTGGTCAAATTCGAACTTTGAACTCGTACTTCTATATTAGAGATTAACCTCCCCCCCCCCCAGTGATTAGAACAAACCTCCAAAATGCTTACAAGTTAGTTAATGACACCATTACTAGTTAACTTTATAATAACGCTTACATTGTTCACCCTTGAAAAAAATTATGAATGTGTATTGCCAAAGAGCAATCTTTGTAAAATAAACATATTTTCATGTTGTAGAAATAATATCTTTGAATGAAATCAGAGGAGTCTTGAAAAATGTATGTTGATCTGTGGAATAACGATGTTGGTATTTCCTATCCACTCTCCCTTTTTTTGATCAGAATGTCAATATATGTCATTATTAAACTTTCTTTGTTAAATTATAATAGAGTCTTGCACTTCTCGTCGATTGAGGATATTTCTATATTTAAGTGATATTTAAGAATTTGGTAAGATTTTCCCTTTCTCTAAACCAAAGGACGAGGTAGATAACCATAGTGCCAGAATTATTCCAATCTTGACCGGATTCTTGAACTTGTTTGAACTTCGATGATGTATTTCGGACTTTGAGAGAGACTCGTCCATCGTGTGTGAAGAACCTGCCAACGAAAAGCAGAACATTTAGTTGATGAGCTCAACAAATTAAAATATGAGAATATCCCTACGTCGTTTACATTGAAAAGGCTGTACAGTGTCCTATACTTTACATCTTGTGACTTAACGATCTTCTCGGAGTAAGGAACATTTAAACAGACTTCTACCAAAGTTGTAGAAACGTCGAAAGCAGTCATTTCGAGACAAAACCACAGGTGTCTTGATATATATGGTTATTTTTTTTTTATTTTAAGTAAGTATGCCAGGGTACCTATTCCTCATAGAATTTTTGTAATGTGCTAAAATCATGTCTCGAGAAGAACTTTTCTGCATGATACAACATTACGTGTTATTCAGTCGTATCAAGATGATTAAGGTGTGTCCTTTCGAGAAGGCATAAACATGTATGATATCAAGTGAAGATTGGCTGATCCAGGAAACTTCCTCCAATCCTGCCATCTAAGAAATTTTAAATGTTGTTGATCTGAAATAAGAGACAACTTCGACTTTCATATCCATTTCTTATCTCAATTTAAGCGATATTCAGTACTTAGGTAATGTTTGAAAAAAGTCATCATTTTTTTCTAGTTTTATTAAATCATATTGTTAATACCTTTACCAAAATGTGAGAATAACATACTTTATAGCTTAGTCTTGGTAGGATATGACGTCACATGTAACAAGGTCAATTGTGTATAAAATCTGCAATAAAGCTTAATCCTTAATTAATAAAACTTGTTATGGTACCACTGATACAACGTCAGGTGTACGAGCATACAAGAAACAACTTTGTGAAGAAAAAGGACCGTCTAAAATACCGTTTAGACAACAATATATACCATATATAATGGCGAAGAAGTCATATTTGCTAACATTTAATGAAAGTGACTATATTAACAGGCTAACTCGTCATCCTGATGGACTTCACAATTTACTCGTAGGGATATCATTGAATGTCACTTGTTAATGTAACATATTGTAACTACGTAGGCTATGTACTGCAGCATTTAACACCAGAGGCTTTGCTGCAGAGTTTTCTTTTTTCTTTTTTTTTCTTTTCCAAAATCTACTTGATTGTACATAATAGGGCAACCTATCAGTGAAACGTAATAATACTACTATGGACATGATAGTACCTCCATCCTTTTGCAGACGTGAGGGCAAGGTTTTGACTGGGGGGGGGGGGGTGGCATTTGAGGATAATATCTCCTGCCACCAATCCCGGTTAGTGTATTAACGGATAGTCTAAGTGAAGAAAAAGTATAAAGTAATAAATATCACATATCGTATGATGGCGTATATGAAAATAACATGACAGTATAAAAATACAGGAACTTACTTTGACAAGACCACATAACCTAGAAAACAACAAAACACCCATTCTACATGTACGAAAAATATATTAACCATATATGGAGAAGTATACCAACATCTATGCACATTTTAACTGAAAATGAATCACAATTTAAGTCTTGATTTTCATCATTGTCTTGCAGCTTGGATTGAGAATTACCTGCGGTCATCAACCAATCCTCACATGATATCATACATGTTTATGCTTTCTCGAGATGACGCATCGTAACCATTATGGTATATCTGGATATCACATTTTGTTTAATATCATGCAAGAAAATATCTTCTCTAGACATGACTTTAGCACATTATGGAAATTCTGTGAGGACTAGGGAGAGTCATTCAATCACTGATTCATATTCATGAAGTTGACGATGGCCAATAAGAAGAGAACAAATAAGAACTACTTTTCCAATAGTAATTATGGTATGCATAAAAACAAATTTACATAATCCGGCGTCACTTATATGACACAGTAAGTTACAATAAACCTGTTGGTTTCATCATACAGTTGGACACCGCTAGACTTACAACTCAAAACACTTTCTGAAAAATGAATACAATAACTTTTTGTATTTGTTTTGGATATTTTACAATTCATTCGGTACATAGCATGCATTTTCTGACAACTGCACATGGTTCTTCTCCTCACAGTGTGTGCCTAATAGTTAAATAGGTAAAAGTTTATGTTAAGGAAAGTATTTGACCCAATAAGTTTAGATGGGTTGAATAATTCTTGCAAGTCTAAAATCTATGCAATTGTTTTACAAGCCATTAGCCTAGAAATTTAGGAAAATAATAGCTGGTTTGAGCATCAAAACCTGTTGTCCTTTCTCTAAAAGCAAGTGAAGGTATCATGTGCATTGTAAATGTGAAAGAAATGAGGAAATATAAATTGTGACGTAACATTCTATGTGAGTAACTGTTCATGGAGTGAAGTGGGTACACCCAAGACAATCATTGCATCAAAGTGGGATTTAACTATTGTATTGTGAAAATTGAGAAGTATATTTGCAGTATTGAACAACACTAACAAGCATAAACATAGTTATCTGTCCAACAGGAAATTTACATTCACCATTGTCATACATAATTCAGTGACACATTGTGCTATGGTAATGATTCATGAAATGATCTATGATTGAAATCTAGAATTAGTCACCAAGAAGAGAAGTTATTTCATATCCGACAAATGAGGAAACTGAAAGAAACTACAGAGAATACATCTCATTCTCCTTTTCAGAGTGAAACATCAACATCTGGTCAGTTTTTTCGTCACTTTGACAAACACTAATTGAGAATAGGTCTATTTTATTGAATACGATCAAAATCCATGTTTTCCTTGTTTATTTTGATTGCCTATTGCGGCATTCCCTGAAATTGTCGTTCAAAGTCAGTTTATCTAACTTTGATATTCTCTCAGGCTATGATTTAATTACTTTGAAGCAGTGCAGTGAATGACGTAGAATTTCATTAGCTGGTCTGTATTTTGGCATGGTCCATTAAGGAATGTGGTCAGGAAATTGGACTGCACAAAATTATTGCATCGAGGGTAATGTTGTCACATCCTTTTGTGGGAAAAGGAAATCTATTGAGTTTATCCGAGTTTCTTCGTGATGTGTACAGTCTTACGGAAAATCATAGTGATCACCCCTCCCCGCATTAGTGTGCAGTGTCTTACCAAAGGTAAATCGGTTCCTGTTCTAGGATCTGAGTTTCTCTTTACAAGATCCAACTACCACCGTACCAGCCGAAAGAAAAGAAAACCATGGTAACAAGCGAATGTTTCTTTCCCAGTATGAACCAATGTGTTCCATTAGTAGCCTACAAGAAAGCTGTTTGCAATATGTGACTGTAATATAACACGTACCGACACACTGACATAATCATACACATCATGTACAGAAAGAACTTATCCACAGAACTATTTACTAGTTACGACTGCAGTGAAGATGTCAAAGACATCAACGTTGATTGTTCATAATACTTCAGGTATTTAGTGAATGAAAGCAGAAAGACAACCGAACAATGGAACGTTTTGGGACCTCTTACGACGAATGACAGAGTTGCACTTAATTCCTCTTACTTCTGCTTGTACTGTTTTGGGAGCTGAAGCAACTTCTATCACATATCTATTACGTAATATTCAATGAAGGTCACTAGAATATCCAAACTCAGACAGCAGTCGGTTGTTTCTTTCCTCTCTTTATTTAGATAATCCTATTCAGGTTGATCCGATAAAAGATTAGCTAAACCTAACATAGAGCCAATGCTGTTGCTACTTGTAGTGCCTACTGATACTGATGAAATGTGCTGTGAGCAAAGAGACGGATCCTGCCCTGTGGTTGAAACCAATACTATTACATGAAATGGGTGAGCGTATATGAAACGCTTTACCAGTTTATAGATAACTTGTGGCAATACACAGGTGAATGGAATAAGGATATTTTTTTTTTAATTTGGAGTTATGTTTTACTGTTATGAATACAAGTGTTGATATAATGTCACATATTTACCACTGAATGAGACACGCTATTTAATATTTAATACACACAATGCAACTGCATGTACATCTATTTTTTTCTCGAAAAAATGCTATTATAAAAAAAAAAAATCTGATGCCCTCTGTGAATGTAAATGTTAATATATATTTTAGCAACTTTATTCCAATGCCAAACTACAGATTTACGTAGCAGATTTTTATCCTAAGCGAAGAAAAGGTCAGTAATACATAGTTTGCTCAATATTCAGTTTTACCACAACATGGCAGTGTTACATAAGCGTGGTACTGAAATTTCATTCTAACAAATTCTATAACATGATGTAAACAGCCCCAATTTAATAGGTTGATGGCGCCAGTCGAATATACAACAGCAAAGAAAACTAAAAACTATAATGGTCCTTACAGGCTTCCGTAGGTTCATACATAGAAGAACACGCCTCATTGGGCCACGTGTTCAGTGGACTATGGGCAGCACACATGCCGGTCGCAAAGAGCCTTTCAACCCTCTGGCCGAGTTGCATGGATTCACCTCACGCCACCTAGTACGCTTCTGGTCGACCTTTGACCGACCCTCCTCGCATCCTTCCGGGTTCTTTTACGACGTCAAGGGAGACATGGCACGGGATCCTAGGCCACAAAAAGTACCATACCACCACCGGACCATTGTAGCCCGGATGTGCCTTGAACCCTAGCACGGTTTCTATGACCAGCAGAGCAGGAGTCTTTCGTCCGCCCCTTATAGCGCATGGCCAGCACGTCAGCTAGTGAATTTGAAGTTTTAATTAATACTTAATGATAACATAGAGCATTTCCTTCCAAATCAAAAGTAAACGTTTACCTCTGTGATTCTGTGTAGGGCTCGAACCAAGGATCATGCCATCGTCGAACGAGCGCCTTAGCCATTCGGCTGTGGCATTAGACAAGCACTTGCGGAATTAAATGAGATTAAACCACTGCTGTAAAAAGGCGCAATTCATAAATCCATCAGTTCTCCACACACCCACACACCCCTCACATGATAAAAGCCGAACACTCAGTTCCTTCATTTTGGTTGTCTAAGGAAGTATCAAACTCCTTAATTCTGCTATTTAAAACTTGCGATAAGAAACGAACACCAACAGGCAATGATAAATCTCTTTTGTCAAGAGAATTTACAACGGTTACTGCTACCTGATATGAAAATCACACGTTGTGCATGCCTCTTTCCAACTTAAGTATACAAATAAGTTCAGTATATTATACCTTTACTGTACAAATACTCTGTTTGCTGGAAAATAAAAGACAATAGGATTAAAATACTTATCCTTTTGGCTCACTGGCAAGATGTTTGTTACCAACTTCTACCTCTTCAGAGTGTCCTTTCAACTATTCATAGATTAATTATTCTGTTAACTTGTCTATTGCTTTAATGTTCCTTTGGAAAATTCATTATAATAAGTTGTTGGTTATGGTATAAGTGATAAAGTCCATGTACTGCGATATCCCTGTGTATACCTTGTGAACCAAGCATTTCAATAGTAGCTTTAGGACTTGTAAAGTTGAAAAGAAATGGTAAGAGGAGACATTAGACTTTACATAGTAACAAAAATGCAACCAATGGAGAAAATTATTGAAGCACAAATAACAGAGAAAGAAAAAAATGGGTATGGAAGAAATGCATTGAACAACACATCAACATAAATAATTATATATACGTAGAAGTAAATAGATATGACAAACATGATGGGACACTTTTACACAGACGTACTTGGAACTCTCAAACAAATTCGTTGATCTTTCAAAGTCAATACAGTCTCGGTTCTTAGCAACAATTCAGGAGAAAATTTTGAGAGTAAAATGCTCATTTTTAGATAAGGTGCATCAGAATAGTATTTAAAGAGTCCTTTAGATAAAAGGATTTATCGTATTAAAGTAATGTGAATATAAAGTATGAACAGACGGATTGTCGGAGTTGCTGTACACATGTATTGGAGGGTACAAGTATACGAAGTATACAGGTGGTTTCGAGTCTGTGGTAACATACTTTGAAAGCCGTCATGATTATGAATTGGGGGTGAAGTAATTAAAGGATACAGTGTATTCTTTACTAGGAAATATATACAAGAAAGTTAAGATCAAGTAATTTAATCTTTTTATTGGAATTATGACGTAAGAGTTGCTATTTCTATTATTTTTCCGCTTATGAGCTGCTAGAGAAGTGACAAGAAAATATAGGAATCTAAATAAATGAATTGGTGCTTGTTTGCTAATTTTAAAATGTTCATATGAACAGCAAGAATAAATTGGAAATAACACTACATAACTTTCAAACTTCTTCTTTAATCATACGACTGCATAAATACAAAAGGAAAGATTATCATCATCATTATCATCACTGTCATCGTTATCATCATCACAATGATCATTATCATCACCATTATCTTCATCACGATCATCATCATCATCATCATCATCATCATCATCATCATCATTTTCATCATACTTGTGATCATCATGATCGTCATAATCATTCCTATTATCATCATTATCTTCACTTTTTTCATTATCATCACCATCATCACTATTATCATCATCACGATCATCATCACCACCACCATTACGATCATTATCATCATCACCATTATTGCCATCATCATATTCAAGATCATCGTCATCATCACGATCATCATCGTCATCATTATCATAAACAACATCATCACGATCGTAATCATCATCACCATCATCATCATAATCATCACGAACATCATCATCACCATTATCATCATAATTATGATGATCATGATCATCACCATTACCATTATCATCATTATCTTTATATTATCATCATCATCACCATCATCATCATAATCATCATCATCATCATCATCATCACCATTATCATTGTCATCATCATAATCAGCACGATCATTATCATCTTCACCATCATCATCATGATTATCATCATCACTATCACTATCATTATCATTATCATCATCATTATCACCATCATCGTCATGATAATGATCATAATCATCTTCATCGTCATTGTCATCTTCATCTTCACTATCATCATCATCATCAATCATCATCATCATCATCATCATCATATCATCATCATCATTTTCATCATTATCTTCACTTTGATCATTATCATCACCATCGTCATCATCATCACAATCATCATCACCATCATCATTATCATCTTCATGACTATCATAATAATAATCATTATCATCATCATCGCCATCATCATCATTATCGTTGTCATCATCATTATGATCATTATTATCCTCACCATCATCACCATCATTATGATCATTACGATTCATCACCATCATAATTAATATCATTACGATCATTATCACCATCAAAATTATTACCATCATTATCCTCAAGATCATCGTTATCATCACGATCAGCATCATCATCATTATCATCAACATCATCATCACGATCATCATTATCATCACCATCATCATCATCATCATCATGATTATTCTTACCATTATCAACATCATCACTATCATCATCATCATCACCATTCTCGTCATGATAATGATCATCATCATCATCCTCATCATCACCATCTTCACTATCATCATCATCATCATCATCATCATCATCATCATCATCATCATCATCATCATCATCATAATCACGATAATCATTATCATTATCATTACTAGCATCATTACTAGCATCATCACCATAATCATCATCATCACCATTATCATCATCATCACCATCATTATCATCATCATTATGATTATCATTATCAACATCATCACTATCATCATCACCATTATCGTCATAATAATGATCATAATGAGCATCATCACCATCTTCACTATCATCATCATCATCATCATCATCATCATCATCATCATCATCATAATCACGATAATCATTATCATTATCATTACTAGCATCATTACTAGCATCATCACCATAATCATCATCATCACCATTATCATCACCATCATTATCATCATCATTATGATTATCATTATCAACATCATCACTATCATCATCACCATTATCGTCATAATAATGATCATAATGAGCATCATCATCATCTTCACTTTCATCATCATCACCATCGTTATCATTATCATCACGATTACCATCATAAGTTTGCATTATGTTGTTCACCAAGTTAAACAACTTCATTGACAATATCTGTGTAATTATACAGTCGGGAATCGTTACAAATTGCCTCATTAATTTCTACTTTTAATTCAAACTACTTCCGGATTTCTTTGTCTCTGCCTCCTATTTAGACCTTTCTACGAGCAGAGACCCCGTCTTAGCTTCATCTGACGTTGCTTTTACTAGTTCACTCATATTCAGATAAAAATTATTGACATGATGGTTTACCGCCAGATTTTGACATCACCAACGGTCTTGTTATCGGAAAAATATGATTAGTATTATTTTGCTTTGGTATAAAAAACGAATAGAGGTTGGTCTCATGGTCACATTTTACAAGGTAAACACGGTAAAGCATTACCCCTGAAAACAAATCATGTTATACGTTTACTATCTATTGTATCTTGGGATATATGTTTACACTTCCAATGCGATTTGTGTGAGAAATATATGAAAAAGGAAACGAATAGCTCATAAAGGTTTACCGAGTTAATTAATCCTTCCAATGAGATCAAAGTATAATCTGTAGAACGGTCCATTTAATAATCTCTGCTAATTTATTGTCGGGCTACAATATTGTATTGGCTGTATCTTACAACTTGGCTTTTTATATTGGTTTCTCGTCATTTACACATGTTTTCAATCGTTTGTAATCGCTTAGTTGATTTTCCTATATTGATTGAAAGTATTTCATTAAACTTTTTGCTGATACTTTTTAGTTTTTCTTGAAACTCGATGTCTTAGCGTTATTGGCTTGTATTAGCCTTTCGCTGACCTGCTATCACAATCATTGATATTTAGTGGTGTCAGTTTATATAATTATGCCATACTTTGCTTTGGACGTTTTTCTCTTCTTTTTTTCACTTCGTGTATTTTTATTTTTCCTTTTTTTTGTCCTGTTTGCTGATGTTTGTTCTTTACTTATTATTTAATACAATTTACCTATTGTTGTTATTGGCTAGTGTCGGTTTTACTTATTATTATCTTTTGCTTTCATCTTTATATTGTTTTTCTTCGTTTATAAGTTATCTTTTTTATCTTTTTCTTATGATGAGTATAACCAAATTTATTGTTGCCTGATTTATTGTATTACATTGTTAGATGCTGTTCAGCTGTTTGCTTTCTTCTACTGTTTTTCAACTTTTAACTTCTTTATATTTTCTTTAATTGATATTTGTTATTGCATTTGCTATTCCTATCATTGTTTTAATTGGTATTATTATTATTATTCTTTTTGTTGTTATATTTCTTCTTAATGTTATCATTATTCATATTAATTGTATGCATTTACTTTAATGCCTTGCTTTGTGCAACTTTTTAGGCTTCTCTAACATTCATTGTTATCTTTGGTGTTTGTTGTACTTTCTTTGCTCATATTTGTTGTTTATTCTTTGTGTAATCTTTCTATCTTATTACCGTTATTTTTTTTTTGTTTATATTGACAATTGTTAATACAAAGCATGACATTGAGAGATATATGTTTATCTTTCTTCTGTCAGTGTATTCATTTCTTTACATTCTTAATAACAGATACAGAGACGAAATGACCACATAGAGGAACATGCTGTTGCTCCTCGGCGGGAATTTGGCTGTAGAAAGTTGGTAGCTTTCAACGGACCGACATATATCCTTCCTTCGAACAAACTCCCTCCCTCTCCTCTTTATTAACTTAATCGCATGTTTGAAGGTGTCACATGTGTTTTTTGTTAGTCTGCCGTTTCCAAGGCGACCTGCAAAAATGAAAATGAGCTTCGTATCACCAAATGCACAATTGCTCACCAAAAACAACTCACCCTACCGACACCCCTCTTTGCCACAAACACAAAAAAAAAAAAAACACACACACACGCACACACACACACAAAAGAGCAATGCGTGGTCCTTGTGTTCCTTGTCTAATTTAAGTTGAAAATGCTGTAAGAAATATATCTACATGCAATGATAACCCTTGAGATATTATTTTGCCAAGGTAATTGACAACGGTTACTGCTACATTCAAAAGACAAATAGGTTTTCTTACTTACATATCTCGCGGCGATACAACTTGGTTTCCCTGGTATAAAGACCGTGGAGAAGGGGGCTAGGAAAAACAGAAGAAAAATAAAAAGGACCTACTTGATGTAAGCCTTCTGGAAGGTAGTATTATGAAACCGATTCCGCGGCTTCCTCTAGGAGGACCAACTATAGTGACTGATACAAAACACAGGGTGGCAAAGGAACTCGAATTAACCATTTGCATATGAAAACGTAACAGAAATAGTTGAATTCTCACACGCGACATAACAAAAATAACACAGGTACTAAAATTTGTATCACAAAAGTAAACTACATGACTCTGTTAATTCTAAAGAGTGAGACTAGTGATTGCTCTAAAATTAAGAGTAAATATTTACTCTAAAGGAGAACGAATGTTCACTCTCTCATTTCATTCTTTCTTATTTAGAGTGACTATTCACTGTGACTCATAGTGACTATTTTGTAGCCATATGAAAACCACTCATGTTGCACATGCGCACATTCATGTCTTATTCACTAAAGGGCACAAATAAATGTTTGTTTTCTAAATTCCGCAGCCTGAGACATCAAACTTACCCTAGCAAGAAATAATGACACTGAGAAGTTTACGACGAATTCAAAGTTACACATGAAATGAGTGAGCATGAATCATTGTCGGGACAGTTGCTACCTCAGTCGCTGATTGTTGTAGTAACATCATCACTGATCTGAATGTATCATGAATTCAGTTAACTCTCGAGAGGCATTCTGTCATTTCTCAACACCCCCCCCCCCCTTATCATTGACATCATTATTATTTTAATAAATTCTCAGACGAGGGCATCTGAACGGTGCCTTAATTTTCTGTTTATAATATCACAAATTCATTCCTCTGCAGTGTAGAAGTCAACTAAAATTAGAAACAATACTTCCGATTGTTACATGAACTACACCTGCAGCCCTGGTTCCGAAATGGCAGTCCGTGGGCCAGATCCGGCCCATCACAAGTATACCAAGTGAAGAAAAAAAAGTAATAAGGTTTGATAAACATGAAATTTAAGAAACTGGATTAACGAGGATCCGCCGAACGCAGTCTACTACTCTATGAGTGAAACAATCAACGCCGGTTACGTCATCCAATGGGGTTTGTTATATCTGTAGTTTCCAAAGACAAAAGAATTCGAAAGAGGGATAGAAGAAGGACGAAAGTCCACACCTTGCACGTTACTATGGTGATTACTTGAGCTTCCTCAAGGAGAAGAATGACACATATTGCAGTATAGACAGAATAATCATTACAAACATTGAAAATTCCAACTTAGTTCATCAAACTTTGACCGTTTTTCAAGTAAATGTTTTGCATTTTCAAATAACTGTTTTGCATTTTCATCATGAATAAACATTAGCCAAATATGGAAATTTATGACGTCCAGGAAGGAACTCATAATGATACGCCTTACTTAAGGCATTTATACACTAAACATTTATTTCAAAGACAGGTAAAAATTTTATACGCCCAAAGAGTTTTATTTTTCGATGCATTTATTATCGTCTTTAAAAATTATTGTGGAAGCCAAAAAACGACTGAAGTAGTTACAAGAAACTAAATGTAGACCTAACAAAAGAAATACGGACAATTTGAAACGCTCCACATCATTTGTTTTGCCTTTTTATTATTCTTGAAAAAGCCTAAAAAAGTAATAATTTCCATCGCATTGTTATTCATGAGAGGTCATTTTTAGGGGCGTGTCAGGTATGGTCTTTAAAGAGGCTCTTTGAGCTGTTGCATGAAACTCACTGACTTTTCCTAAGAATGTCAAGTTTGTTTCACATATCAATGACAAATGGTCAACTAAGAGAACCCCCATGTGTCACACACAAAGAAACATCAATGAGTGAGGAATTAACAATCATTTTTTTTTTTTAAAAGGTATGTGACACTTTTCAAATTAGTACTAATTCACTTGCACAGAGCCACTACAGGTCAGGGACAACAATTCAAAAATTTTGACAGTTCTATCGTTACTATTGGATGTTGAACTTGACCTATTATGCTAATTATAAGCACTCTCATTTGTTTGTACCTTACAAACTGATCGATATTAACTTAATGAGCCTCTTTAAAATTTTAACTTTTTGCATCACTTTTTACTAACTCCCTTCTTTTTATTTTATCCTACATATTTCTAGAAGAAGGGTTACAGAAACCATGAACTTATCCCCACCCCCCCGTAGAATGAAATTAAAAATATATGTCACTTATATTGGCAATGGTAAATCATTTGAAAAGACGTCATGTATTTGGAACAGTCGTTAGCAATCTGACACTTACAGGACACCGTAGAAAATGCTCCCCGTGTTTGTTACGCGTGTATCAGTTTCAGACGGGTCTTACGAGGTACAGAACAGGAAAAGTTGAACCTAATGTTATTCGCTAGTGTGTACGGTCAGCGTAATATCCTACCGTGAAAATGTACAGGAAATCTAATTACTTATAACTGTACAATGTTGATCCACATACAATTTTGACGGCCAGCATTTTATGTTAAGTTATCTAATTCTTCATATTTTTAATGTTAATTCAATACAGTAAAGAATTAAAGACATGACGAGAAAACAAGTCGTAAAAGAAAATACGGATGTGGATTAATTCCATCTCAGCTCTTTGTAATTTTTAAAATAAAAATGAAAGAAAGACGACTGACCTAAGCAGAGTGTCAACCACCTCTACGTTGTAAACATGCACACATGTCTATTATTATTAGATCTGAGTTGCTCATAGGCTACCACATTAAAAGTAAACTAATTTGGGCAAATCATTTGGCTTTTTTCATTTTTGCTCTCCCATGAAGGAATGGGAGAAAAAGAAAAACATAAAGAAGGCCTGGATTACTAAATCTTTACTTTCTGAGGTTTTCCGATTTTAAGAATCCATTCAGTGTTGCCATTAGGATTGTCACATATTTTTAATGAGAATGAGTGGTCGTTTTCTTTGAGGTTTGTGTTCGTTTTATCTCTTGGGTAAAAAGACCGGGATATGATGCCGCCACTGTCTTTTAATGAGCCGGTACTGACGGCATTAGCTAGAGGTAAAGTTTGTTAAATCGACTTTTGATAATTCCCTGTCCTTTCAAAATAATGACAAGCATTGTTTCTCAGTTCGGTAGAAACAGTTGTCTTTGAATTCAAAAATGTAAACTACAAATTTCATCAATAAGTTCCATTGGGTACAACGTTAATTACTAAAATCATTGATAAAATGTGGCAGAGTTAGTCAATTAACACATTGCAGTTTTATTTATATTTTGTGTTTAGAAGGACTGAACGGTGCCGTGTCAGTTCACAATGCAGATAAGCTGCGTTTCTCCCTTTATAAAGGTACATAAAGAATGGTTTCAACTTTAGATTTTAAAAATGGAGCTATTACAGAGACTCTGTAATAGCCCCATGATTTATTTAAAAACTACTTTGCTTCCGTAATCACCTTCTTGAAAGTTATAAGTAAAACTGCTTGGTAAACACAAGGGCTTGTAACCATTTTGTGTGTGTGTGTGCGTGCGTGTGTGTGTGTGCGTGTGTGTGTGTGTAAATTATTGCAACGTACCGTAACTCTTTTTGTGTTTAATTTTATTTTTATTTTATGCAAATCATTATTGTGTTTTTCTTTTCCTCTGTGTACATTGCACATGTTCATCACCGAAGAGTGCACTGAATTTCATCGTTTCACGGACTGATTTTCACGAGATGTGTCTCTTTGCTCAATCTCATCCTCACTCTTTAAACGCTGTTTTAACACGAATATATGGCCTTCGTCGAGCATTTAATCAGAGGTGTGCACAGGGTTACTGTGCCATGTATACGAGAAATTCACACTACTGACATATCGATGGATATGTGTAACTGCTTATTTTAGCATGTTCGTCGTTGCTTTTGTGTGTGTGTTTTTCTTATCTTTTTTTTTCTTTTAGTTGTGTTTGAGTAATGTAGTTAGCGTCAAAAAGAATTCTACAAGCCGTCTGTATTCTCTGGTCAATAAAAGAGTGCATGACTATAGCGAAGTAATTCAAGAAGTTGAAAATCCATCGATGGCATCTCTGTCATTCTCTAAACTCTCAAGCCTTCTCTCATCATCAGTTGTTTTAACTTTAATGAGCCCCAGACCGTCCGTCGCATTGCCTGTTTCACAAGGCGTTGTCGTTTGGAACGCGTCATGTCGATTTTTATTTCTTATTTATTTTATTTGTTTTTCATGCAAAATGTGCTTAGTACTTGAAGTAGGAATGTATCTGGCGGATTGTGACGATTCCCGTTTGCATAATTAGGCACCTAATGTCGATAATGCTGGTTCACTTGATGTACAATATAATGCAAAATGAAAGCGCGGGCAAACCAGGGACGAGTTGGGAAGAGAATAAAAGATGCCCCGCCAATTTCTGGATGAGGGAGGGGACAACGAGATGATGGTGATAATGATGATATGTCCCGATGTGTTTTACAAAAGAAGATCAACCGTGTTTAGAAAAAAAAAATTCTCTCTCTCTCTCTCTCTCTCTCTCTCTATGGAATATGGTGTTTGTCTCGAATATATTTTCCTTCTTCATATTAAAAAGAAACAAAATTAAATTTTAGCAAGAGAGACACGCCTCATTTGAGGCCATGGTTTCACTGAACGTTGAACGTCAACTCACACCGGTCGAAGCTAATCGACCCGTCGCAATGACGGGAGCCTCTCAATTGCAAGTCAGCTAGCCCACTTCTGGCCCCGAACTCGGGCCGGCCCATCAGCGAGCTCTCTCGAAAGCTTTTGCGGATTTAAGGGAGGAATTGTGGCACAGATCCTAGGCCATACGCACCACTACCTGAGCGAAGCCATTACGGGCATAAAAATTTATGCATGTGCAGAGCACACCGACGCTTACCTAGCTTTCTCGGCACGAAATTTACACGGGAAAACCTACAGCGCAGATACTCGATCTGGTGTATTGCCGACGCCGAAGCGCCAGCGTGGTTAACCACTACGTCAGCCTGACTTTTGATGCGAGAAAATAATACTTCATGGTCAAGTGAATTGAGAGCCGTCTTCCCGTGGCCAAAATACAACACAACAATTAGGCTATTGATGATGACGTCACTGTGTTGCAAATAGTCACCATATTAGCAGAGCGAACGTGCGTGCGCACACAACGCATTGAGCAACTGTGCAAAAATAGTAGCTGGGCTATGCGCCGTTTAGCTGTATTCATTCTGTGCCAAGGTACCACAGCCTCACTAGCTAGCTCGAGCATCTGTTTATTGTCGAGTTTTGTTCACAAACACGAACGACTCTATTACAGAGATTCCGGCAACAATTAACTGAAATCTCCAGAATATTGAAGTCTCCAGAATAAATACGATAATCGGTTACACCTTAACACCCACATATAAACCGTACACGTTAACCAAAAATAAATAAATAAATACAGGTAGGCTACACATATGTTCTTTTTTTTCTTATTTACATGTTCAATTAATTATGTCGATTACATGTCCGCAGGCTCAACATTATTACTTCGATTCGGCGGATCATTGGCTTGTCGTTGTTTTACAAGTTCAAGAGAACATCTTCAATAGTTAAACAAATCAAATAGTTTTCAGTCACACCCATGTGTAAATATCAGTGATATATACAATACATAAGCCAAATCAACCGTAGCCTCTGCTGAGTGAATGCCATAGAAATAGACTCGCATTACATAATTCAAAGGGCAATACACATTCACGGCTTAACCGCGTAATTAATAACATCGCAAATCATCACCGAGGTCTTCTTATATATTTCAAATTTTCATTTTTTTTTCCCTCCGATTTCTTTTCTTTTGACATTGAAGGTAGGTCCCATACCCCTTCTCCATTGACTTACACAGTACTAAACGGCAAAAGTAATGTAGTCACTAAAGCCTTCTAGAAGTTTTCAACAGACATAAGCTACCACTAGTTGGAAAGCTGACACATTTGCCATCCATGGCACTTTCAATTTTCCGTACCTTAGCTAAGTTTAGATTTTTTGACCGTCGAATTTTACCTACCCTGTTCAGTCGGACCGGAACACACACCTGCTCAAAAATAATGCTCCGCCGGCTAAAAGTCCACAAATTGTCCATAATTGCTCCAATTGACTCCATTTTTGCAACATATATACCTCAACTCACCTGCGTCAATATTCAATCCATAAAAGAAACCAACCCATAGCATAACATACCGAAAAAGTTGAACAAATGTCCATTCTAGGGACTTTCACTCCTAACCCCCCTTCCGTTTGGGAATGACTGATTATAAGGGCGCGTGGAGGGGGCTGGGAGGGGGAATTGAACTTGGGGCTCTGATCAGAGAAATCAGTTCTGGTGCGGCCATCAAAACTACATAATTTTGTGCTGCAGTTTGTCCATTTTGGGCGTTCCAAGCGCATGGTAATGTGTTTCTTTAAATATGGTTTTCTGAATCTACATTGCAGTTATCATTTTCTTCAGGATGAAAGTGGCTATATGTACTCAAAAGATTTTATTATTAAGGACTTTCATTTGATGAAATGGTATTGATAACCATCCTATGTCGAAGAACAGTAAGAATTCATTAAAGAATAATGCAGAATGAATCATCATAGCACACAAAGTGCACACAAAAAGACTCAAAGAATTATCCATCTTCCAAAAAGACATTTGAAATTTAGTGACTAACATTCAATGCACACGTTATTAACTATCAATCCATTTCAACGTTAAACATAGGTGAGAGTAACAAGAAACGCTACAGGTTATCCAGTTAAGAACGGGAGGATTGCAAACCAACATTACCAGTACTTTAGGAGACAACTGGTGAGTTGTAAACAATCTAAGGATAAAATGAACGTACCCGTGTTTGTGGTTTCCATCGTTAGCTGCCCTTTAGGGTCGCGCTGTCTCCACACTCAGAGCCAGATACAATACCGCGATGGTTGACAATATTACCGCCCTTCGAATGGACATGCTTTAGTCACTTACTTGTATCAAATTTCAAGTTTCCACTTTAATTTCAAAGCACAGCACAGGCATGTTGCAGTATACTTTTCCTTTGTTACATTACATTTTGTAACGCTATGTAACGTGTCAATCTTTCTTGGAGGCATGAGCTGTCTGGAAGCTGTTATTGTTTCCATAGGTATTTAACGAGTTAAAACTTGAGAGTTTTCAAACAGGTTAAACCTTAGTGTGACCCCGGTAAACAACAGGCAATGAACACGTAATAGTGTAGATTAACCCAAAGAAAAAATTAACTGGATTTGCATAGTAGAGTAGACTACATTAATGCAAATATCGAATACTTGTATCACATAACGATAACAATGTCTACAGACTACTGCAACTTTATCCAAGAAAATTCCAATAACAAGTTGCATATCAGTCTAGTAGAGGGCAATAAAAAATCATCAATTATTAAAAAAAATTAGTAGGAAGATATAGTACATTTAAGTTCAATTAGGCCTATAGTCGTATAAAATTTAATACTCGGTTGAGTATTGCCATTTTATTTCATTTTTAAATATCCTTTTTTTTTACTTCTTTTTGCAGATATCTAATAAAAGTGCAACGACAAAATCTTGTATTAACAGTTCGACATATGTGAGGGTAGCCTAATGGTTAACGGAATGTTAGCGGTACGTTGCATTAGAAACCAACCGATAAACAAAAAATTGATATTGATATTTTTGGTTATTGATCGATTATTAAAGGGCAATAAGGCCTCAATGAATATGCCGAATTTATCTATTTTTTTCTTAGGACACTCCTTGTCTTGCTATTCCTGCATGGATATTTGAATAGCTCCTGACATATGAGACTATATCATACTTCAACTTATCCATACGTTTCCATAGCAACGGATCTCCAGTGGGTGTACAGTACAATGTATAATTCCAATAGCGAAGTGACTACATCTCCTCGTAGCCGCTGTAGGGCGATAAGATAAAAAGAAAACTGCATTAAAATAAAATAACTGCCTAATGGAACATTTTTCCTTTGCTTGTTTGAAGTGATTACCTCTGCAATATTTTCACAGCTAG
>CM037840.1:1591800-1906159 GCA_021234535.1 Stichopus chloronotus | reverse complement strand
GAGTACCGAGGCGCACTTCTCATTTTCGAGAGGCATTCCTTTCATTCCATGTTTCTTAATCCACATTCAGGGATTTGCTCCACAATTGAGATCATTGCGTTGAGCAGATGATGTAGACGGGATCGAGATTTCTCGGTAAATTTTTGTTGGTATGTGGCTTAATACGCCCGGTTTTTACTTTGGCAGTTATGTATTTTGTTTTATAAAAAAATGGCTTGAGTAAGTCAAACTCCTAATGGGACCCGTACAACAGGGCAAGCGTGATAATCGTTCATCCTTGTTTTGCATACCTCTGTATACGTCGCTCGCCCTCCGCAAAGATTATAGACGCTCTGCACATACACAATGCACATCTCTATAATACCATGATTCCAAGCCATAGTCGCACTGTTAATCAGGGAATTGCTTGAAAATTCCAAAATAATCTGGCGCAGGAGCAATCTTGGACCGTAGGTGGTTGGGGTTTTCGTAACCACATTTTCTAGTTTTGTAAGGTTTCATGTCTCGAGACATGCATAACATACCTGATATACCTGATGAGGTTAGGTTAAGGCCAGTGACATGGCGAACCGTTAGCATAATACGTTTGGTGAGTTGCTGTAATGAATTATATCACATTACGGTTTGGCTGTCGGCAATTTCAATAGAAATGAAAAATCATAGCCCTTCCTTCACCAAAGATTTTACCAATCCGAATACAGTTGGGAATGGATTGTTGGTATGCTTTAGTATTACGTTGAGTTATTTAAAATAAAAATAATCTACTGCAAACAATTAAGTGCGATAACGGTCTCATAAGAAAAAAAGCAGCTGAAAGATTTATATTTTTAAAAATTTGCAAAAGAAATTTAAAGACAAAAATCTGAAAAATGAAGACATCGTTTGACCTCACAGTACAAAAACCTGAATCTATACATATTCCTTGGTAATTTAAAACTTTTAAAATAGCTTTTGACCTTTAGGCTTGACTATTTGCTGGCCTTTGTTGGACTTCTATCTTCAATATCTCTACTTGAGTAAACTCAGGTAAACATCTGTCTATTGAACCCAGCAATCATTGATAGATTCTAAAAGTAGTTTAGAATATTATAGGAACCAAAATTGGCATTGAATTCAAATACCTGAGTTTACGTAAAAGAAGATTAACTTTTAAGACTAAAGAGTCACGCAATGACCTCTTCGAACAACCTGAAAGTACTTTCATTTTGTTATTATGATTTTATATGAGGGTATTTCTTTGCTATAACTTTGGAATACAACAACAAGATATAAACTTGCCTTCTTACAGAGATTTAGAAAATTATAGGAAGACAAAGGGAAAAAAACTGAAATAAATAGTAAATAAGTAAAAGTACTAAAATGGAGTCAAATGCGGGTAGCATATGGCTGTTATAGATGTTCAATCAAATTGAATTCCAATCTTTTCTTGAAAGGTGGACACAAAAAATTAAAGACGAATATTTCCGTGGACTCAATGACCCCATCCCCCTACCCCACCAGCACCACCGTCACCGGTTCCGTTAAGAAACTAGCTGTAAAAGCGATATCATGAACGTAACTCAGATAATAAACTGATAAAGATTTGAGATAAGAACGATGAAATATCCATCACAATAAACTTGAAAGAAACTTCTAAACTCTGGTTCTGGAACTATGCAACTCGCAACATCACATGAAACTGTTATAGAATAAGGTAAGTAGAGGACAGACTGATAATTCCAGTAAAAGGACATGTAACTGTAACAGAAAATGTAAGTAGCAGACAGACTGATAATTCCAATTAAAGGAGACAGATATCCTTCAGACAATCCCATCCTTTCCGCGATTTTTCCATTCGGTGTCGTATTTCCTTTTTCTTTTCTTGTACTTCGATTGTTCGGAACATGATTCAAACATACCTGTATCTCCTTTTTTTGTAAGGCGGTAAACTGTGGGGGAAGGGAAGGGGTGGTTTTTAAATGTCACCCTGTATTATTTCATAAGAGCAATTATGATTTTGTTATATATGATATTATTAAAAGAAGAAGAACAAATAATGGGTGGAAAATTTCGGATGGTGCTCCATCTAGTCTTGTCTGATGGAAATAGACTTAACATTAAACATTTAAGTCAAAGATGGACATTACGATTTGTTAATGAGGGAGATACTTCACTTAATCTGTAGAGGTAAACCTTAAAACTGTTAGTATTCATTTACGTCTCACTCCACAAAAATTATTTTAAAAGCAAAACTTTATTTCAGTCATCATGATTAAAGCAACAGCTGGGACAATTTAGCAAATACCTTAATAGATGAAGAATTCTAAATTGATTACAGAAAGCTTTGAAAAGCTTAACATAAAGGTAATTAATTTTCTCAAGCACACAAACCTGAAAAGAAAACGTAACGACACTGAAATGTAAACTTCAGGTTATTCTTTGGAATTTAGGAGCTTCTTGAAACACTAAGATTTGACACGAGAGGAAAATTTAGATTGGGCTTTTGTGGATTGACCCATGGAGACCCATGGAGATAAGATCAGATATGATATGGTCCATGGATAACCTTAACATGTTGTGAGGTTCTTTTCACGTTCTTTTCTGTGTTCGTGTTTTGTTTTTTCTGTTTGTTTGTTTGTTTGTTTATTTCTTTGTTTGTAACAAAGTCACAATTAAAGTAAAAATGCAAATGCCTAACAATAGTTATGTCTGTGCGGCATCACAAATTTCCCATGATGCAACATGCTCTTGTGAAATATGAACGTGTTTTGGAGAGTTAAAATCACAAATAAAAAAAAGAAAGGAAACTACTTTATTTTTCTTTTATGAGATTAGACTTCTTCATTTTTCCAATCTCTTTGACATAGAGCAACGAAATGACGATAAAGTCACAAGTTTTAATCTTAATGAGTATAAAAGCGATTAAAAACGAAAAAAAAAATAAGAATTGATTACAGCTAGCTGTGAAAATATTGCAGAGGTAATCACTTCAAACAAGCAAAGGAAAAATGTTCCATTAGGCAGTTATTTTATTTTAATGCAGTTTTCTTTTTATCTTATCGCCCTACAGCGGCTACGAGGAGATGTAGTCACTTCGCTATTGGAATTATACATTGTACTGTACACCCATTGGAGATCCGTTGCTATGGAAACGTATGGATAAGTTGAAGTATGATATAGTCTCATATGTCAGTAGCTATTCAAATATCCATGCAGGAATAGCAAGACAAGGAGTGTCCTAAGAAAAAATAGATAAATTCGGCATATTCATTGAGGCCTTATTGCCCTTTGATAATCGATCAATAACCAAAAATATCAATATCAATTTTTTGTTTATCGGTTGGTTTCTAATGCAACGTACCGCTAACATTCCGTTAACCATTAGGCTACCCTCACATATGTCGAACTGTTAATACAAGATTTTGTCGTTGCACTTTTATTAGATATCTGCAAAAAGAAGTAAAAAAAAAGGATATTTAAAAATGAAATAAAATGGCAATACTCAACCGAGTATTAAATTTTATACGACTATAGGCCTAATTGAACTTAAATGTACTATATCTTCCTACTAATTTTTTTTTAATAATTGATGATTTTTTATTGCCCTCTACTAGACTGATATGCAACTTGTTATTGGAATTTTTTTGGATAAAGTTGCAGTAGTCTGTAGACATTGTTATCGTTATGTGATACAAGTATTCGATATTTGCATTAATGTAGTCTACTCTACTATGCAAATCCAGTTAATTTTTTCTTTGGGTTAATCTACACTATTACGTGTTCATTGCCTGTTGTTTACCGGGGTCACACTAACGGTTTAACCTGTTTGAAAACTCTCAAGTTTTAACTCGTTAAATACCTATGGAAACAATAACAGCTTCCAGACAGCTCATGCCTCCAAGAAAGATTGACACGTTACATAGCGTTACAAAATGTAATGTAACAAAGGAAAAGTATACTGCAACATGCCTGTGCTGTGCTTTGAAATTAAAGTGGAAACTTGAAATTTGATACAAGTAAGTAAGTGACTAAAGCATGTCCATTCGAAGGGCGGTAATATTGTCAACCATCGCGGTATTGTATCTGGCTCTGAGTGTGGAGACAGCCCGACCCTAAAGGGCAGCCAACGATGGAAACCACAAACACGGGTACGTTCATTTTATCCTTAGATTGTTTACAACTCACCAGTTGTCTCCTAAAGTACTGGTAATGTTGGTTTCCAATCCTCCCGTTCTTAACTGGATAACCTGTAGCGTTTCTTGTTACTCTCACCTATGTTTAAAGTTGAAATGGATTGATAGTTAATAACGTGTGCATTGAATGTTTGTCACTAAATTTCAAATGTCTTTTTGGAAGATGGATAATTCTTTGATCACTTTTTGTGTGCACTTTGTGTGCTATGATGATTCATTCTGCATTATTCTTTAATGAATTCTTACTGTTTTTCGACATAGGATGGTTATCAATACCATTTCATCAATTGAAAGTCCTTAATAATAAAATCTTTTGAGTACATATAGCCACTTTCATCCTGAAGAAAATGATAACTGCAATGTAGATTCAGAAAACCATATTTAAAGAAACACATTACCATGCGCTTGGAACGCCCAAGATGGACAAACTGCAGCACAAAATTATGTAGTTTTGATGGCCGCACCAGAACTGATTTCTCTGATCAGAGCCCCAAGTTCAATTCGACATCCCAGATTAAATGTCAAAAGAAAAGAAAACGGAGAAGAAAAAAAAATGAAAATTTGAAATATATAAGAAGGCCTCGGTGATGATTCGCGATGTAATTAATTACGCGGTTTAGCCGTGAATGTGTATTGCCCTTTGAATTATGTATTGCGAGTCTATTTCTATGGCATTCACTCAGCAGAGGCTACGGTTGATTTGGCTTATGTATTGTATATATCAGTGATATTTACACATGGGTGTGACTGAAAACTATTTGATTTGTTTAACTATTGAAGATGTTCTCTTGAACTTGTAAAACAACGACAAGCCAATGATCCGCCGAATCGAAGTAATAATGTTGAGCCTGCGGACATGTAATCGACATAATTAATTGAACATGTAAATAAGAGAAAAAAAAAGAACATATGTGTAGCCTACCTGTATTTATTTATTTATTTTTGGTTAATGTGTACGGTTTATATGTGGGTGTTAAGGTGTAACCGATTATCGTATTTATTCTGGAGACTTCAATATTCTGGAGATTTCAGTTAATTGTTGCAGGAATCTCTGTAATAGAGTCGTTCATGTTTGTGAACAAAACTCGACAATAAACAGATGCCCGAGCTAGCTAGTGAGGCTGTGGTATCTTGGCACAGAATGAATACAACTAAACGGCGCATAGCCCAGCTACTATTTTTGCACAGTTGCTCAATGCGTTGTGTGCGCACGCTCGCTCTGCTAATATGGTGACTATTTGCAACACAGTGACGTCATCATCAATAGCCTAATTGTTGTGTTGTATTTTGGCCACGGGAGACGGCTCTCAATTCACTTGACCATGAAGTATTATTTTCTCGCATCAAAAGTCAGGCTGACGTAGTGGTTAACCACGCTGGCGCTTCGGCGTCGGCAATACACCAGATCGAGTATCTGCGCTGTAGGTTTTCCGTGTAAATTTCGTGCCGAGAAAGCTAGGTAAGCGTCGGTGTGCTCTGCACATGCATACATTTTTTATGCCCGTAATGGCTTCGCTCAGGTAGTGGTGCGTATGGCCTAGGATCTGTGCCACAATTCCTCCCTTAGATCCGCAAAAGCTTTCGTGAGAGCTCGCTGATGGGCCGGCCCGAGTTCGGGGCCAGAAGTGGGCTAGCTGACTTGCAATTGAGGGCTCCCGTCATTGCGACGGGTCGATTAGCTTCGACCGGTGTGAGTTGACGTTCAACGTTCAGTGAAACCATGGCCTCAAATGAGGCGTGTCTCTCTTGCTAAAATTTAATTTTCTTTCTTTTTAATATGAAGAAGGAAAATACATACGAGACAAACACCATATTCCATAGAGAGAGAGAGAGAGCATTTTTTTTTTTTCTAAACACGGTTGATCTTCTTTTGTAAAACACATCGGGACATATCATCATTATCACCATCATCTCGTTGTCCCCTCCCTGATCCAGAAATTGGCGGGGCATCTTTTATTCTCTTCCCAACTCGTCCCTGGTTTGCCCGCGCTTTCATTTTGCATTATATTGTACATCAAGTGAACCAGCATTATCGACATTAGGTGCCTAATTATGCAAACGGGAATCGTCACAATCCACCAGATACATTCCTACTTCAAGTACTAAGCACATTTTGCATGAAAAACAAATAAAATCAATAAGAAATAAAAATCGACATGACGCGTTCCAAACGACAACGCCTTGTGGAACAGGCAATGCGACGGACGGTCTGGGGCTCATTAAAGTTAAAACAACTGATGATGAGAGAAGGCTTGAGAGTTTAGAGAATGACAGAGATGCCATCAATGGAATTTCAACTTCTTGAATTACTTCGCTATAGTCATGCACTCTTTTATTGACCAGAGGATACAGACGGCTTGTAGAATTCTTTTTGACGCTAACTACATTACTCAAACACAAATAAAAGAGAAAAAAAGAAAAGAAAAACACACACACAAAAGCAACGACGAACATGCTAAAATAAGCAGTTACACATATCCATCGATATGTCAGTAGTGTGAATTTCTGGTATACATGGCACAGTAACCCTGTGCACACCTCTGATTAAATGCTCGAAGAAGGCCATATATTCGTGTTAAAACAGCGTTTAAAGAGAGAGGATGAGATTGAGCAAAGAGACACATCTCGTGAAAATCAGTCCGTGAAACGATGAAATTCAGTGCACTCTTCGGTGATGAATATGTGCAATGTACACAGAGGAAAAGAAAAACACAATAATGATTTGCATAAAATAAAAATAAAATTAAACACAAAAAGAGTTACGGTACGTTGCAATAATTTACACACACACACCAACAAAAAAAAATATAAAAAAATAGAAATGCATGAATGCGACGATTAAACACACAAACCCAAAGGATGGAAGTACAGATAATACTAAAAAAAAGAAAAGAAAATTATGAATGCATTAATGAGACGATTAAACACACAAAACTAAGGGTTGGAAGTTCAATTAATAAAAAATAAATAAATAAAAATAAATAAAAAGAGAGAGACTGATGAAACGAACATGAAATGCTACGTGCAAATAACGAATCGAGAGTTGCAATACAAGTGAACGAACAAGGGGTAAAAGAAAAAAAAATGTAATGTCACTGCAGGAGAAGGGCGAAACAATTGTTGTTCGACATAACATGAAGTTGGGAAATTGTTGGGTCCGATAAGTTGTTAACCATGATGTATATATGTATATACATTTTTCTCCGCTGTAAGGATGGGAACGGGTTATCATTTGCTCTTGGACATTCATCATTTAACGCAATATCACCTACTCTGCCTGTAACTTTCAAGTCAAATGTTTATGTTGAATTTTTTACCATTCAAGTGTGCCGATCGAACACAGGGAGCAACGTTTGGCGGACCGCACTGTCAAACCGTATCAAGAAAGCAAAAAATAAAGAGAAAATAATAATAAAAAAAACGGGGAAGGGGAGGGGACTGTTGTATTGTACATTAAATTTGCCAAACACTTATGATGCATTCCAAACAAAGTTAAACAAGAACGATACATGACTCGAAAGGTCGCTCACCGACAAATAATGCTTCTTTAGTCCTCGGATGACTTGAATGACAAAAGATGAGCGCGACTTGTGTCGGTCTATACCACTGAATAACAAGTGCGCATCATCAACAAGGACTTTCCTGTCGAGCAATTACACTTCATGACATGATGCGAAGCGCAATACGTTTCCCGTCTGCAAAGGGCAGCAGTGACTGTAGGAGAAAAAAAAATAAGGAAAAAATGTATGAAAAGGTGTCAATGTCGGAAAAAGTGCGCAATTTTTTTTTTTTTGTTCAGTTACCTTTCCTCTTGAAAATGAAGAAATTTATGAAGCACAGTGAACAGTTTTTGCTCGTTCAAGGACCCTTATAATCAGTCATTCCCAAACGAAGTCGATCTAGTATAACATACGTTACACAACAAAAACAGCGTAGCACGTGGGGGGGGGGAGGGTAGGATTGAAAGTCCCTAGAATGGACAGTTGTTCAACTTTTTCAATATGTTATGCTATGGGTTGGTTTCTTTTGTGGATTGAATATTGACGCAGGTGAGTTGAGGTATATATGTTGCAAAAATAATTAAGGATACAGTTGCTATCTTAGAAACATTTTCACAAGCGTCGAGTCTGACTTTGAATTTCGAAAAATCCTTATTTTTTCTACTAGGCCCGTTGCACCGTAACCCCCAAGGTTTCATTAGGAATTACCGTATAACTGTTAGTAATGGGCTAATCACTTACCTATAGGTATTTCTTTCTCTCATCATGATGATTTTTTTTACTTCAATTGTGCACCTAAATTATCACGTATTAAAAATCTTCTCAATAATTGGTCTACTAGGGACATTACTCCAATTGGTAAAATTGTATTAATTAAGACATTTGCTATTTCCCAACTTGCGTACTTGCCCACAGTCCTTCCTAACCCACCAATTAATTATTTTAATGAACTGAATACCATTTTTCATAACTTTATCTGGTCTAAAAACCTGACAAAATCAAACGTACAGATTTTGCTAATCAACGTGACAAAGGTGGGCTTAATATGATTAATGTAGAGCTTTTTGCTAAATGTTTAAAATGTAAATGGGTGAAAATGTTCTTAAATGACCGTCCCTCTTTTTGGAAACCATTGTTTAGTCCCGAAATGAGAAAGTACGGTGGTAAATTTCCTTTTTGACTGTAATTTTTCCAAAAAAAAAAAAACATTAATGTTAAAAATTTGTTTATCAGGGATGTTTGTAACGCATTGGCAGACGTTAACTTCCGCCCTCCTGTAAATGATTATTCTAACCAATCTACTTTAAATAAATCCTATATTAAAATAGACATGAATATTGTATTTTCAGAAATTTTGCATATAAAAAATGCTCATTATGTATGAAATTTCTTCGATGAGAATGGCAGCGTGTTAAGCTATATTTCCTTCACTACGAAGTTTAATATTACCCATCACTTTCCTTTTACTTTGTATTTTGGTATTATTAAGGCTATTCCCAGTTCATGGAAAACGTCATGTCACCCATGTTGAAAAAGTAAACGAGAACATCACTAGACTAATATGTTTTACCACGAGTCCACGTCCAAATAAGTTACTGTACAATTATTTTCGTAAAGGTTTTGTTCAACGCCCCACAGCTACCCTAAAGTGGGAACAAATATGTGGTAGGCCTCTTAACTGGAACAGAGTTTTTCTTTTACCATTTCAAGCCGTTAGAGATACAAAATTTCAGTACTTTCAATCCCGTTATATTCACCGTTTAGTAGCTACTAATTCTTTCTTGTGCAAAATCAAGCAAAGAGACTCTCCACTTTGTATTTTCTGCAACCCTGCTAACGAGTCGTTAGATCATTTATTGGCTTTGTAATATTACAAATTCTTTCTGGCATGGACTTTTCTTGAAGACAACTGCATTTTTAAAACCAATTTTTGTGGACATAGAAAGATAGATCATTCAAAATAAGGAAGGACAGTAGTCTTCTTTTCAAGAAAAATGGTTCTCACAGTTACAAATTCAGTTATTTGTTGTGCAACAATAACTTGTTAACCCAAACTTTTCGAAATTCAAATGATGCATCTTCCGTCACTCATCACATACATAATGTTTTGAGGAGATGAAGCTTTTGAAGATGTTTATTGATCAGACTGAATGGTTTAACAATGGTTAAAGTTATTTTCTCTGTATGCCATGTTGGTCTATTCTAAACGCCTTATTTCCCTTCAAATGAAGAAGTGGTCAATTTCGGTTATTTAGACGAGATTAAGCATCCAATTAATTTCCTTTTATTACATGCTAAGCATTTCATTTACAAATGTAAACTTCAAAATAGGGTACCTATTGTTTCGAACTTTATTCATAAATTTAAATTTTTGATGAAAGTTGAATGATTTATTCTGAAAAAGAACAATAGAGATGTTCAAGCACTGCAGCTCCAAGAAACATTTTGTTTAGGTTAATAACTATTTTTCCCATTCATTTTCCTGTTCTAGTTTTTTCTTTTTTCATTTCTATGCAGAAAATTAAGTATTTATCTTAATTAGAAATTTCATCAGTAAATCGCAATTTACATGTAAATATTGTTCCAACATTTTGCAAGTTCTTGATGCCACATTTCTATATTCTTTACGTTACTATACACAAATTTTTACGCTCTTAACTTTAAAGTAACTTGTATGTTCTTTTGTAAAACCTCACGGAAAAGAAAACAATAAACGAGATGAAAAAAGGCCTGAAGTAAAAAAAAAAGAAAATTCAGCAGGTATAATCTTAAAATGTAATTAGTCTTATTAAGCAACATACGTTTCGGTGATACTGCACTCACAAAACGTAACGGTAAAATATGAACTCCATAACTTTTAGGTAAAATTTTACACACAGTATTTTTTACTACATTTTAGTAAAATTGTTGTATACACAATGTAATCGATCAAGCCATCGCCACATCACTTACCTCGGAACCCTCCTGCAATGTTTCACGTTTCAAGTTGACAACCTTTTTTTTCTTTTTTTTGTTATACTCAAATACAAACTAACAGACTCATTCAGTCACATCATTACAATTACAAATATTACGATTCCATCGAAGCCAAAAATGTAGATCTAATGACAGAGTTAAATGTCACCTAACTTATTTTGATCCTTTGGTGGTTTCCCGTGTCATTTCCAGTGTACTTTTAGTATGGAATGTATGACATTAGTAACGATTAGCATGGGACCAACGAGAGAGGGGAATGAGCAAGGGGACGCTAACACAATCCCCCCCCCCCCCTCCAAGTTTGTGACCTAAAACTAATATACCTGGTAACCAGAAAATATCATGATCGTGGAAGCTCTGTGACGTCCATTAAAATTGTAAACAGGATAGAGGAATGTCGCTCCAAACGGAACGCCACCCCAGCATCATTTTCCTACCTGCATTTTTCAAAACCGTATTATGATTGTCGATGCCAAGCCTTCCCTTCATCATTTTTAAACTATACTCGACGCTTATGTTGTTGACTTTTAAGTTTTAAATCATTTTAAACTTATACGATCCTCTCAATATGCGACTTATAGTAATTTAGGGATTTATTTATATTTTTGTAATTTTAATTTATAACTATGGCAGAATTTAGTCAATCATTACAGAAAACTTAAACTAGTCAGGATGTTGCCTTTTCTGATAAATTTGACTGACAAGGATACTATAGTCCCATCTTTCTAATCTGACAATTGCTTTGTCTCATTGTTCCACGTAATCCCTTTGAAGTTCATTTATCTGCTCCAACAAGCGGGACTCTGAAATGCTTTACCTGTGAGATACATCCAAAAATGGAAAAGTAAGATTAGCTAGAGCCTTATACATTTTTTTTTTAAATTGACAGCATTTGTGCGCACAAGTGCGCATTCTCGTAAATCTGATATTGCTCGCAAATTACGACGATACTAACAACATCGATGTACCAGGTTGGTGCGTGGTAAAATATCTTGCCCAGAACTGTAGCTTAACCTTATATCATTCATGACGTAATCTTCTTAGTAAACTGTAACTTCCCATTCCGGAAAAAAATTACACCCAACGCCCCCAAATAGTACGTACATCTATTGTTATGTTATAGTGCTGACTTTCTTTCCTTTTTTTTTGGGGGGGGGGGTGGTTAGTTGTGGTATGACTGCCCCTGCAGGGAATATCCCAGACGTTACAGTAGAGAGAGAAGTCAGAACAGAATTAAAAGTCCATCAGAGAGAAAGATCCGATTTGATTTTACGATCAGAGTTTCATTTACTTTATGATTTGACTGGCACACTGAAAAGAATGAGAATCAGTTGACAACGATGATTGAATGGTGATAAAATCTACGATGGCGATGACAGGGAAGAGCAAGGAACGGAGTTGGTACAATCGGTGACACAAGCCTACATCGTTACAAAGATATGTTGACACTTGAACTACACGTCGATTGACAGTGTCGGTCTCGTGGTTAACGACGCTTAGCAACCACGTCGAACCGCAAAGGATCTCGGGATAGATGATGACGTTGACCAATCAGAATCATATAGGCTGTATGCAAATCGTTGCCACCCATTTATCAACCAATCCCATTATTCCTGCCAAATCTGTCCAAGTAACAGGGCTTGCGCAACCCATTTCTAATGTTTTTATTGTCCACACTGACTGCTTAAGGGAATAAATAAAGGTTTATAAACTTGGTAAACACCGGAAACTGAGCGACTTTCGATATTCTGTGAAACTAAATGAAACAAAGTTTTAATTTTTAAATTTAAAAACACAACCAGTGTCGTTTGACTCAGATTATGTATGTCAATACGTACGGTAGCCTATGTGGACCACAGATAAACTCAGAATGACTTCTGGGGAATGATAACTAAAACCAAGAAATTTATTGGGCGTCCTAACTATAGCGTGGCGAAAAAGTTTCTGATTTATTATACCAGGGGATCGATCGCGGGGAGGCAGGCCGGGAAAAATTGCGCCACCAAAGAAAATGTTGGAGGGCAAACATATAGCTATCCCCGACGAATAAAAACAATGAGGAGGGCAACAAATTGCAACAGATGTAAACTTTATAAACCTATTTTATGTATAAATATATACACTGTCTCTGGCGAACATGAAATCGAGGGAAGTCTAGGTATTCAACGACTCACGAGAGCCAAACAGCAAAGATTTTTGTGTAAATCTTTATTTGGATTTTCAGAGAAATATCTCAGTCTATTCTCTTTTGTTTTGCAGAACATCAATACCCAGCCATGCTAAAGGTATTTTGCGAAACAGAAAGAAACAAGTGTAAATACTTTGGACGATCCAATCTTTTTCCGTTCATTGTGCATTGAGAAGACTAAATCACAATATATCAACACCCACAAATAAAAGTTTCATGGTTAGATTATTTCGTTTCTTTTGGCTGAATATCCAGGCCCGTATCAAGGGGGTTCGGACGACCCCCCCCCCCGACCCACAAGATCTAGAGTTCCCCTCAGCCTATGACAGTAAGCCTATGTTAGCCACATATATAACGAGTTTTACTTTGTTGGTCATAATTGTCTGGTAAAATGTTTCACTTGAGATAAAATCGACCCCCCCCCTCTACTGACAAAGCTGCAAACTGGCCCGATATCATAAGCCAAACTGAACTTGTATGAACTCTGGGTGAAGCATTGATGTATGGTAGCGCGTAACATTCACTATATACAACACTTTATTACATCAAAGGCAACGCTATTGTGACAATTATAAAAAAAAAACAGCTCTTTTTCATTACACACAGAATTTATTAACATAAACGTCAGCCTGAGGGTAAAGTAGCCTACTTTTTAAATGTAAACGCTTTGTAATCTTCCCTTACTATCCTAAATGCAGGCCCGCTAGTGTCAGTCATGACAGCCCATCCTAGAAGATACAAAGGGATAGTTGCTTTTTATTTTTGTATCTGAGGGGGGGGGGTGATATTGTGCTATACTTTAAAGAGAGTGATTTAAACTTTTGAGTATTTTCTTCTATAATGAAGTAGCTGTTGTTGCTTTAGACTGTGAAGCAGTGATTTTAAGGGACTGGGGGCAGACTGCCCTCAAAACTAGCATTTCATTGCGGAAATTTGAACTTGATTTGACCTCCAAAGTCACGACAGCTGCGTGCATCTTACACTTAAATACATCGACACGCAACAACCGCAACGGTTTAATGCCATACTAACTGCAGTTACGCAATAAAAAAAAGAAGAAAGAACAAGAAGACTAAAGACACTATGCTAGGGAGTCGTTGACGATATTAGAAGTATATCGAGACAAATCGTATGTCCCTTTAACAAATCTGACAGTTCCACCGAAACGAAGTAATTAAGATTACAAAAGTTCGCTCACATTGTCCGCAATTGCTTTCCTTCGTTTCTCCGATTTCCTTCCATATAAATAAGTGCATATAGTCGCTAACAATAAAACTTAACTGTCAACTAAGTTAAGGTAACTCCCATTAATAAGTTTACGTTTGGAAAACTAGGTTTCTGCAGGTGACAAGTTTGTGATAAATAGAAGGAAATAAAGACAAAATTTTAAGTTAAGAAAAAATGGGATATTTAATGCAAATGACGTACCATTGACTGGACTTGTGTTGTTAATAGATCAAACACACTGACCCCACTCTGACGTCTTCAACAGGTGTATATAATGTCACGTGATTACTCCACCTGAAGTTGAACCAATAGAATGGTGCACTGTTAATGGAGGACATGCGTAGTCGCATTATACATCTTATATGAGCTCTTGCACTTTCGTCTTTCAAATTGAGTATAAATATATGAAACATTTTACTAAGTTTTCTTTTTCGACATTAGTCACTAGCCGAAACTGGAACGAAGTATGAATATTAATAGGCTCTGTCTCCAATTTGAAATATTATGATGGTTTAACATTGGCCGAACGTAGTTGGTCCAATATGGACGGCTCAACTTTTCGGTATTGTACATTTCTTCTTTTTTTTTGCATTTGACCAACATTTACAAATAAACGTGCTCACTCAGTGACAAGCAGTTCATACCTCGAAAACCGTCCCTCGGGTCTTTAAATTTGAAAATTATTTACAGTGCTTCAAAATGTAGTTCACACAAAATAGATTGTCAGCTCTCATTATTCCATGATAAAATTAAGCAGTCATAAATATTCATCAAATTGCTACATTGTGGTCTTCATCTAATAGGTCTATTTGTCAAAATTACACTCTTTAATTTCTTCATAAACGAAAACAATCATTGACTTCTCCCTTGCTTGTGGTAATCCGTCAAGTGGAACAAACAATCACCCATAGTCTCATTAGTTAACACACCTTGAAACGAAAGGTGAATCCGACTTATAGATAAGTATGATATTTAAAAACTATTAATGACGTCATCTATCGTTAATAAAGCCTCCAATACAGTAATATCATATGGGATCGATAATTTATCAACGCTGACACAAAGATCTCGGAAATAGAGCAAAATCGAAAATGTAGCAGACTTTGGCCAATATATGACAATTTGATAATGTTTTGGTAAATTGGAGCCAAAACGCTGATATTTTCAATCGTTACCACAAATGTGTCTATTTCATAAATATACATGCTTAGTCAATAAGAGAGAATTCCGAGCACTAAATCACTCTTTTGATAGAAACATTATTCATAATCTCATTCTTTTTATAGTCTCTCCGTCACATGTAACAAACAACCGTCCACAGCCTCAGTCTCAAACACACCATGAAAAGAAAACGTCTCTGATTTGATATAGAAATCATTAACATTTACCTGTTTAATATGATTCCTAAACTGAGGAAATCGGTTCATTTCTCTCTCTTTTTTTCTTTCTTTCTTTCTTTCTTTCTTTCTCTCTTTCTTTCTTTCTTTCTTTCTTTTTCTTACTTTCTTTCTTTCTTTATGCAGAACTGAGATGGAACTGATTTTCATCCGTAGTTTCTGTTACGATTTATTTTCTCATCACGTCTTTATTTATAACATAAGAACCACAATGTTATAATTTATTGAATATTCATGACTGCTTCATTTTATCCTGGAATCTTGAGAAATGACTTCCTTTTTTTTTTTCTGTCAACTACATTTTACTCTACCTTATTTCTGGAGAGATTTAAAAAAAAATTATATTATGAATAATGTTTCTGTTAAAAGAAGGACGATTTCGTGCTAAGGAAGGGTCTTTCATTTGTTTAGAATGTATATTAAAGAAATAGAGACATTTTTGGTAACGATTGAAAATATCGACGATTTGGCTAAAATTGACCTAAATGTAAGAGTATACTTTTATCAAATTTTCAAATTTTGGCCAAAATCTGCTACAATTTCGATTTTGCCCGATTTTCGAGATCTTTTTGTCAGCGTTGAGAAATGACCGATTCAATGTGATATTACTGCATTGGAGGCTTTATTAATAATAAATGACGTCATTAATAGCTTTCAAATGTCATTCTTATCCATAAGTCGGATTCACCTATTGTACTTTATTTCTGGAGAGATTATAGAAACAATGAGATTATAAATAATGTTTCTGTTGAAGTGATAACGTGCCTAGGCTAAAACTAAGAACATTGAAATTTTATCTCCAAAAGTTTGATAGTGCTTTTAACTTCACCATTCAAACAATTTTGCAAAATAAACAGGTTTCAGTTGATTTATTTTGCCGTATGATTTGAAATTCTTCTAACATAACGACAGAAAGTGTAGAATACGATAATGTAGTGGTTGACAGTTTTCATTCAAATCAAAGGTGTGCTTCTTTGAGCAAGCCAATGGGAAGTATACTAGTATTGAATATTCAGTCAACAACTCAGGCTCACTGACGCCGCGGGCAAGGTTGTGTTCAGTTCGTAGGTTATTTGTGAATACAGTGTTTCCTTTCACCAAATACTACTATTCCCGATACCTACCAAGGAGCCACTACTTGAGTAGTATGTTTTTGATACACTAGTGAGACCTGTACTGTTACATATTCATTATGTTGGCGGTTACAGTAAGAACCGTTAATTTTCAAATATGATTTCTGTTTTTTACTGTTCGTATGCCAATCCCTTTGCTTTTCGAAGTAGTTACTATCATTTTTCTTTATTGAAAGACATAGTACGTTCATGTACAACTTCGCGTATACATTTAAAAATAAAAAAAGTTAAGATCAAAGATAAACTTATCTTTTTGGTTTTTCAGTAAACACTTAATCACTTTAAAAGAAGGACGATTTTGGCCTTAGGAGGAGTCTTTTATTGATTTAGAATGTATATTGAAGAAATATACACTCTTTAATTTCTTCACAAACGAAAACAATCATTGACTTTACCTTTGCTCATAACAATCCAACAAGTGAAACGAACAATCATTCGTAGTCTCATTAGCTAACACAGAATAAACCTAAAACGTCTATCATTTTATATCGATACTATTGAAAGATATTACTGTATAGGAGGCTTTATCAATGATAAATGACGTCATTAATAGCTTTCAAATGTCATACTTATCGATAGGTCGGATTCACCTTAAAATTACTGGATATCGTAAACTTAACAACATCTAGAAGGAAGAGTGATTTTTTTAAACTGCTTTCCTTAGTTTAGGAATAACATTAAACAGGTTAATTTTGATATTATCGGGATAAAATTATAGACGTTTTCGGTTTATGGCGTGTTAACTAATGAGACTGCAGATGATTGTTTGTTCCATATGACGAATTTTTACAAGGAAAGGAAAAATCAATGGTTGTTTTCGTTTATGAAGAATGTAGAGTGTATTTTTGACAAATATTAGATGAAAAACACAATCTAACAATTTGATGAAAATTTATGACTCCTTCGTTTTATAGAGGAATCTTGAGAAACGACAATTTTTGGGGGGTCAACTATTTCTGGGGAGAATATAAAAATTAGGACATTATACACAGTGCTTATGTCAAAAGAGGAACGTTTTGGCGCTAGGAACGCTCGATTCTTCAATAAGCATGTGTATTTATGAAACAGACACATTGGTGGTAACGATTGCAGAGATTTTGCTCCAATTTACAAAATCGTAAGACTATGACTTTATCAAATTGTCATATTTTGGCAAAATCTGTTACATTTTTTATGTAGCTCCATTTTCAAGATTTTTCTGTTAACATTGAGATATGACCAATCCTATGTGATATCACTGTATTACGGTTACGGAGACTTCATTAATGATAAATGACGTCATTAATAGCATTTAAATGTAATACTTATCCAAAAGTCGAATTCACCTTGAAATTACTCTATATCATGAACTTAACAAGATCTAGGAGGAAGAGCAATTTTTTTTTTGTTTTAAACTGTTTTCACTAGTTTAGGAATCACATTAAACAGGTTAATTTTAATATTATCTATATGGAATTTTAGATATGCGTGGTTCATGGTGTGTTAGGTAATGAAACTACGGATGATTGTTTGTTCCAAGTGACAGATTGTTACAAGCAAGTGAAAAGTCAATGATTGTTTTCGTTTATGAAGAAATGAAAGAGTGTAATTTTGTCAAATATTAAATCAAGAGCAAAATGTAACAATTTGATAATTATTTATGACTGCTTCATGTTATCCTGGAATATTGAGAAACGACAATTTTGGGGGTCAACTACATTTTTAAGTACTTTATTTAGGGGAGTCTATAAAAATTATGATATTATATACAGTGTTTACATCAAACGAGGGACGCCTTCGTCCTAGGAACGGTCGATTCCAAATAACCATATATATTTATGAAATAGACACATTTGGGAAAACGATTGAAAAATCGATATAAAATAATAAACATTTTCGGTCCATGGTGTTTTGACTTATGAGACTACGGATGAATGTTCGTTCCATTTGACGGATTGTTACCTGCAAAGGAAAAAGTCAATCATTGTTTTCATTAATGAAGAAACTGAAGAGTGTAATTTTGCCAAATATAAGATTTAGACCACAATGTAACAAGATATAATATGAAGACCGATAAAATGACTCATACGTAGATGATTACGTCAAGAACATTTTTAAAATATTACAATAACCCCAACATAGTTTGCACGTAAAAGATTGTACCATGCATTACTTTTAACGTGACAGAAGAATCTCCTATTTCTGCCTTGTAGAAAAAGATACAAATAATTATCTTTCTCAAAGTCAGATGTGCCTTGAAATATGTATTTTGTTTCCTTAATAATGACGTTAAGACTTTGGTCCTGAAAAAATAATTCCTGAATTTACCTCAGTTAATATTCCATTATGGTTGTACTCTTATCAAAATCTCATATTTTGGTCAAATTCGAACTTTGAACTCGTACTTCTATATTAGAGATTAACCCCCCCCCCCCCCAGTGATTGAAACAAACCTGTAAAATGCTTACACGTTAGTTAATGACACCATTACTAGTTAATTTTATAATAACGCTTACATTGTTGACCCTTGAAAAAAAAAATTATGAATGTGTATTGCCAAAGAGCAATCTTTGTAAAATAAACATATTTTCATGTTGTAGAAATAATATCTTTGAATGAAATCAGAGGAGTCTTGAAAAATGTATGTTGATCTGTGGAATAACGATGTTGGTATTTCCTATCCACTCTCCCTTTTTTTGATCAGAATGTCAATATATGTCATTATTAAACTTTCTTTGTTAAATTATAATAGAGTCTTGCACTTCTCGTCGATTTAGGATATTTCTATATTTAAGTGATATTTAAGAATTTGGTAAGATTTGTCCCTTTCTCTAAACCAAAGGATGAGGTAGATAACCAAAGTGCCAGAATTAGTCCAAACTTGACTGGATTCTTGAACTTGTTCGAACTTCGATGATGTATTTCGGACTTTGAGAGAGACTCGTCCATCGTGTGTGAAGAAACTGCCAACGAAAAGCAGAACATTTAGTTGATGAGCTCAACAAATTAAAATGTCAGAATATCCCTACGTCGTTTACATTGAAAAGACTGTACAGTGTCCTATACTTTACATCTTGTGACTTAACGATCTTTTCGGAGTAAGGAACATTTAAACAGACTTCTACCAAAGTTGTAGAAACGTCGAAAGCAGTCATTTCGAGACAAAACCACGGGTGTCTTGATATATATGGTTATTTTTTTTTATCTTAAGTAAGTATGCCGGGATACCTATTCCTCATAGAATTTTTGTAATGTGCTAAAATCATGTCTCGAGAAGACCTTTTCTGCATGATACAACATTACGCGTTATCCAGTCGTATCAAGATGATTAAGGTGTGTCCTTTCGAGAAGGCATAAACATGTATGATATCAAGTGAAGATTGGCTGATCCAGGAAACTTCCTCCAATCCTGCCATCTAAGAAATTTTAAATGTTGTTGATCTGAAATAAGAGACAACTTCGACTTTCATATCCATTTCTTATCTCAATTTAAGCGATATTCAGTACTTAGGTAATGTTTGAAAAAAGTCATCATTTTTTTTCTAGTTTTATTAAATCATATTGTTAATACCTTTACCAAAATGTGAGAATAACATACTTTATAGCTCAGTCTTGGTAGGAAATGACGTCACATGTAACAAGGTCAATTGTGTATAAAATCTGCAATAAAGCTTAATCCTTAATTAATAAAACTTGTTATGGTACCACTGATACAACGTCAGGTGTACGAGCATACAAGAAACAACTTTGTGAAGAAAAAGTACCGTCTAAAATACCGTTTAGACAACAATATATAGGGTATATAATGGCGAAGAAGTCATATTTGCTGACATTTAATGAAAGTGACTATATTAACTGGCTAACTCGTCATCCTGATGGACTTCACAATTTACTCGTAGGGATATCATTGGATGTCACTTGTTAATGTAACATATTGTAACTACATAGGCTATGTACTGCAACATTTAACACCAGAGGCTTTGCTGCAGAGTTTTCTTTTTTCTTTTTTTTTCTTTTCCAAAATCTACTTGATTGTACATAATAGGGCAACCTATCAGTTAAACGTAATAATACTACTATGGACATGATAGTACCTCCATCCTTTTGCAGACGTGAGGGCAAGGTTTTGACTGGGGGGTGGCATTTGAGGATAATATCTCCTGCCACTAATCCCGGTTAGTGTATTAACGGATAGTCTAAGTGAAGCAAAAAAATATAAAGTAATAAATATCACATATCATATGATGGCGTATATGAAAATAACATGACAAGACCACATAACCTAGAAAACAACAAAACACCCATTCTACATGTATGAAAAATATATTAACCATATATGGAGAAGTATACCAACATCTATGCACATTTTGACTGAAAATGAATCACAACTTAAGTCTTGATTTTCATCATTGTCTTGGAGCTTGGATTGAGAATTACCTGAGGTCATCAACCAATCCTCACATGATATCATACATGTTTACGCCTTCTCGAGATGACGCATCGTAACCATTATGGTATACCTGGATATCTCGTTTTGTTTAATATCATGCAAGAAAATATCTTCTCTAGACACGACTTTAGCACATTATGGAAATTCTGTGAGGACTAGGGAGAGTCATTCAATCACTGATTCATATTCATGAAGTTGACGATGGCCAATAAGAAGAGAACAAATAAGAACTACTTTTCCAATAGTAATTATGGTATGCTTAAAAGCAAATTTACATAATCCGGATTCACTTATATGACACAATAAGTTACAATAAACCTGTTGGTTTCATCATACAGTTGGACACCGCTAGACTTACAAGTCAAAACACTTTCTGAAAAATGAATGGAATAACTTTTTGTATTTGTTTTGGATATTTTACAATTCATTCGGTACATAGCATGCATTTTCTGACAACTGCACATGGTTCTTCTCCTCACAGTGTGTGCCTAGTAGTTAAATAGGTAAAAGTTCATGTTAAGGAAAGTATATGACCTAATAAGTTTAGATGGGTTGAATAATTCTTGCAAGTCTAAAATCTATGCAATTGTTTTACAAGCCATTAGCCTAGAAATTTAGGAAAATAATAGCTGGTTTGAGCATCAACACCTGTTTTCCTTTCTCTAAAAGCAAGGGAAGGTATCATGTGCATTGTAAATGTGAAAGAAATGAGGAAATATAAATTGTGACGTAACATTCTACGTGAGTAACTGTTCATGGAGTGAAGTGGGTACACCCAATCATTGCATCAAAGTGGGATTTAACTATTGTATTGTGAAAATTGAGAAGTATATTTGCAGTATTGAACAACACTAACAAGCATAAACATAGTTATCTGTCCAACAGGAAATTTACATTCACCATTGTCATACATAATTCAGTGACACATTGTGCTATGGTAATGATTCATGAAATGATCTATGATTGAAATCTAGAATTAGTCACCAAGAAGAGAAGTTATTTCATATCCGACAAATGAGGAAACTGAAAGAAACTACAGAGAATACATCTCATTCTCCTTTTCAGAGTGAAACATCAACATCTGGTCAGTTTTTTCGTCACTTTGACAAACACTAATTAAGAATAGGTCTATTTTATTAAATACGATCAAAATCCATGTTTTCCTTGTTTATTTTGATTGCCTATTGCGGCCTTCCCTGAAATTGTCGTTCAAAGTCAGTTTATCTAACTTTGATATTCTCTCAGGCTATGATTTAATTACTTTGAAGCAGTGCAGTGAATGATGTAGAATTTTAGCTGCTCTGTATTTTGGCATGGTCTATTAAGGAATGTGATCAGGAAATTGGACTGCACAAAATTATTGCATCGAGGGTAATGTTGTCACATCCTTTTGTGGGAAAAGGAAATCTATTGAGTTTATCCAAGTTTCTTCGTGATGTGTACAGTCTTACGGAAAATTACAGTGAGCCTCCTCCCCGCATTAGTATGCAGTGTCTTCCCAAAGGTAAATCGGTTCATGTTTTAGGATCTGAGTTTCTCTTTACAAGACCCAATTACCACCGTACCAGCCGAAAGAAAAGAAAACCATGGAAAAAAGCGAATGTTTCTTTCCCAGTATGAGCCAGTGTGTTCCATTAGTAGCCTACAAGAAAGCTGTTTCCAATATGTGACTGTAATATAACACGTACCGACCCAGTGACATAATCATACACATCATGTACAGAAAGAACTTATCCATAGAACTATTTACTAGTTACGACTGCAGTGAAGATGTCAAAGACATCAACGTTGATTGTTCATAATACTTCAGGTATTTAGTGAATGAAGACAGAAAGTCAAGCGAACAATGGAACGTTTTGGGACCTCTTACGACGAATGACAGAGTTGCACTTAATTCCTCTTACTTCTGCTTGTACTGTTTTGGGAGCTGAAGCAACTTCAATCACATATCTATTACGTAATATTCAATGAAGGTCACTAGAATATCCAAACTCAGAAAGCAGTCGGTTGTTTCTTTCCTCTCTTTATTTAGATAATCCTATTCAGGTTGATCCAATAAAAGATTAGCTAAACCTGACATAGAGCCAATGCTGTTGCTACTTCTAGTGCCTAATGATACTGATGAAATGTGCTGTGAGCAAAGAGACGAATCCTGCCCTGTGATTGAAACCAATACTATTACATGAAATGGGTGGGCGTATATGAAACGCGTTATCAGTTTATAGATAACTTGTGGCAATACACAGGTGAATGGAATAAGGATATTTTTTTTTTTAATTTAGAGTTATGTTTTACTGTTATGAATACAAGTGTTGATATAATGTCACATATTTACCACTGAATGAGACACGCTATTTAATATTTAATACACACAATGCAACTGCATGTACATCTATTTTTTTTTCTCAAAAAACTGCTATTATAAAAAAAAATCTGATGCCCTCTGAGAATGTAAATGTTAATATATATTTTAGCAACTTTATTCCAATGCCAAACTACAGATTTACGTAGCAGATTTTTATCCTAAGCGAAGAAAAGGTCAGTAAGACATGGTTTGCTCAATATTCAGTTTTACTACAACATGGCAGTGTTACATAAGCGTGGTACTGAAATTTCATCCTAACAAATTCTATAACATGATGTAAACAGCCCCAATTTAATAGGTTGATGGCGCCAGTCGAATATACAACAGCAAAGAAAACTAAAAACCATAATGGTCCTTACAGGCTTCCGTAGGTTCATACATAGAAGAACACGCCTCATTGGGCCACGTGTTCAGTGGACTATGGGCAGCACACATGCCGGTCGCAAAGAGCCTTTCAACCCTCTGGCCGAGTTGCATGGATTCACCTCACGCCACCTAGTACGCTTCTGGTCGACCTTTGACCGACCCTCCTCGCATCCTTCCGGGTTCTTTTACGACGTCAAGGGAGACATGGCACGGGATCCTAGGCCACAAAAAGTACCATACCACCACCGGACCATTGTAGCCCGGATGTGCCTTGAACCCTAGCACGGTTTCTATGACCAGCAGAGCAGGAGTCTTTCGTCCGACCCTTATAGCGCATGGCCAGCACGTCAGCTAGTGATTTGAAGTTTGAATTAATACTTAACAATAACATAAAGCGTTTCCTTCCAAATCAAAAGTAAATGTTTGCCTCTGTGATTCTGTGTCGGGCTCGAACCAAGGATCATACGATCGTCGAACGAGCGCCTTAGCCATTCGGCTGTGTCATTAGACAAGCGCTTGCGGAATTAAATGAGATTAAAACACTGCTGTAAAAAGGCTCAATTCATAAATCCATCAGTTCTCCACACACCCACACACCCCTCACAGGATAAAAGACGAATACTCAGTTCCTTCATTTTGGTTGTCTAAGGAAGTATATAACGCCTTAATTCTGCTATTTAAAACTTGAGATAAGAAATGAACAGCAACAGGCAATGATAAATCTCTTTTGTCAAGAGAATTTGCTATGGTTGCTGCTACATGATATGAAAACCACATGTTGCGCATGCCTCTTTCCAAATAAAGAATACAAATAAAGTTTTTATTTTCTAAATTCCGCAGGGAATGAGACGTCAACTTATAGACTAGTAAGAAATAATGATATACTTGATAAGATAGAGTTTACATCGAAGTTACACACACACAATAAATGTTAAAAAAGGAATGTTCTGGCAGTTGCTTTGTCTGACATGTGGTAAAATGATCTCTTCTCTGAATGTATCATGAAAGTAGGTAACTCTAAGGAGGCTAGTTTCTATCGTTTCATCACTGTCCGTCCCAGTCATCACCATTATTATTATTATTGTTGTTGTTGTTGTTGTTGTTATTATTATTATTTAATTATTATTGTTTTTGATTATCAGGCGAAGGATTCTGAACGATGGGTTTATTTTCCGTTTATATTATCACAAAATCATTCCTTTGAATTGCCATCTCAGCGAGTATTTCCTTCAATATCATCGACGGGTACAATCTAAGTACCACTGGATAATTTAAGTATATCAATCAACACAAAAAGATCTTCCAGTGACATGACCTGTCAAGTAGAATGGGCGGGGGGGGGGGGGGAATGAATTTCCCGAAAAGGGTTGAGAACCTCTCAAAACATTCTGCACATGTAACAGAGACAGTAAAGCTGAACACACTTCCAATCTAAAATAATAGAAAACGTTTAACTTTGACAATTTCTTTACAACAAGAATGATAAACTGTTGCATAACAGCCTACATAATGTACTGTCTCAATGGCAATGTGATCTTGAAAACAATTCCACTATTCTTATAGTAAGGAGAAAAAGAAACTATGGATAGTAAGACTTCAAATATTTCAAAAGTATAAACATTTTGAATTAATTTGGCAAAACTAAAATAAGAACTGAGCTTAAAAGCGGTCTCAGCCGCTAAAGGGAGGGGGAGCACAATATTTCATTGCATTACTGATTAAGTGTAACTTAAGGTCTAACAGAGTGTCAAGCACAAGATATGACTATTGTTCCTGAAAGCACGACTAAAGAAGCCCCCATAAGAAGCCCCCCATTCACCGGCTGAGTCCACCTTTAACTGTTTTCTTCTCTTGTGGGGGTTTATACGAGCTAATTAATGTACATCTCAACAGGTAAAACCAAGCACAACCATGTGCGACTTTGAAGTTTACTTTCTACCTAAAATTGTTTTAGTTTTTCTATTGATATTATCTCATTCAATTGCACATACTCTTAGAATGTATGGGAGATTCAAACTTTAAATTTATATCAAGACCACGATCATATTCTGTGAAAACATGGAAAATTATGAAACAAAAAGATGAATTAAATGTTGCACTGATTTAAGGCCAAATGATTACGACTGTAAAACCATTTTGCGATAAAGTGGCAAACAAGTGCCAGAATCAGACCATTTATCAGTCTGTCACCTAGTCAGTAAATGGTTTCGATTTATCAAGTTGGAAATTCATTGAGGCTTCCAAACTGACAGGGACATTGCAGGAATTTCTGTGAAATGGGCAGACCCAGATATTAAATCTTGAAATGTCTCCATTAAAACGAGAGTGACTGGGCATTGTAATTCTGTTCAGTATATTATCCCTTTACAAATACTCTGTTTGTTAGTAAATAAAACAAAATAGGATTAAAATACTTATCCTTTTGACTCAGTGGCAAGATGTTTGTTACCAACTTCTACTTCAGAGTGTCCTTTCAGCTATTCATATATTAATTATTCTGTTCATTTGTCTATTGCTTCACTGTTCCTTTGGAAATTCATTGTAATAAGTTGCTGGTTATGGTAGAAGTGATAAAGTCCATGTACTGCGATATCCCTGTGTATACCTTGTGAACCAAGCAAGCATTTCAATAGTAGGTTTAGGACTTGCAAAGTTGAAAAGAAATGGTTGGAGGAGACATTAGACTTTACACAATAAGAAAAATGCAACCAATGGAGTAACTTCAATTTCTTAAATAACTTTGCTAGAATGTTACACTTTAATCCTAACGGAGGATAGACATGGCTTAGAATTCTTCGGCGGTAACCAAATCATTGAAACACGAATAACAGAGAAAGAAAAAATGGGTAAGGAGGAAATGCATTTAGCAACACACCAACATAAATAATTATATCTACGCACAAATACATCGATTTGACAAACATGATGGGATTCTTTTTCACAAACGTACTTGCAACACTCAAACAAATTTGTTTCTCCTCTAAAATCAATACTCCTAGATAGTCTCGGCTCTTAGCTACAACTCAGGAGAAAATTTTGAGAGTAAAGTGCTCACTTTTAGATAAGGTGCATCAGAATAGTATTTAATGAGTCCTTTAGATAAAAGGACTTTTGTATTAAAGTAATGTGAATACAAAGTATGAACAGAAGGATTGTCTGAGTTGCTATGCGCATGTATTGGAGGGTGCGTGTATACGAAGTAGAGTATACAGAACGTTTCGAGTCTGTGGGAACAGACTTTTAGAGCCGTCATGATTGGTAATTGGCGTTGTAGTAATTAAAGGATAGAATGTACCCTTAGATGGGAAAATGTACAACAAAGTTAAGACAAATTAATTTAATTGTTTTATTATAATTATGACGTTAGTGTTACTATTCCTGCTATTTTCTGCTTAAGAGCTGCTAGAGAAATGGCAAGAAAATATAGGAATCTAAACATATGACATGGTGCTTGTTTGCTAATTTTAAAATTTTAATATGAACTAATAGAATAAATTGGAAATAACACTAAATACCTGGGAAACTTCTTCTTTAATCATACGATTGCATGAATACAAAAAGAAGGGTTAGCATCATCATCATTAGCATCACTGTCATCGTTATCATCATCAAAGTAATCGTTATCATAACGATCACCTTCATCACGATCATCATCATAATCATCATCTTCATCATCAGCATCATCATGATCGTCGTCGTTATAATCACCGTCATCACGATCATCATCATCATAGTTATCATAACCATCATTATCATCATCAAATTCATCATCATCATCATCATCACCATCATCACAATCGTCATCGTCATCATCATCAGCATCATCATGATCGTCGTCGTTATAATCATCATCATCATCATCATCATCATCATCATCATCATCGTCATCTCATCATTGTCATCATCATCACCATCATCACGATCATCATCATCATAGTTATCATCATAATCATCATCATCATCATCATCATCATCATCATCATCATCATCATCTCATCATTGTCATCATCATCACCATCATCACGATCATCATCATCATAGTTATCATCATAATCATCATCATCATCATCATCATCATCATCATCATCATCATCATCATCATCATCACTGTCATCATTATCATCACTGTCATCATGATCATCATCATGATCATCATCATGATCATCATCATGATCATCATCATGACTGTCATCATGATCATCATCATGATCATCATCATGATCATCATCATGTTCATCATCATGATCATCATCATGATCATCATCATGATCATCATCATGATCATCATCATGACTGTCATCATGATCATCATCATGATCATCATCATGATCATCATCATGATCATCATCATGATCATCATTATGATCATCATCATGATAATCATCACTATCATCATGATCATCATCATGATAATCATGATGATCATTGTCATCATCATTATCATCATAATCATCATCACCATCATCATCATTTTCATGATGATCATCATCACTATCACTACCATTGTCATCATCATCAGTACCATCATCATCACCATCATAGTCATGAAAATGATCATAATCATCATCATCATTATTATGATCAACATGATCATCATCCCCACTATCATCTTTATCCTCACTATTATCATTATCATCATCATCATCATCATTATCATCATCATCATCATCACCATTTTCATCATAATTACCATCATCATCAGCATCATCTTCTCTGTCATCATCATCATCATCATCATCATCATCATTATCACTATTACCATCATTTTCTCCACTGTTATCATCATCACCATCATCATCACGATCATCATCACCATCATCATTATCATCATCATCATCATCATCATCATCATCATCATCATCATCATCATCATCACGATCATTATCATCATCATTACCATTATCATCCTCGCTATCATGATTATCATCATCACTATCATAATCATTATCATCAGCATCATCTTCATTATCATCATCACCATCATTATCACCATTATGATCATTACGATCATCATTATCATCATTATAATCATTATCATCATCACCATTATTTCCAGCATCATCATCATCATCATCACGATCACCATTATCATCATTGTCATCATCACCATCATCATTATCATCATCATCACGATCTTTATCATCATCATCATCATGATTATCGTTATCATTATCAACATCATCACTATCATCATCACCATTATCGTCATGATAATGATCATAATGATCATCATCATCATCTTTTCTATCATCATCATTATCATCACTATCATCATCATCATCGCCATCGTTATCATTATTATCACGATTACCATCATAATTTTGCATTATGTTGTTTACCAAGTTAAACAACATCATTAACAATATGTGCCTAATTATACAGTCGGGAGTCGTCACAAATTGCTTCATTAATTTCTACTTTTAATGCAAACTACTTCCGTATTTCTTTGTCTCTGCCTCCTATTTAGACATTTCTACGAGCAGAGACGCTGTCTCAACTTCATCTGACGTTGCTTTTACCAGTTCACTCATATTCAGATAAAACTTATTGACATTATGGTTTACCGCCAGATTTTGACATCACCAACGGTCTTGTTATCGGAAAAATATGATTAGTATTATTTTTGCTTTGGTACAAAAAACGAATAGAGGTTGGTCTCATGGTCACATTTTACAAGGTAAACACGGTAAAGCATTTTTCCTGAAAACAAATCATGTTATACGTTTACTATCTATTGTATCTTGGGATATATGTTTACACTCCAATGCGATTTGTGTGAGAAATATATGAAAAAGGAAACGAATAGCTCATAAAGGTTTACCGAGTTATTTAACCTTCCAATGAGATCAAAGTATAATCTGTAGAACGGTCCATTTAATAATCTCTGCTAATTTATTGTCGGGCTACAATATTGTATTGGCTGTATCTTACAACTTGGCTTTTTATATTGGTTTCTCGTCAGTTACACATGTTTTCAATCGTTTGTAATCGTTTAGTTTGATTTTCCTATATTGATTTAAAGTATTTCCGTAAACTTTTTGCTGATACTTTTTAGTTTTTCTTGAAACTCGATGTCTTAGCGTTATTGGTCTTGTATTAGCCTTTCGCTGACCTGCTATCACAATTATTGGTATTTAGTGGTGTCGGTTTACATAATTATGTCATACTTTGCTTTGGACGTTTTTCTCTTCTTTTTTTCACTTCGTGTAATTTTTTTTCCTTTTTTTTTTGTCCTGTTTGCTGATGTTTGTTCTTTACTTATTATTTAACACAATCTACCTATTGTTGTTATTGGCTAGTGTCGGTTTTACTTATTATTATCTTTTGCTTTCATCTTTATATTATGTTTTTCTTTGTTTATAAGTTATCTTTTTTATCTTTTTCTTATGATGAGTATAACCAAATTTATTGTTGCCTGATTTATTGTATTACATTGTTAGATGCTGTTCAGCTGTTTGCTTTCTTCTATTGTTTTTCAACTTTTAACTTCTTTATATTTTCTTTAATTGATATTTGTTATTGCATTTGCTATTCCTATCATTGTTTTAATTGGTATTATTACTATTATTATTATTATTATTTTTGTTATTATATTTTTTCTTAATGTTATCATTATTCATATTCATTGTATGCATTTACTTTAATGCCTTCCTTTGTGCAACTTTTTAGGCTCCTCTCGCATTTATTGTTATCTTTGGTGTTTGTTGTACTTTCTTTGCTCATATTTGTTGTTTATTCTTTGTGTCATCTTTCTCTCTTACTACCATTATTTTTTTGTTCATATTGACAATTATTAATACAAAGCATGGCATTGATGGATGTATGTTTATCTCGCCTCAGTGTCAGTGTTTTCATTTCTTTAATTTGTCAATAATACATGCAGAGAAGCAATGACCATATAGGGGAACATACTGTTGCTCCTCGGCGTGAATTGGGCAGTGGAAAGTTTGTAGCTTCCAACGGACCGACATCATGTAGGTCTCCCTACCGACACCCCTCTTTGCGCCTTCCGAAACCTCCAAACTACTCCAAATACCTGAAAACCTCTCCCCACCCCACCGACTTCTACCTTTTCTCCTCTCTTCCATCACTTCTTCCCTCACTCCCCACCCATTCTATATCCTCCCCACTCATTCCCCAACCCTTATAACAACCCTTACTCTCCCCCACCTATTCCGTCCCCTCCCCAACTGTCCCCTACACTTCCACAATCACACATTACAAACACACGCACACACACACACACACACAAAAGAGCAATGCGCGGTCCTTGTGTTTCTTGTCTAATTAAAGTTGAAAATGCTATAAGAAATGTATCTACATGCAATGATAACCCTTAAGATATTATTTCGTCAAGAGAATTGACAACGGTTACTGTTACATTCAAAAGACAAATAGGCTTTCTTACTTACATATCTGGTGGCGATACAACTTGGTTTCCCGGGTATAAAGACCGTGGAGAAGGGGGCTAGGAAAAACAGAAGAAAAGTAAAGGATCTACTTGATGTAAGCCTTCTGGAAGGTATTATTATGAAACCGATCCCGCGGCTTCCTCGAGGAGGACCAACTAATAGTGACTGATACAAAACACAGGTGGCAAAGGAACTCGAATTAACCATTTGCATATGACAACGTAACAGAAATAGTTGAATTCTCACACACGACATAACAAAAATAACACAGGTACTAAATCTTGTATAACAAAAGGACTACATGACTCTGTTAATTCTGAAGAGTGAGACTAGTGATTGCTCTAAAATTAAGAGTGAATATTTACTCTAAAGGAGAACGAATGTTCACTCTCTCATTTCATTCTTTCTTATTTAGATTGACTATTCACTGTGACTCATAGTGACTATTTTGTAGCCATATGAAAACCACTCATGTTGCACATGCGCATATTCATGTCTTATTCACTTAAGGACACAAATAATTTTTTGTTTTCTATATTCCGCAGCCTGAGACATCAAACTTACCCTAGCAAGAAATAATGACACTGAGAAGTTTACGACGAATTCAAAGTTACACATGCAATTAGTGAGCATGAATCATTGTCGGAACAGTTGCTGCCTCAGTCGCTGATTATTGTAGTAATATCATCACTGATCTGAATGTATCATGAATTCAGTTAACTCTCGAGAGACATTCTATCATTTCTCAACAACCCCCCCCCCCCCTCTTATCATCGACATCATTATTATTTTAATAAATTCTCAGACGAGGGCATCTGAACGGTGCCTTAATTTTCTGTTTATTATGTCACAAATTCATTCCTCTGAATGCAGTGTAGTCCTCAACTAGAATTAGAAACAATACTTCCGATTGTTACATGAACTACACCTGCAGCCCTGCTTCCGAAATGGCAGTCCGTGGGCCAGATCCGACCCATTAAAAGTACCAAGTGAAGGACAAAAAAGTATCAAGATTTAATAAATTTGAAATTTAAGAAAGGATTAACGAGGATCCGCCGAACGCAGCCTACTACTCCATGAATGAAACAATCAACGCCGGTTACGTCATCCAATGGGGTTTGGTATGTCTGTAGTTTCCAAAGACAAAAGAATTCGAAAGAGGGATAGAGAGAAGGAAGAAAGTCCACACCTTGCACGCTACTATGGTGATTACTTGAGCTTCATCAAGAAGAAGAATGACACATTTTGCAGTATAGACTGAATAATCATTACAAACGTTGAAAATTCCAACTAAGTTCATCAAACTTTGACCGTTTTTCAAATGTTAGTGTTTTGCATTTTCAAATAAGTGTTTTGCATTTTCATCATGAATAAACATTAGCCAAATATGGAAATTTGTGACGTCCAGTAAGAAACTCATAATGACACGCCTTACTTAAGGCATTTATTCACTAAACATTTATTTCAAGGACAGGTAAATATTTTATACGCCCGAAGGGTTTTATTTTCGATGCTTTGATTGTCGTCTTAAAAAATTATTGTTGAAGCCAAAAAACGACTGAAGTAATTAAGAGAAACTAAATGTAGACCTAACAAAAGAAATTCGGACAATTTGCAACGCTTCACATCATTTTTTTTTTTTGCCTTTTCATTAAGCTTCGAAAAGCCTCAAAAAATAATATCATGCAGCTTCCATCGCATTGTTATTCATGAGAGTTCTTTTTTTAGGGGCGTGTCAGGTATGGTCTTTAAAGAGGCTCTTTGAGTTGTTTCATTAAACTCACTGACTTTTCCAAAAAATGTCAAGTTTGTTTCACATATACAATGACAAATGGTCAAACTAAGAGAACCCCATGTGTCACACACAAAGGAACATCAATGAGTGAGGAATTAACAATAAATTCTGTTTTTAAAAGGTATGTGACACTTTTCAAATAAGTACTAAATCACTTGCACAGAGCCACTACAAGTCAGGCACAACAATTCAAAAATTTTGACAGTTCTATCGTTACTACTGGATGTTGAACTTGACCTATTATGCTAATTATAAGCACTCTCATTTGTTTGTACCTTACAAACTGATCGATATTAACTTAATGAGCCTCTTTAAAATTTTAACTTTCTGCATCACTTTTTACTAACTCCCTTCTTTTCATTTTATCCTACATATTTCTAGAAGAAGGGTTACAGAAACCATGAACTTATCCCCACCCCCCCCCCCCCGTAGAATCAAATTAAAAATATATGTCACTTATATTGGCAATGGTAAATCATTTGAAAAGACGTCATGTATTTGGAACAGTCGTTAGCAATCTGACACTTACAGGACACCGTAGAAAATGCTCCGCGTGTGTGTTACGCGTGTATCAGTTTCAGACGGTCTTACGAGGTACAGAACAGGAAAAGTCAAAGAACTAGAGAAAACGAGAATGACGTCACCGTAACTACTCACACACTGAACAAATGAAGCCGGACAATAATCGGCTCTGTTGGGCAAGAAAGCTGTGAAGTCAACGTTTCCCGTACATAATGCACGTACGGCCCGAGAATTTGTTCGTTCGATATCTAACTACTTCTTTGGGGAAAACACGAGTGAATGCAACCGTTTAATACTTTTAGGAAAACCAATTACATATGGGGAAAACTACGCTTCAGGATGTAACTTCGTGCGAGTTATGGTGTCCTAAACTTTACGCGAATTCTGCTCCGAGGTGACCTTAGTAGTATTACTGATAGTAGTTCCGCGACTTCACACAGTTGCGCATTTTCTGGCATGTAAACAAGCTTACGCAATCAAATCAGCATGACACCCAATGCAGTAGGACTGCACTTCTGTTGAAGTAGAAACGGTAATGTTAGTTTAACTTACGTGGCAAGGACTATCATGGATCACGGACGATATTTTCGTACTCTTTTATGTATTAGTTAAACCAGAGAGTTGTTACAAGTAACTGGTTTAACCACTTCGCATTTTAAAGTATGATCATGAGTGATGCAAGTTACAACTTTGAACTTAACACTCATTTGATCTCTAGCTACATGCTAGTTGTACTGAATGCTGTACAGTAGCATACTTTTGAAGAAGCAGGATCAGTTTGTTCAATTAATGGCATCGCCACGCTTTGTTTGCAAATGCTGTTCTCAGTGTGTACTGTTTTTCATAATGGAAAAGACGAAGGTTGATGAATTGCAGCAGGACAGACCTGGAAGAGATAACTACCTGAACACACTATCAGCCTTGTGGACTAACTTGAAGACTTGAACTGATGGTTTCATCAAACCGTCTTTGTCTTTTTGCGGTAACAATGATGAGAAACTGTGAAACTGTTCAATTTGCAACTATCACTTACAAATTTCAGTATTTTCAAGTGAGCAAGTGTGTTTCTCATTAGCTGTAACATGTGACAAGCATAAAAAATAATGTAAATAGCTTTATTTGGAAGAGAGAAGGTATTGAAAATAAGGTTTCCATGTTGGGAATGTTAACTTTGCTCCAAGAATGCTCTCACTGTTGACTGATTTGTGTAACATCAAAAGTCACAGAGTGAATGTTCATACTGTGTTCTGTAAGAAGCTCAATGGAGGACTTTTGAGCATGTACATTTTTTCTGCACTTGTCAATTTCATTTTTTATGAAGTCTCACTTTAACCCACTGAAGTTTCCCTCAAGCCATCCATGAACTTCTTGTTTAAGATAGCATCTGTCTTTCATCTCCTGCAATAGTGGAAATCATGATTTGATATCATCTGGACTTGAAATCTGTGCAATGTCTTTGGTCTCTGATGTTGTCAATTGGGGGGGGGGGGGATATCCTTGGTTTTGATCAGACAGTTGATCAGATGTTGTGGGAAATTAAAGATAGTGGGTACAGAACCCTTAATAAGTTTTCTACCCTTGATATTGATACTATTTCAAATGTGATATCATTTGTCTATGAAATGTTTTCTGCATGTAAAGCTGTTTTTGGTTGGTTTCAATCTTTTCCCTTCACAACAGTAGCTATAGGTTTCAGAAAAGAAAGTGTCCCTACAGCGTACAGGGCGTTCTTGCTGTGTCCCCACAACATGCTGGTCATTCCCTCTGTCTCAAATTGTTGATCCAAATGCAGACAAGATTACTGTATAAAAAAGGCATATAGGCCCACTAGCCAGTTGTGTTCAGTTTTATAATGAAGTATTGCGAATTGTGAAGAGGGGCTGTCTAATATCTATGTAGTACTGTATGCAGAGGCTGTTCCACAGTGTAATAGTTCAGGAGTTCGCTCATATGTTATGACTGTCTTTGCTGGAACGAAGATTTTGAACATCTTGGTTCTGATATGGTGGATGTAAGTTATGTACATTGTGTACGTAGTTTAGGCCTACCTAGAATTTAAATGAAATGCAGCTCAGAGCAAAGTAGAATTGTAGAATCAGAATTTTTTTCATTCACTTTCATCCAACATTCAGGTTACCATGTGGAGCATAGCAGTCATGATGCTCTACAAGCAGGCAGTTAGTCACCATTTAAGATTTATGGTCATCAATGCTATGTAACTCTGATTCACAATGGCCAAGGATTTACTGCAGACTACTTCAAAAAGCACATTGTTCTTCCAATCGTTCAGTAAAAAGACTTCCAAGAAAGGTTTTTGTCCCTTAATAAGGACTTGCAAACAAAGACCTCCACTGATATTTTGCCCACTAGTATTCTTTTGCTTTTCAAAGTTGCCCATCTTATGCAAGCTAGGCTACTACTGGTGAGGATGCCTAGGACTCGATCTATAGTCTAGCCTTTGTCAGCTGTTTAGGCTTTGTGATTAGAAATAAAATTGGATATTACCTCAAAAAAGTTTGCTAACAGGAACACAGCAGCTACTCCTAGACTCAAAAATATGGGCCTTCCGTTCGTTGGCGCACCCCCTAACTGTAGGCCTATACGAATCCAGACAAATGGTAAGAATAAGCACCTGCAGGCGTAACTGTCATCTTTTTCTTGTTTTATGACAGTATTATGCCCATATTTCTTTGTTACTGGACATTTTATTCACATTCAAAGTTTATGAAAGTTGTATGAAGTATTACTACGTCAGTAGGCGCGGCATTCAGAATCAGTAACGTTAGTACTAGCAGCGCAGACGCACAGGTGACCTTTGTTTACAAAGCATTTACTTAATTACAGGTTAGCGGCACGACTGATAGTTGCACATTGCATACCTCGCGGCCAAAAATGTGCTGAAATTTATCTTTGTCAACGCATTGCCATAAAAAAACAGCAGGTTACGTTACCAGTGGAATTGTATGTTACTATCGGGGTTGAACCGATTGTTAAAACCGAAAGCTGCGCAAGGTATCACCATTTTTGTGGCTTTCAACGTTGTTCACTTCTTTACTTCCATTGAATTTGTGTTACGCGCCGTTCCGTGGTGAAAGTTCTTGCCCAACTCCGTAGGACGCCCCCAAAAGTTTTTTGGCTTCACTTATCCCTCAGTGACGTCATTCTCGTTTATCTAGTTCTTTGGGAAAAGTTGAACCTAATGTTATTCGCTAGTGTGTACGGTCAGCGTAATATCCTACCGTGAAAATGTACGGGAAATCTAATTGCTTATAACTGTACAATGTTGATCCACATACAATTTTGACGGCCAGCGTTTTATTTTAAGTTATCTAATTATTCATATTTTTAATGTTAATTCAATACAGTAAAGAATTAAAGACATGACGAGAAAACAAGTCGTAACAGAAAATACGGATGTGGATTAATTCCATCTCAGTTCTTTGTAATTTGTAAAATAAAAATGAAAGAAAGACGACTGACCTCAGCAGAGTGTCAACCACCTCTACGTTGTAAACATGCACACATAGCTATTTTTATTAGATCTGAGTTGCTCATAGGCTACCACATTAAAAGTAAACTAATTTGGGCAAATCATTTGGCTTTTTTCATTTTTGCTCTCCCATGAAGGGATGGGAGAAAAAACATAAAGAAGGCCTGGATTACTACATCTTTACTTTCTGAGGTTTTCCGATTTTAAGAATCCATTCAGTGTTGCCATTAGGATTGTCACATATTTTTAATGAGAATGAGTGGTCGTATTCTTTGAGGTTTGTGTTCGTTTTATCTCTTGGGTAAAAAGACCGGGATATGATGCCGCCACTGTCTTTTAATGAGCCGGTACTGACGGCATTAGCTAGAGGTAAAGTTTGTTAAATTGACTTTTGATAATTCCCTGTCCGTTCAAAATACTGACAAGCATTGTTTCTCAGTTCGGTAGAAACAGTTGTCTTTGAATTCAAAAATGTAAACTACAAATTTCATCAATAAGTTCCATTGGGTACAATGTTAATTACTAAAATCATTGATAAAATGTGGCAGAGTTAGTCAATTAATGCATTGCAGTTTTATTTATATTTTGTGTTTAGCAGGACTGAACGGTGCCGTGTCAGTTCACAATGCAGATAAGCTGCGTTTCTCCCTTTATAAAGGTACATAAAGAATGGTTTCAACTTTAGATTTTAAAATGGAGCTATTACAGAGACTCTGTAATAGCCCCATGATTTATTTAAGAACTATTTTGCTTCCGTAGTCACCTTCTTGAAAGTTATAAGTAAAACTGCTTGGTAAACACAAGGGCTTGTAACCATTTTGTGTGTGTGTGTGTGTGTGTGCGTGTGTGTGCGTGTGTGTGTTAGGGGAAATAAACTCATCGTCCCTATGTTTGACCCCTGGGGCAGAGTATCAAGGGGGGTTGCCCTGGAGAGGCTTAAGCCAGAATGTCAAATCAGACAGTCCACAGATAGACCTAGGAGGCAAGGCGAGAGACGTAATTTACCTGTTTCATGTGACTCCTAACATAAGGAAAACAGTTAAAAAAGACTAATGCACATTCTTCCTCAAAGATCTTGCTAATTTAATGATATCGAGTAATTTCAAGGTGAATCCGACTTATGGATACGTATGACAATTAAAAACTGTTAATGACGTCATATATTATTAATAAAGGATCCAATACAGTAATATCACATTGAATCGGTCATTTCTCAACGCTGACAGAAGGATCTCGAAAATAGAGCAAAATCGAAAATGTAGCAGATTTTAGCAGAAATATGAAAATTTGATAAGGCTATAGACTTACGTTTTCTTTAAATATGAGCCAAACCGAAGATATGTTTAATGATTAGCGCAAATGTGTCTGTTTTATGTATATTTAATGAGAGACACTTCGTAGTCAAATCGTCCATCTTTTGATCAAAACATTCTTAATTCACAAGTTAACTCGTAATATTAAGTTTCTCCCCAGATATAAAGTATGTAAAAATGTAGTAGACACAAAAGAGATTGTCATTTCTCAAGATTCCAGGATAAAATGAAGCAGTCATAAATATTCATCAAATTGGTACATTGTTGTTTTCAGCTCATATTTGGCAAAATTACCCACTTCAATTTTTATCATCAAGGAAAACAATAATTGACTTTTCCCTTGCTGTTAACAATCCCTCAAATGGAATTAACAAACGTCCCTAGGCTCAGTGAGTAAACACAGCATCAACCGTAAACGTCTATGCTTTCATATCAATATTATTAAAAATTACCTGTTTGATGTGACTCCTAGGCTAAGGAAAACAGTTTAAAACAGCAAAAAGAGCACTCTATCTGAAATGGAAAAGCCACTTAAACCGTAGGGTTAAAATGAAACTTTCTTAATACGTGAACATACTCCTGACAAGTAGCTAACCTTAACTAAGATCTTTGTTTAGAAAGCTGGACAAATATATTTCCAGGAAAAAAAAATGCCCTACAAGCCTTCATAACAAGTTTAGTTATTATTTGAACAACAAAGCTTCTAAGGCTACACGAAAGCTTAAGAATAATTGCCCCATTAAACCCTGGATCACCAAAGGAATATTATAATCAATAAATACAAGGAACAAATAATATAAAACAAGCATTAAACACCTCTCCACAAGTAATATTTAGGAAATAAAATGAGGGGGCTACTAGCTGGTCAGTAGTTTGATTCTATTACAGATGATGACGTCATCATGGAGGCTGATCGGACCGAGAGGATAGCCGAGCTGCTGCTATTTTATCAAGTGATATGATAAACCAAAGAAATTCCCAGAGTCACCCCCCCCCCGCTCCCTCATGGCAGGGGAGGAGGCAGCTGGGAGGATGAGATGAGGTATGGGCCTAAGAATTGGAGACATACTAAATCCCACTTTATTGGTGTTACTATTAATTTTAAATTCCTTCTTGATTTTTATATTAGCACCGTACACCAATGTGGTTACCTTACTTTCTTTTTATTTATAAGTTATTCGCAGAAGTGAAAATTTAGATTATGGGCGATTTTTTTTTTTTTGAGACATAAATACAAAGGTGAATCTGAAAATTTGTTGTAGCATACAGATTTCAAAGTTCGACGGAGATATTATTTTATGACATACTTGGAAGTATAAATAACCAAAAGCTGAGATGACACTCACCACATGCTTTCAAAGAATGTAAGCATTGGTGACCACTCTTGGAGTGACGTAAATTAGCCCTACGCAACTGATTCAGTTCGGTATCTTGCAGAGAGACTAGAGCAAGAAGAGAAGTGGTTACATAGCTATATGTTATACTTATATCTTGCACTAGCGTCAGAGTTCAAAAACATTAACTTGTACTGTTGAAGACAGAAATGTTTGGTTGAAATCTGAAGATTGAATATCGGTACCACCATCAACATTTCGCCGACTAACGCTGAAAGCAGTTACTCAAGTTGGCATTTTCCTTTACATTAGCCCTACTTCAATTTTCCTCGTTCTTTGTTTTCCTATCATTTTTCTGTTTTTTTTGTATTTATCATTTGCGACCTCCCCCCCCCCCCTCCCCCGCACCACCAAGACTTTGTTGCCCCACTGAGTGTGAAATAGGCTACCCGATCTGATCTACTGAAAGTACAAAGATATCCACGCCTTAAAAAGTGAGTCGATGGCGTAGAGTAATTGTTCTATGCGACCTCGTGTTGCAAATGGAATCCCCCGATGTGTTGTAATCCCTCTAATCATTCCTGGGACTTCCTGTTATTGAAGATACATGTACACTGCCAAACACGTACATGACACACAACGCATTGAAAGACACGCCCTTACAATCTGTTGTAGGCGAACATCTCATTACCTTAGCTAAAAGTTGAAATAAAACAAGTGGAACGTGAACTTTTGCAACTAACAGTATCAACAGTGTAATACACTGACTGAGGCAAGAAAGGACTACAAGAACCTGGTAAGCAAACGATTTCAGTTCTAATACAGTGGGTAGCCTTTGCCATATGCTTTGGTATTGTTGTGACAGAGGCGCTGCCTGCCGTAACTTCGTAAGCTTGCACAGTTTAAAAATCGGAACCGCAAGTCCTTATATGTTGTATTGTAATAATACAACAATTATCTAATGTTTTCCTTTGTGTTTAATCATTTGGTTGTGTCTAGTTGTTCGTTTATGTCTAATGATTTGGTTTGTGCCCATTGTCTCCGTTTGTGTGTACTGTTGTCGTTTGTCTTCTGTTTCGCTTCTTTCATAAAACATAAGAAGCACGCATGCGCACTCTTGATAATATTTGTACAATCGGCGTTTCCTACATTGTTGCAGATTTGCTATTACTTATTGAAGATGTTAGGGTATGGCCACTGTCTCGCGATAGATCTCTCGCCAGAACTATAGAATATATACCTTGTGTTAATTTTGTGCACCTAGCTATGCATATGTCGAAATGTGAAAAAAAAAAAAAATCGTTTACATATAACTCGGTATTTCACCTCCAGTTCCGACTTAAATACCATTCATGTCATTGTTATTGTAACAAAAGAATGAAGTTTATTGCTTTTGATCGACCTTTCATGTGTGGTATCTAACATAATACTTGTAAATTCAAAAATTTTAGTGTGAAAAATTTGTGAGTAGAATACTGCAGGTCTACATGCGTTCGACTGGCATGTAAAATCTAGTCCCCAACCAGATGATTACAAAGAAGGCCTAAGTTGTCATGAGGAAAATCAAACGTGACACGGAGTCCCTCCCCAAATGGTCGTTAATGAGTTAACGATCGTTGAATACTGACACTCGTAATCGTATACAATGTCCACATGAAAATAAACTCACATAAACATTGAGGAATTGCGATTGAGTGGAGGGAAAATTCTACAAAGAACAGTAGATTTCACGAACTACATTCACACATATTCCAGGAAGGAGTTCCCTGGCAGTGGCCTGTATATAAACATAAGTTACCAGAATTTGGCATTTTGTTAAAGTGATTGCGTGTGTAGGCAACAAGGAAAACATTGAAATTTCAGCTCCAAAAGTTTGCTAAGGCTTGTTATTGCACCATTCAGACAATCCTGGAAAATATATAGGTCTCAGTTGGTTAATTCTGCCATATGATTTCAAATTTCTTCTAACACAAAGTCAAAAAGTGTAGAATATGATAATGTAGTGGTTGACAGTTTTTTTTTTTTTTTTAGCAAATCTGCTATAATGGCACTTTGAGCGAGGACAGAAATGAACCCTTCACTAGAATAAAGGAGCAAGAAATCTAGGTCTGACAAACATGAAAACAGTTTGCTTTTAGCCACATTAAGAAAAAGTACCAACAAAACGACACACTTAGTCTGTAATTTCCTTACTTTTGTAATCTTAACGTTGTTACATTACACAATGATATCATACCTGAAAGAAAAAAATAATAAAATTTTAAAAACAGGTAACCCCCTCAAGATAACCATATGAGAGAGCGCATTGTCTTCAATCGTGACGTATGCCTTTTTTCCGAACATCACATAGTGATTATCAGTATATACATCATCCATCGTAAGTTTTGTCATCATCGTAAGTTTTCAGTATATAATGGAATTTGTTTTGTACTTCATCAAACATGTTTTCATGTACATCATAAGTTTTTGGCACATCATCTTATATTTTTACATCGTCATTAACATCATCATATATATTTACTGCATCATAGAATGTGGTTATTTAAGGCGTTCCATAGTATTCAAGACTGCTGTAAAGGTCATATCGCTGTTTGTTTGTTTGTTTGTTTGTTTGTTTGTTTGTTTGTTTGTTTGTTTGTTTGTTTGTTTGTTGTTTGTTCTTTTTTTTAACAGTTTTAGATCCACTGTTCTAAAATCTCAAAGGGTAATCTTCAAAATGGCTTCAGCAACTCCTCTGAAGGACTTAGAAGAGAATTTCTTCCTCTGTCCCGTGTGCTTGGAAATATTTCAAGATCCCAAATTGTTACCATGTCTCCATCGGTACTGTAGCAAATGCCTGCAATCAGTGGTAAACGCAAGTCTTGATGGAACGATCTTATGTCCAATGTGCAAACAGCAATGCGCTGTACCAGATAAAGGAATGGATGGGTTTAAGACTGATTTTCATATGAAAAGTGTGGTTCAGTTTATTCAACTGCAAAAAGCGTTTGAAAATGATGTGTTAAAGGAATGTGTGAGTTGTTCCAAGGTCAAAAATGCTTCGGCATATTGCTTCAAGTGCAAAGATTTCTTATGCGAACAATGTTACAATGTTCACATCAGCAGTAAAATGTTTACCGATCATAAACCTCGTATTCTTAAACTGGATAAAAATGAAGATAGGAACATAACATTGGAAAAGTTGGCAACACTAACAGAGGATCCAAGATGTCGGACACATTTAGAGGAGAACGCCAAATTATGCTGCAGTACTTGTGTAAATGAACCAATTTGTATGATTTGTACTTACAGTAAGCACAAAGGTCATGACCTGCATGACGTCACTGAATTAGCAAAGACTGAAAGAGAATTCTTGGAAACTAAAATTGCAGAAGTGGAGAACCTTAAAAGTAAATTATACGAGTTACCGAAGAATGTTGAAGCAACCAAGCAAAAGCTAATTGAAAATGCCGCCAAAAAGACAGATACATTGGTCAATCAGCACAAACATCAAGTCAACAAAATCAAGCATAAACTTTAAGAACGCAGAAATAAAAAAGAGCAAGGCTTAACAGACATAGAGAAGAGACGGGAAGATAAGGAACAGAAGACAAACATCAAGTATGAAAAAGAATTGTACAAATTAAATAAAAAGTATGATAAAATTAGGAAAACTACTGAGAGAAAATATAACAGAGAATGTCAACACTTTAAAGACAGTTGTGAAAAAATTGAAGATGAGCTCAGCAGAAAACTAGAAAGTTTAAGTATCACTTTTAAGACCTTGACAGAATCAAAAGACTTTCTCACAGAGAGTCATGAAAAGGAACTGGCAAAAATATCAGACAATTGCGATCAAGTTATTGAAAGGTACGAGAATTTGACAGCGATTGCTTCTTCTATTTTGGCAGCCAAGGACGAGTGGGCACAGGTCCAGTGTATCCCTGATATAAGGGCAGCATGTGAACCTCTGATAGAAGAAATGAAGAAGGAATATCCACAATTGGACTCTTTGTCAGATATTTATATCAGAGACATGCCCAACGTAGTTGTTGACGTGACGATAAGTAAACGGGAACCGTCTGTTGTTCACATCGAGGTACTAAAAAGAATGGGTTGGATCATCGATGGAATAGCGAGTAGCAGGAATGGTAACATCGTCATCTCTGGTAGTCACCTATTTAGTGAGTCCTCACACATCACTGTCATTAACAGAAAAGGAAATATAATACGACAGGACCAAATCAAGAATGAAAGAGGCGGTAATGTATTTGAACACCGTCTCTGCTGTTTTTTATCAGATTTCAGAGTTGCAACAGTTTGTCAACCCGACGAAATCGGTATTTATGATGTTCGTGATGGTTCATATAATAGGACGTACATTAGTGACATCACCCCTGAATGGTCACCTGATCGCTTAGCGTGGTCTGTGACTATTGATCCTGCCACTAATCACATCATTGTTGGTACTAACAGCAGATTTGTGTATGTATTCGATGATCAGCTGAATTATATTCACACCATAAAACTACCGGATGTAATCACTGGAGTGGATGGTATCGCTGTAAATTGTGCAGGTACACTTCTAGTCTGCGACTATCCAGGTGATAAAGCATATGCAGTCACCATGGAGGGATCTGAGAGTAAGTTGATGTATGAATTCACCAAACCAGATCTTGCTCGGAGTAACGTGGGACCATGGAGGGTGTGTATAGACAAGAACGAGTTCATCTACATGTTATGGAGAGAAGACTTACCAGACCGACGACGTACCCTAGTTCATTACAGCCAAGATGGTCGACACTTATTAACAACGAGAAAAGTAGATAAAGATGCTAATTACTTAACCACTATAGAGGTGGACGGATCTGAAAAGCTTTTAATAGCAACAGGAAATTCAGAGGTCTATGAGTACAATATTACAGTGACGTAGGCTTTGGTAGCCTACGGATGGATTATTTAAGGAGGAAAAGGACAGATAACTTTTCAATGAACATTAACTGTCTCGTCTTGATTGTGTTTCTTTGCCATTGTTATATTTAATCAAGCTGGCCAGAGTACCTTTATCATTGGAGAAATATGATTTCTCTACCATCAAGAATAAATCGAAGTAAATGAATACTGCATGGAAAGGTCGTATATACATTGGGCCTTACGAGTTACCTTAAAACATTAGAACATTCTCAGAAGGAAATATTTTTACTTTTATTAATTGTATTAATTGTCCTGTATAGGGGAACATACCCTTCCATATGGTGAATGTATTGACTTATGTACCATCTGTCATCGGGGGTTCTTAAAGTGTATTCCATTATGCAAGCACTCTTCTACATGTGTGTGTTCCATCATAGAAGTTATCATATTATACCTCTGCTTATTTTCTTATGTTACTCATTGGCTCTAGAATTAAGAAACAATAATACAAAAACCGATCAGTCTACTGACTTTTTCGTTACCAGATTGAAGCCATGAGGAAATTCCAGTTCAACAACTGGAGATTGGTAACTCAGTGGTTCCAGCTAGTTATGACTGGTACCAACAAGTTCACTATTGAAAGCCATCCATCAGTTTCCAGTTTCTTAACCGAAATTTTCCCTTTAAAAATACAAAATAAGTCCTTTTACATTTACTTGTTCAAATACTTATATAGTTTCTTCAATTTAATGAATAAGTGTTAAGATGTCAATATTTAAAGTCAATTCTCCTATTCGGTACAGTTTATATAATCAGAAAAAGAAAAAATAACCATTACTCAGTAAGAACCGCATATATAGTCAGGGAGAGATACAATAACGTGCTGTATCTGTATACAATAACTTGCTGAGGTTATAACTCTGACTAGGTTAATCACTCTCCATTCACATTTGAACTATAATGTTATTTTTTTCGACGTCATTGAATATAAATTATGCAAATGAAGTATACATCTGTTTTGTTAAGGGAACGTCCTTAAGTGTGGCCACCATTGCCAAGAGTAGATGCAGTCATCAGATTTAAGACAAATAAAGAGACAATGATTAATTTAGGCCTCAAGCAAAAAAAAAATAATAATAATAATCAGCAGGCAATCATAAATTGTTGTTAGTCTTATTAAGCGACATACGTTTCGGTGATACTGTAACTTGTTAGACTACAGGGGAAGTGGTGTTCCATTCATTCAATTATTTGTACAAACAATTCCAATGACCTTTTGTCCATCGAGTCACTGAGTCAGACAATTTTCATCACTATCTTTTGTATTTTATTTTCTCTTGTGTTACTTTTTTCGTGTATTTCTTCTCTTTTGATGATGTGACATCTTGTGAGTGGAATCAAAGATCCGGAAGCTAAACGTCATCATAAGACACTAGGGTGAGATTGTGACCCACTTTATCACGAGGTTTACCGATTTGATCTTTCGCTTCGTGACCTTTTGATTTCATTTTCGTTTTAAACGTCTCTGTGTTGTCTATTTTACATACCCTGTACATACTATTTCTATATCCTTCGAACATGAACACAATAGCGACAAACTTATAAATTTGTGTGTGTGTGTATTATTTTTTTTTCATACCTATGACCTTTGATTTATGACGTAATCGATCAAGCCAACGCCACATCACTTACCTCGGAACCCTCCTGCAATGTTTCACGTTTAAAGTTGACAACCTTTTTTTTTTGTTATACAGTACTCAAATACATACTAACAGACTCATTCACTCACATCATTACAATTACAAATGTTACGATTCCACCGAAGCCAAAAATGTAGATCTAATGACAAAGATAAATGTCACCTACCTTATTTTGATCATTTGGTGGTTTCCTGTGTCATTTCCAGTGTACTTTTAGTAGGGAATGTATGACATCGGTAACGATTAGCATGGGACCAACGAGAGAGGGGAATGAGCAAGGGGACGCTAACACAATCCCCCCCCCCCCCTCCAAGTTTGTGAACTAAAACTAAAATATGTGGTAACCAGAAAACATTATGAAGATCGTGGAAGCTCTGTGACGTCCATTAAAATTGTAAACAGGATAGAGGAATGTCACTCCAAACGGAACGCCACCCCAGCATCATTTTCCTACCTGCATTTTTCAAAACCATATTATGATTGCTCGATGCCAAGCCTTCCCTCCATCACTTTTAAACTATACTCGACGCTCATGTTGATGACTTTTAAGTTTTAAATCATTTAAACTGATATCATCCTCTCAATATTCAAGTAGTACTTAATGACTTTATTTATATTTTTATAATTTAATTTATAACTTTGTCAGAACTTAGTCATGCATCACAGAAAACTGAAACTATTCAGGATGGTGCCTCTTCTGATAAATGTGACTGACAAGGATATATAGTCTCATCTTTCTATTCTGACAATTGCTTTGTCTCATTGTTCCACGTAATCCCTTTGAAGTTCATTTATCTGTTCCTACAAACGGAACTGAAATGATTTACCTGTGAGATACATCCAAAAATGGAAAAGTAAGATTAGCTAAAGCCTTATACATTTTTTTTTTAAATTGACAGCATTGGTGCACATCCTACGAGAAGTGCGCATTCTCGTAAACCTGATATTGCTTGCAAATTACGACGATACCAACAACATCGATGTACCAGGTTGGTGCGTGGTAAAACATCTTGCCCAGAACTGTAGCTTAACCTTATATCATTCATGACATAATCTTCTTCTTAGTAAACTGTAAACTTCCCATCCCGGAAAAAATTACACCCAACGCGACCAAATAGTACGTACATCTATTGTTATGTTATAGTGCTGACTTTCTTTTTTTTTTGGGGGGGGGTGGTGGTTACAGTTGTGATATGACTGACCCTGCAGCGAATATCCCAGACGTTACAGTAGAGAGAGAGACGTCAGAACAGAATAAAAAGTCCATCAGAGAGAAAGATCCGATTTGATTTTACGATCAGAGTTTCATTTATTTTATGATTTGACTGGCACACTGAAATGAATGAGGATCAGTTGACAACGATGATTGAATGGTGATAAAATCTACGATGACGATGACAGGGAAGAGCAAGGAACGGAGACGGTACAATCGGTGACACAAGCCTACATCGTTACAAAGATATGTTGACACTTGAACTACACGTCGATTGACAGTGTCGGTCTCGTGGTTAACGACGCTTAGCAACCACGTCGAACCGCAATGGATCTCGGGATAGATGATGACGTTGACCAACCAGAATCATATAGTCTGTATGCAAATCGTTGCCAAACATTTATCAACCAATCCCATAATTCCTGCCAAATCTGTCCAAGTAACAGAGCTTGCGCAACCCATTTCTTATGTTTTTATTGTCCGCAATGACGTCTGGGGAATGATAATTAAAACAAAGAAATTTATTGGGCGTCCTAACTATAGCGTGGCGAAAAAGTTTCTGATTTATTACACCAGGGGATCGATCGTGGGGAGGCGGGCCGGGGAAATTTGCGCCACCAAAGAAAATGTTGGGGGGGGCAAACATATAGGATCCCGACCAATAAAAACGACGAGGAGGGCAACAAATTGCAACAGATGTAAACTTTATAAACCTGTCTTACGTATAAATATATACACTGTCTCTGGCAAACATGAAATCGAGGGGAGTCTAGGCATTCAACGACTCACCAGGGCCAAACAGCAAAGATTTTTGTGTAAATCTTTATTTTGATTTTCAGAGAAATATCTCAATTCTCTTTGTTTTGCAGAACATCAATACCCAGCCATGCTAAAGGTATTTTGCGAAACAGAACGAAACAAGTGTAAATTCAATCTTTTTCCGTTCATTGTGCACTGAGAAGACTAAATCACAAAACATCAATACCCACAAATACAAGTTTCATGACTAGATTATTCCGTTTCGTTTTGCAGAATATCCAGCTCCGCATCAAGGGAGTTCGGACGACCCCCCTCCCTCCCCCTCCCATCACAAGGTCTGGAGTTCCTCTTAACCTATGATAGTAAGCCTACGGTAGCAAAATATATAACGAGTTTTAATTTGTTGGCCATAATTGTATGGTAAAATGTTCCACTTGTGGTAACATCGACCCCCCCCCCCCCAACTGACAGAGCTGCCTACTGGCCTGATATCATAAGCCAAACTGAACTATATGAACTCTGAGTGAAGCATCGATGTATGGTAACCCTCACCACTTACAACAATATATTACATTAAAAGTAAGGCCATTTTGACAATAATCAAAATAGTTCTGTTTGTGATTTTATCATACACACAGCATTTATTAATATAAATATGTCAGCGTGACGTAGCCTACCTTTTAAATTTAAAGTTTGTGCTTTGTGATCTCACCTTGTAATCCTAACTATAGCTCTTGATTTGACCTCCAAAGTCACGACAGCTGCCCGCATTTGACACTTAAATACACCGGCACTCAACAACCGCAACGTTTAATGCCATAATAACTGCAGTTACGCAAAGGAAAAGAAAGAACAAGAAGACTAAAGACACTATGCTAGGGAGTCGTTGACGATATTAGAAGTATATCGAGACTAATCGTATGTCCCTGTAAAAAACTGACAGTTCCACCGAAACAAAGTAATTAAGATTACAAAAGTTCGCTCACATTGTCCGCAATTGCTTTCCTTCGTTTCTCCGATTTCTTTCCATATAAATAAGTACATATAAGTACACATTTTAGTCTAATACATCTTTTTTTTTGTCATTCACAATCACTGCTTTATTTTCATCACAATAATGATGGAAGTGAAAAACATGATTTCCAGTCATTTGTCCAAGAGACGGGGTGGGGGGAGGGGAATCATCCACCCCACCGTCTCCTTTGATGGGCCAATAATTTTCTGCTAATTTTTGCTTCTTTTAAAATTGTTTGTTGTTTTATATGTTGCACCAAACTAAAATAATTTAGCAATGCCCCTCAAATTTAATTCACTTGAGCGACCATAAAGAACAGCCTCAAATTGGCCTTCGCTAAATGGTGAAGAGGAGGCGCCAGTCCATGTTAGAGGTAGGCGCAAGGCCCAGACAAAAAAAGACGTAACTTCTTAAGGCGTTGTGTAATGCATGTAGATATAGGGCATAACGAGCAAGCATAAATTAAAAGGGAGTATCTATTTAAAACAAAACTCAAGAAACGCATTAAGAGTTTAGGAAGTTGACCCAGGGAGTTGTTACTGACTCCCTGCAGGTTGATCTAACCAGGGAGCTGTCATTTAGAAGGAGATGAAAGGCTTTGATGTACAAGTACTGACCGCCTAGGGTCACATGGTGTTACAGGTTTCAGATTAAAAAAAAAAAAAAATAGGTGGTGTCCTAACTGACAAAACATTGGCAATCGTCGGGAAAATAAATCTTGTGCGGTGTGTCGTATTACATTATAACATTTCAGATGTTATGTTTAATAGGTGCAAAATAATTCGAAAATGGCTATTTCAGGACATTTCCAGGAACGTCTCATTTAGTAGTCAAAAAATAATTAGACTTCTGCCTATTCAGGTTCGTTGTTGTCTCAATCCAATCACAGCACTTAGCTGTTCTGATGCACCAGTCTATCTTGATTTAGAAGAGACAACCAGTCGTTTTGATTTATGAGTCAGTGGTTCTGACTCGAACGTCTTCAGCATCAAACCATTGTTTTACGTAATCTTTTTTCATGGCCGGGTATAAGCAGATGCGAATAACGGTTACTCGGATAATTGGATACATGATGAAAAAGAGAAAGGGTGTTTAACGGTAATAGTCACCACTGATTCATTGACTCTCTTATTTCACCGGCAAAAAGTCTAATTTAATTACGACAGATTAAACTTTCAATTGCCTCTCCTTCCAAATGACTGTTCCCTAATCGAATGAGACTCAATCCTTTGTATTGGATGAAAAGCTCATTCGTCGATTGAAGGGTGATGCTACTCAGTCGCTAACACTAAAACTCAACAGTCAACTAAGTAAAGGTTATTTCCATTAATTAGTTTACGTCTGAAAAACTAGGTTTCTACAGGTGGCAAGTTTGTGATAAATAGAAGGAAATAAAAAGACAAAATTTTAAGTTAAGAAAAAATTGGATATTTAATGGAAATGACGTACCATTGACTGGACTTGTGTTGTTAATAGATCAAACACACTGACCCTACTCTGACGTCTTCAACATGTGGATATAATGTCACGTGATTACTCCACCTGAAGTTGAACCAATAGAATGGTGCACTGTTAATGGAGGACATGCGTAGTCGCATGATACATCTTATATGAGCTCTTGCACTTTCGTCTTTCAAATTGAGTATAAATATATGAAACATTTTACTAAGTTTTCTTTTTCGACATTAGTCACTAGCCGAAACTGGAACGAAGTATGAATATTAATAGGCTCTGTCTCCAATTTGAAATATTACGATGGTTTAACATTGGCCGAACGTAGTTGGTCCAATATGGACGGCTCAACTTTTCGGTATTGTACATTTCTTCTTTTTTTTTTTTTTTTTGCATTTGACCAACATTTACAAATAAACGTGCTCACTCAGTGACAAGCAGTTCATACCTCGAAAACCGTCCCTCGGGCCTTTAAATTTGAAAATTATTTACAGTGCTTCAAAATGTAGTTCACACAAAATAGATTGTCAGCTCTCATTATTCCATGATAAAATTAAGCAGTCATAAATATTCATCAGATTGCTACATTGTGGTCTTCATCTAATAGGCCTATTTGTCAAAATTACACTCTTTAATTTCTTCATAAACGAAAATAATCATTGACTTCTCCCTTGCTTGTGGCAATCCGTCAAGTGGAACAAACAATCACCCATAGCCTCATTAGTTAACACACCTTGAAACGAAAGGTGAATCCGACTTATGGATAAGTATGATATTTAAAAACTATTAATGATGTCATTTATCGTTAATAAAGCCTCCAATACAGTAATATCATATGGGATCGATAATTTATCAACGCTGACACAAAGATCTCGGAAATAGAGCAAAATCGAAAATGTAGCAGATTTTGGCCAATATTTGACAATTTGATAATGTTTTGGTAAATTGGAGCCAATACGCTGATATTTTCAATCGTTACCACAAATGTGTCTATTTCATAAATATACATGCTTAGTCAATAAGAGAGAATTCCGAGCACTAAATCACTCTTTTGACAGAAACATTGTTCATAATCTCATTCTTTTTATAGTCTCTCCGTCACATGTAACAAACAACCGTCCACAGCCTCAGTCTCAAACACACCATGAAAAGAAAACGTCTCTGATTTGATATAGAAATCATTAACATTTACCTGTTTAATATGATTCCTAAACTGACGAAATCGGTTCATTTCTCTCTTTTTTTTCTTTCTTTCTCTCTTTCTTTCTTTCTTTTTCTTACTTTCTTTCTTTCTTTATGTAGAACTGAGATGGAACTGATTTTCATCCGTAGTTTTTGTTACGATTTATTTTCTCATCATGTCTTTATTTCTTTCCTGTATTAAATTAGCATCATAAATATAAAAAAGTAGACAACCTAACATAGAATACTTGCTGTTGTAGTTGTATGTGGATCAATATTGTATAGTTACAAATAATTTAATTTCTCGTACATTTTCACGGTAGGATTACACATTGACAGGTTACACTATGGAATAACATTAGGTCCTATTTTGGTCGTTCGGTACCTCGAAAGACCGTATGAAACTGTAACGCCGTAACACACACACACACACACACACACACACACACGCAGGGTATTTTCTACGGTGTTCTGTAAGTGTCACATTGCTAACCACTATTTCAATGTTTGAGTTTCTTAAGGAGTAAACAATTTATCTTCTGATTCCCCCAATACATATGACATTTTTTTTAATTTGATTCTACGAGGGGCATAATTTCATGGAGTGTGTAACCCTTCTCATAAAAATGTGAAAAGTAGGATAAAATAAAAAAAAAACAGTGATGAAGAAAGTGAAAAAAATAAAGATCACCTGATATGCATCAACAAAAGAACTGGCTACACTCAAAAGTTTTAGAGTAAAATTCTGAATAGCAATCAGTTGGAATTTGTGTATATATGTAATACGTGTAATATATTATTTCCGAGGCTTTTCAAAGTTTCGTGAAAACTATGCAAAACAGATAATGCGGAGCGTTGTACATTGTCAATATTTCTTTTGTTAGGCATACATAGGCAATTAATTGTTTTTGCTAATGAAGAAACTGAAGAATGTAATTTTGACAAATTTAGATAAAGACCACAAAAGTAAAAGTAACAAATTGATGAATATTAATGGCTGCTTCATTTTATCTTCAAATCTTAAGAAATGACAACTTTTGGGGTCAACTGCATTTTAATGTACTTTATTTCTTCAGAGAATATATAAATTATGACATCATTATCGATGTTTTTATCAAAACTAGAGGGACGTTTTCTGACTAGGAATGGTCTCCTTTTGAATAAGCATGTATTTTTAATAAAAATAGACACGTTTGCGGTAACGATTGAAAATATCAGCGATGAAGCTCCAATGAACAAAAAAAATAAAAAATAAAAACGTAAGGCTATAGCGTTATCAAATCGTCATATTTTGGCCAAAATCTGCTACATTTTGTTCTTTAGCTCCATTTACGCGATTATTCTGTCAGCATTGAGAAATGACTAATCCCGTGTGATATTACTGTATTGGAGGCTTTATTAATGATGAATGACGTCATTAATATCTTTTAAATGTCATACGTATCCATTAGTCGGATTCACCTTGAAATTACTCGACATCATGAACTTAGCAACATCTAGAAGAACAAGTGATCATTTTGTTTGTTTTTTAACTGTTCTACTTGGTATAGTTCTTCACACTAAACAGGTATACTTTAATGATATTAATATTAAAACATTAACGTTTTTGGTTCAAAGTGTATTCACTAATGAGACTACGAATGTTTGTTTAATCCACAGAACGATTGCTACAAGGAAGGGAGAGGCCAATGTTTGTTTTCATTGATGAAAAAAAAATAAAAAGTGTAAATTTGACAAACATAACATAACAACCACATTGTTATAATTTAATGAATATTCATGACTGCTTCATTTTATTCTGGAATCTTCAGAAATGGCTTCCTTTTTTTCCGTCAACTACATTATACTGTACCTTATTTCTGGAGAGATTTAAATCAAAAATGAGATGATAAATAATGTTTCTGTTAAAACAAGGACGATTTCGTGCTTAGGAAGCGTCTTTCATTCATTTAGAATGTATATTAAAGAAATAGACACATTTTTGGTAACGATTGAAAATATCGACTATTTGGCTGAATTTGACTTAAATGTAAGGCTATACCTTATCAAATTTTTAAATTTTGGCCAAAATCTGCTTTCATTAATAGCTTTTAAATGTCATACGTATCCCTTAGTCGGATTCACCTTGAAATTACTCGACATCATGAACTTAGCAACATCTAGAAGAACAAATGATCATTTTTTTTTTTTTTTTAACTGTTCTTCTTGGTATAGTCCTTAACACTAAACAGGTATACTTTAATAATATTAATATTAAAACATTGACGTTTTTAATTCATAGTGTGTTAACCAATGAGACTAGGGATGTTTGTTTGTTCCACAGAACTATTACTACCAGGACGGAAGAGGCCAATGATTGTTTTCATTCATGAAAAAAAAATAAAGATAGTGTAAATTTAACAAATATAACATAAGAACCACAATAATATAATTTAATGAATCTTCAAGACTGCTTCATTTTATGCTGGAATCTTGGGAAATGACTTTTTTTTTTCCGTTAACTACATTTTACTCTACCTTATTTCTGGAGAGATTTAAAACAAAGATGAGATTATAAATAATGTTTCTATTGAAAGAAGGACGATTTCGTGTTAAGGAAGGTCTTTCATTCATTTAGAATGTATATTAAAAAAATAGACACATTTTTGCTAACGATTGAAAATATCGACGATTTGGCTGAAATTGACAAAATCGTGAGGCTATAACCTTATCAAATTTTCATATTTTGGCCAAAATCTGCTACCTTTTTGATTTTGCTCTATTTTCGAGATCTTTCTGTGAGCGTTGAGAAATGACCGATTCAATGTGATATTACTGTATTGGAAGCTTAATTAATAATAAATGACGTCATTAATAACTTTCAAATGTCATTCTTATCCGTAAGTCGGATTCACCTATTGTACTTTATTTCTGGAGAGATGATAGAAACAATGAGATTATAAATGATGTTTCTGTTGAAGTGATTACGTGCCTAGGCTAAAACTAAGAACATTGAAATTTAATCCCCAAAAGTTTGATAGTGCTTTTAACTTCACTATTCAAACAATCTTGCAAAATAAATAGGTTTCAGTTGATTTATTTTGCCGTATGATTTGAAATTCTTCTAACATAACGACAGAAAGTGTAGATTACGATAATGTAGTGGTTGACAGTTTTCATTCAAATCAAAGGTGTGCTTCTTTGAGCAAGCCAATGGGAAGTATACTAGTATTGAATATTCAGTCAACAACTCAGGCTCACTGACGCCGCGGGCAAGGTTGTGTTCAGTTCGTAGGTTATTTGTGAATACAGTGTTTCCTTTCACCAAATACTACTATTCCCGATACCTACCAAGGAGCCACTACTTGAGTAGTATGTTTTTGATACACTAGTGAGACCTGTACTGTTACATATTCATTATGTTGGCGGTTACAGTAAGAACCGTTAATTTTCAAATATGATTTCTGTTTTTTACGGTTCGTATGCCAGTCCCTTTGCTTTTCGAAGTAGTTACTATCATTTTTCTTCATTGAAAGACATAGTACGTTCATGTACAACTTCGCGTATACATTTAAAAATAAAGAAAAAGTTAAGATCAAAAGATAAACTTATCTTTTTGGTTTTTCAGTAAACACTTAATCACTTTAAAAGAGGGACGATTTTGGCCTTAGGAGGAGTCTTTTATTGATTTAGAATGTATATTGAAGAAATATACACTCTTTAATTTCTTCACAAACGAAAACAATCATTGACTTTACCTTTGCTCGTAACAATCCGACAAGTGAAACGAACAATCATTCGTAGTCTCATTAGCTAACACAGAATAAACCTAAAACGTCTATCATTTTATATCGATACTATTGAAAGATATTACTGTATTGGAGGCTTTATCAATGATAAATGACGTCATTAATAGCTTTCAAATGTCATACTTATCCATAGGTCGGATTCACCTTAAAATTACTGGATATCATAAACTTAACAACATCTAGAAGGAAGAGTGATTTTTTTAAAACTGCTTTCCTTAGTTTAGGAATAACATTAAACAGGTTAATTTCGATATTATCGGGATAATATTATAGACGTTTTCGGTTTATGGCGTGTTAACTGATGAGACTACAGATGATTGTTTGTTCCATGTGACGAATTTTTACAAGGAAAGGAAAAATCAATGGTTGTTATCGTTTATGAAGAATGTAGAGTGTATTTTTGACAAATATTAGATGAAAAACACAATCTAACAATTTGATGAAAATTTATGACTTCTTCGTTTTATAGAGGAATCTTGAGAAACGACAATTTTTGGGGGGTCAACTATTTCTGGGGAGAATATAAAAATTATGACATTATACACAGTGCTTCTGTCAAAAGAGGAACGTTTTGGCGCTAGGAACGCTCGATTCTTAAATAAGCATGTGTATTTATGAAACAGACACATTGGTGGTAACGATTGCAGAGATTTTGCTCCAATTTACAACATCGTAAAACTATGACTTTATCAAATTGTCATATTTTGGCAAAATCTTTTACATTTTTTATGTAGCTCCATTTTCAAGATTTTTCTGTCAACATTGAGATATGACGAATCCTATTTGATATCACTGTATTACGGTTACGGAGACTTCATTAATGATAAATGACGTCATTAATAGCATTTAAATGTAACACTTATCCAAAAGTCGAATTCACCTTGAAATTACTCGATATCATGAACTTAACAAGATCTAGGAGGAAGAGCAATTTTTTTTTTTTTTAAACTGTTTTCATTAGTTTAGGAATCACATTAAACAGGTAAATTTTAATATGATCTATATGGAATTTTAGACATGTGTGGTTCATGGTGTGTTAGGTAATGAAACTACGGATGATTGTTTGTTCCAAGTGACAGATTGTTACAAGCAAGTGAAAAGTCAATGATTGTTTTCGTTTATGAAGAAATGAAAGAGTGTAATTTTAACAAATATTAAATAAAGACCACGATGTAACAATTTGATAATTATTTATGACTGCTTCATGTTATCCTGGAATATTGAGAAACGACAATTTTAGGGGTCAACTACATTTTTAAGTACTTTATTTCGGGGAGTCTATAAAAATTATGACATTATATACAGTGTTTACATCAAACGAGGGACGTCTTTGTCCTAGGAACGGTCGATTCCAAATAAGCATATATATTTATGAAATAGACACATTTGGGAAAACGATTGAAAAATCGATATAAAATAATAAACATTTTCGGTCTATGGTGTTTTAACTTATGAGACTACGGATGAATGTTCGTTCCATCTGACGGACTGTTACCTGCAAAGGAAAAAGTCAATCATTGTTTTCATTAATGAAGAAACTGAAGAGTGTAATTTTGCCAAATATAAGATTTAGACCACAATGTAACAATTTGAAGATATAATATGAAGACCGATAAAATGACTCATACGTAGATGATTACGTCAAGAACATTTTTAAAATATTACAATAACCCCAACATAGTTTGCACGTAAAAGATTGTACCATACATTACTTTTAACGTGACAGAAGAATCTCCTATTTCTGCCTTGTAGAAAAAGTTACAAATAATTATCTTGGTCAAAATCATATGTGCCCTGAAATATGTATTTTGTTTCCTTAATAATGACGTTAAGACTTTGGTCCTGATAAAATAATTCCTGAATTTACCTCAGTTAATATTCCATTATGGTTATACTCTTATCAAAATCTCATATTTTGGTCAAATTCGAACTTTGAACTCGTACTTCTATATTAGAGATTAACCCCCCCCCCCCCCCCAGTGATTAGAACAAACCTCCAAAATGCTTACAAGTTAGTTAATGACACCATTACTAGTTAATTTTATAATAACGCTTACATTGTTGACCCTTGAGAAAAAAATTTATGAATGTGTATTGCCAAAGAGCAATCTTTGTAAAATAAACATATTTTCATGTTGTAGAAATAATATCTTTGAATGAAATCAGAGGAGTCTTGAAAAATGTATGTTGATCTGTGGAATAACGATGTTGGTATTTCCTATCCACTCTCCCTTTTTTTGATCAGAACGTCAATATACGTCATTATTAAACTTTCTTTGTTAAATTATAATAGAGTCTTGCACTTCTCGTCGATTTAGGATATTTCTATATTTAAGTGATATTCAAGAAATTGGTAAGATTTGTCCCTTTCTCTAAACCAAAGGATGAGGTAGATAACCAAAGTGCCAGAATTAGTCCAATCTTGACCGGATTCTTTAACTTGTTCGAACATCGATGATGTATTTCGGACTTTGAGAGAGACTCGTCCATCGTGTGTGAAGAAACTGCCAACGAAAAGCAGAACATTTAGTTGATGAGCTCAACAAATTAAAATGTCAGAATATCCCTACGTCGTTTACATTGAAAAGGCTGTACCGAGTCCTGTTTTACATCTTGTTACTTAAGGATCTCCTCGGAGTAAGCAACATTTAAACAGACTTCTACCAAAGTTGTAGAAACGTCGAAAGCAGTCATTTCGAGACAAAACCACGGGTGTCTTGACGTATATGGTTATTTTTTTTTTATCTTAAGTAAGTATGCCGGGATACCTATTCCTCATAGAATTTTTGTAATGTGCTAAAATCATGTCTCGAGAAGACCTTTTCTGCATGATACAACATTACGTGTTATCCAGTCGTATCAAGATGATTAAGGTGTGTCCTTTCGAGAAGGCATAAACATGTATGATATCAAGTGAAAATTGGCTGATCCAGGAAACTTCCTCCAATCCTGCCATCTACGAAATTTTAAATGTTGTTGATCTGAAATAAGAGACAACTTCGACTTTCACATCCATTTCTTATCTCAATTTAAGCGATATTCAGTACTTAGGTAATGTTTGAAAAAAGTGATCATTTTTTTCTAGTTTTATTAAATCATATTGTTAATACCTTTACCAAAATGTGAGAATAACATACTTTATAGCTTAGTCTTGGTAGGATATGACGTCACATGTAACAAGGTCAATTGTGTATAAAATCTGCAATAAAGCTTAATCCTTAATTAATAAAACTTGTTATGGTACCACTGATACAATGTCAGGTGTACGAGCATACAAGAAACAACTTTGTGAAGGAAAAGTACCGTCTAAAATACCGTTTAGACAACAATATATAGGGTATATAATGGCGAAGAAGTCATATTTGCTGACATTTAATGAAAGTGACTATATTAACAGGCTAACTCGTCATCCTGATGGACTTCACAATTTACTCGTAGGGATGTCATTGGATGTCACTTGTTAATGTAACACATTGGAACTACAAAGGCCATGTACTGCAACATGTAACAACAGAGGCTTTGCTACAGTTTTCTTTTTTTTCTTTTCCAAAATCTACTTGATTGTACATAATAGGGCAACCTATCAGTTAAACGTAATAATACTATCATGGACATGATAGTACCTACATCCTTTTGGAGACGTGAGGGCAAGGTTTTGACGGGGGGGGGGGGGCATTTGAGGATAATATCTCCTGCCACCAATCCCGGTTAGTGTATTAGCGGATAGTCTAAGTGAAGCAAAAAAATATAAAGTAATAAATATCACATATCATATGATGGCGTATATGAAAATAACATGACAGTAGAAAAATACAGGAACTTCCTTTGACAAGACCACATAACCTAGAAAACAACAAAACACCCATTCTACATGTATGAAAAATATATTAACCATATATGGAGAAGTATACCAACATCTATGCACATTTTAACTGAAAATGAATCACAATTTAAGTCTTGATTTTCATCATTGTCTTGCAGCTTGGATTGAGAATTACCTGCAGTCATCAACCAATCCTCACATGATATCATACATGTTTATGCTTTCTCGAGATGACGCATCGTAACCATTATGGTATATCTGGATATCACATTTTTATCACATTTTTTACCACATTTTGTTTAATATCATGCAAGAAAATATTTTCTCGAGACATGACTTTAGCACATTATGGAAATTCTGTGAGGACTAGGGAGAGTCATTCAATCACTGATTCATATTCATGAAGTTGACGATGGCCAATAAGAAGAGAACAAATAAGAACTACTTTTCCAATAGTAATTATGGTACGCATAAAAACAAATTTACATAATCCGACGTCACTTATATGACACAGTAAGTTTCAATAAACCTGTTGGTTTCATCATACAGTTGGACACCGCTAGACTTACAAGTCAAAACACTTTCTGAAAAATGAATACAATAACTTTTTGTATTTGTTTTGGATATTTTACAATTCATTCGGTACATAGCATGCATTTTCTGACAAGTGCACATGGTTCTTCTCCTCACAGTGTGTGCCTAGTAGTTAAATAGGTAAAAGTTTATGTTAAGGAAAGTATTGACCTAATAAGTTTAGATAGGTTGAATAATTCTTGCAAGTCTAAAATCTATGCAATTGTTTTGCAAGCCATAAGCCTAAAATTTTAGGAAAATAATAGCTGGTTTGAGCATCAACACCTGTTGTCCTTTCTCTAAAAGCAAGTGAAGGTATCATGTGCATTGTAAATGTGAAAGAAATGAGGAAATATAAATTGTGACGTAACATTCTATGTGAGTAACTGTTCATGGAGTGAAGTGGGCACACCCAAGACAATCATTGCATCAAAGTGGGATTTAACTATTGTATTGTGAAAATTGAGAAGTATATTTGCAGTATTGAACAACACTAACAAGCATAAACATAGTTATCTGTCCAACAGGAAATTTACATTCACCATTGTCATACATAATTCAGTGACACATTGGGCTATGGTAATGATTCATGAAATGATCTATGATTGAATTCTAGAATTAGTCACCAAGAATAGAAGTTATTTCATACCCGACAAATGAAGAAACTGAAAAAAAACTACAGAGAATACATCTCATTCTCCTTTTCAGAGTGAAACATCAACATCTGGTCAGTTTTTTCGTCACTTTGACAAACACTAATTAAGAATAGTCTATTTTATTAAATACGATCAAAATCCATGTTTTCCTTGTTTATTTTGATTGCCTATTGCTGCCTTCCCTGAAATTGTCGTTCAAAGTCAGTTTATCTAACTTTGATATTCTCTCAGGCTATGATTTAATTACTTTGAAGTAGTGCAGTGAATGATGTAGAATTTCATTAGCTGGTCTGTATTTTGGCATGGTCTATTAAGGAATGTGATCAGGAAATTGGACTGCACAAAATTATTGCATCGAGGGTAATGTTGTCACATCCTTTTGTGGGAAAAGGAAATCTATTGAGTTTATCCGAGTTTCTTCGTGATGTGTACAGTCTTACGGAAAATTACAGTGAGCCTCCTCCCCGCATTAGTGCGCAGTGTCTTCCCAAAGGTAAATCGGTTCCTGTTTTAGGATCTGAGTTTCTCTTTACAAGATCCAACTACCACCGTACCGGCCGAAAGAAAAGAAAACCACGGAAACAAGCGAGTGTTTCTCTCCCAGTTTGAGCCAATGTGTTCCATTAGTAGCCTGCAAGAAAGCTGTTTCCAATATGTGACTGTAATATAACACGTACCGACACACTGACATACACACATCACGCAGAGAAAGAACATATATCCACAAAACTATTTATAAGTTACGACTACAGTGAAGATGTCAAAGACATCAACGTTGATTGTTCATAATACTTCAGGTATTTAGTGAATGAAAGCAGAAAGACAACCGAACAATGGAACGTTTTGGGACCTCTTACGACGAATGACAGAGTTGCACTTAATTCCTCTTACTTCTGCTTGTACTGTTTTGGGAGCTGAAGCAACTTCTATCACATATCTATTACGTAATATTCAATGAAGGTCACTAGAATATCCAAACTCAGAAAGCAATCGGTTGTTTCTTTCCTCTCTTTATTTAGATAATCCTATTCAGGTTGATCCGATAAAAGATTAGCTAAACCTAACATAAAGCCAATGCTGTTGCTACTTGTAGTGCCTACTGATACTGATGAAATGTGCTGTGAGCAAAGAGACGGATCCTGCCCTGTGGTTGAAACCAATACTATTACATGAAATGGGTGGGCGTATATGAAACGCGTTACCAGTTTATAGATAACTTGTGGCAATACACAGGTGAATGGAATAAGGATATTTTTTTTAATTAGAGTTATGTTTTACTGTTATGAATACAAGTGTTGATATAATGTCACATATTTACCACTGAATGAGACACGCTATTTAATATTTAATACACACAATGCAACTGCATGTACATCTATTTTTTTCTCGAAAAAATGCTATTATAAAAAAAAATCTGATGCCCTCTGTGAATGTAAATGTTAATATATATTTTAGCAACTTTATTCCAATGCCAAACTACAGATTTACGTAGCAGATTTTTATCCTTCGCGAAGAAAAGGTCAGTAAGACATAGTTTGCTCAATATTCAGTTTTACCATAACATGGCAGTGTTACATAAGCGTGGTACTGAAATTTCATTCTAACAAATTCTGTAACATGATGTAAACAGCCCCAATTTAATAGGTTGATGGCGCCAGTCGAATATACAACAGCAAAGAAAACTAAAAACCATAATGGTCCTTACAGGCTTCCGTAGGTTCATACATAGAAGAACACGCCTCATTGGGCCACGTGTTCAGTGGACTATGGGCAGCACACATGCCGGTCGCAAAGAGCCTTTCAACCCTCTGGCCGAGTTGCATGGATTCACCTCACGCCACCTAGTACGCTTCTGGTCGACCTTTGACCGACCCTCCTCGCATCCTTCCGGGTTCTTTTACGACGTCAAGGGAGACATGGCACGGGATCCTAGGCCACAAAAAGTACCATACCACCACCGGACCATTGTAGCCCGGATGTGCCTTGAACCCTAGCACGGTTTCTATGACCAGCAGAGCAGGAGTCTTTCGTCCGCCCCTTATAGCGCATGGCCAGCACGTCAGCTAGTGAATTTGAAATTTGAATTAATACTTAACGATAACATAGAGCGTTTCCTTCCAAATCAAAAGTAAACGTTTGCCTCTGTGATTCTGTGTCGGGCTCGAACCAGGGATCATGCGATCGTCGAACGAGCGCCTTAGCCATTCGGCTGTGGCATTAGACAAGCACTTGCGGAAGTAAATGAGATTAAACTACTGCTGTAAAAAGGCTCAATTCATAACTCCATCAGTTCTCCACTCACCCACACACCCCACACATGATACAAGCCGAATACTCAGTTCCTTCATTTTGGTTGTCTAAGGAAGTATATAACGCCTTAATTCTGCTATTTAAAACTTGAGATAAGAAATGAACAGCAACAGGCAATGATAAATCTCTTTTGTCAAGAGAATTTACAACGGTTGCTGCTACATGATATGAAAATCACACGTTACGCATGCCTCTTTCCAACTTGAGTATACAAGTAAGTTCAGTATATTATACCATTACAAATACTCTGTTTGCTGGAAAATAAAAGACAATAGGATTAAAATATTTACCCTTTTGGCTCACTGGCAAGATGTTTGTTACCAACTTCTACCTCTTCAGAGTGTCCTTTCAACTATTCATATATTAATTATTCTGTTAATTTGTCTATTGCTTTAGTGTTCCTTTGGAAAATTCATTATAATAAGTTGTTGGTTATGGTAGAAGTGATAAAGTCCATGTACTGCGATATCCTGTGTATACTCTAGGAGTTTGACTAACTCCGCATCCAACCCGAAGTCTTGTGAACCAAGCATTTCAATAGTAGCTTTAGGACTTGCAAAGTTGAAAAAAAATGGTAAGAGGAGACATTAGACTTTACACAATAACAAAAATGCAACCCATGGAGAAAATTATTGAAGCACAAATAACAGAGAAAGAAAAAATGGGTATGGAAGAAATGCATTTAACAACACACCAACATAAATAATTATATATACGTAGAAGTAAATAGATATGACAAACATGATGGGACACTTTTACACAGACGTACTTGCAACTCTCAAACAAATTCGTTGATCTTTCAAAGTCAATACAGTCTCGGTTCTTAGCAACAATTCAGGAGAAAATTTTGAGAGTAAAATGCTCATTTTTAGATAAGGTGCATCAGAATAGTATTTAAAGAGTCCTTTAGATAAAAGGATTTATCGTATTAAAGTAATGTGAATATAGAGTATGAACGGAAGGATTGTCTGAGTTGCTGTACACATGTATTGGAGGGTACAAGTATACGAAGTATACAGGTGGTTTCGAGTCTGTGGGAACATACTTTGAAAGCCGTCAGTGATTATGAATTGGCGGTGAAGTAATTAAAGGATACAGTGTATTCTTAATTAGGAAATATATACAAGTATACAAGTACAAGAAAGTTAAGATCAAGTAATTTAACTTTTTTATTGGAATTATGACTTAAGAGTTGCCATTTCTATTATTTTTCCGCTTATCAGCTGCTAGAGAAGTGACAAGAAAATATAGGAATCTAAATAAATGAATTGGTGCTTGTTTGCTAATTTTAAAATGTTCATATGAAAAGCAAGAATAAATTGGAAATAAAACTACATAACTTTGAAACTTCTTCTTTAATCATACGACTGCATAAATACAAAAGGAAAGATTATCATCATCATTATCATCACTGTCATCGTTATCATCATCACAATGATCATTACCATAACCATCATCTTCATCAAGATCATCATCATTATCATTATCATTATCATCATCATCATCATCATCATCGTCATCATCATCATCATCATCATCATCATCACTATCATCATCATCATCATCACCATCATCGTCATTATAATGATCATAATCATTGCCATCATCATTATTATCGTCATCAACTTTACTATCGTCATCGTCATCATCTTTATCATCATCATTTTCATCATTATTATGATCATTATTATCATCATCATCAGCATTATCATCCTTATTTTCACTATTATCGTTATCATCATCTTCACGATCATCATCATCACCATCATTATTATTATCATCCTCACCATCATAATTATGATCATTATGATCATCACCATCATCATTGTCATCATTACGATCATGATCATCATCACCATTTTTACCATCATCATCCTCAAGATCATCATCATCATCATCATCATCATCATCATCATCATCATCATCATCACTATTATCCTTATCTTCACTATTATCATCATCATCACCACCATTATCATCACGATCATCATAATTACCGTCATCATCATTATCATCATCACGATCATTATCATATCATTACCATCATCACCATTAATATCTTCACTATCATCATCACCATTATTATCATTATCACCTCACCATTATCATCATCATTATGATCATTACGATCATCATCGTTATCATTATCATCATTACGATCATTATCATCATCACCATTATTACCATCATCATCCCCACGATTATCATCATCACGATCACCATCATTATCATCATCATGATTATCATTATCATTATCAACATCACCACTATCATCATCACCATTATCGTCATAATAATGATCATAATGAGCATCATCATCATCTTCACTTTCATCATCATCATCATATATTCAGATAAAAATTATTGACATTATGGTTTACCGCCAGATTTTGACATCACCAACGGTCTTGTTATCGGAAAAATATGATTAGTATTATTTTGCTTTGGTATAAAAAAACGAATAGAGGTTGGTCTCATGGTCACATTTTACAAGGTTAACACGGTAAAGCATTACCCCTGAAAACAAATCATGTTATACGTTTACTATCTATTGTATCTTGGGATATATGTTCACACACCAATGCGATTTGTGTGAGAAATATATGAAAAAGGAAACGAATAGCTCATAAAGGTTTACCGAGTTAATTATCCTTCCAATGAGATCAAAGTATAATCTGTAGAACGGTCCATTTAATAATCTCTGCTAATTTACTGGTGTCGGGCTACAATATTGTATTGGCTGTATCTTACAACTTGGCTTTTTATATTGGTTTCTCGTCATTTACACATGTTTTCAATCGTATGTAATCGCATAGTTCATTTTCCTATATTGATTGAAAGTATTTCATTAAACTTTTTGCTGATACTTTTTAGTTTTTCTTGAAACTCGTTGTCTTAGCGTTATTGGCTTGTATTAGCCTTTCGCTGACCTGCTATCACAATCATTGATATTTAGTGGTGTCAGTTTATATAATTATGCCATACTTTGCTTTGGACGTTTTTCTCTTCTTTTTTTTCACTTCGTGTAATTTTTTTCCTTTTTTTTTTTTGTCCTGTTTGCTGATGTTTGTTCTTTACTTATTATTTAATACAATTTACCTATTGTTGTTATTGGCTAGTGTCGGTTTTACTTATTATTATCTTTTGCTTTCATCTTTATATTATGTTTTTCTTTGTTTATAAGTTATCTTTTTTATCTTTTTCTTATGATGAGTATAACCAAATTTATTGTTGCCTGATTTATTGTATTACATTGTTAGATGCTGTTCAGCTGTTTGCTTTCTTCTATTGTTTTTCAACTTTTAACTTCTTTATATTTTCTTTAATTGATATTTGTTATTGCATTTGCTATTCCTATCATTGTTTTAATTGGTATTATTACTATTATTATTATTATTATTATTCTTTTTGTTGTTATATTTCTTCTTAATGTTATCATTATTCATATTCATTGTATGCATTTACTTTAATGCCTTGCTTTGTGCAACTTTTTAGGCTTCTCTAACATTTATTGTTATCTTTGGTGTTTGTTGTACTTTCTTTGCTCATATTTGTGTAATCTTTCTATCTTATTACCGTTATTTTTTTTTTTGTTAAAATTGACAATTATTAATACAAAGCATGACATTGAGAGATATATGTTTATCTTTCTTAAGTCAGTGTATTCATTTCTTTACATTCTTAATAACAGATGCAGAGACGAAATGACCACATAGAGGAACATGCTGTTGCTCCTCGGCGGGAATTTGGCTGTAGAAAGTTTGTAGCTTTCAACGGACCGACATATATCCTTCCTTCCAACAAACTCCCTCCCTCTCCCCTTTATTAACTTAATCTCATGTTTGATGGTGTCACATGTGTTTTTTGTTAGTCTGCCGTTTCCAAGGCGACCTGCAAAAATGAAAATGAGCTTCGTATCACCAAATGCACAATTGCTCACCAAAAACAACTCACCCTACCGACACCCCTCTTTGCCACAAACACACGCACGCACACACACGCACACACACAAAAGAGCAATGCGTGTTCCTTGTCTAATTTAAGTTGAAAATGCTATAAGAAATATATCTACATGCAATGATAACCCTTTAGATATTATTTTGTCAAGATAATTGACAACGGTTACTGCTACATTCAAAAGACAAATAGGTTTTCTTACTTACATATCTCGTGGCGATACAACTTGGTTTCCCGGGTATAAAGACCGTGGAGAAGTGGGCTCGGAAAAACAGAAGCAAAATAAAAAGGACCTACTTGATGTAAGCCTTCTGGAAGGTAGTATTATGAAACCGATTCCGCGGCTTCCTCGAGGAGGACCAACTAATAGTGACTGATACAAAACACAGGTGGCAAAGGAACTCGAATTAACATTTGCATATGAAAACGTAACAGAAATAGTTGAATTCTCACACACGACATAACAAAAATAACACAGGTACTAAAACTTGTATAACAAAAAGTCGACTACATGACTCTGTTAATTCTAAAGAGTGAGACTAGTGATTGCTCTAAAATTAAGAGTAAATATTCACTCTAAAGGAGAACGAATGTTCACCCTCTCATTTCATTCTTTCTTATTTAGAGTGAATATTCACCGTGACTCATAGTGAATATTTTGTAGCGAAAGGACATATGAAAACCACTCATGTTGCACATGCGCATATTCATGTCTTATTCACTTAAGGTGCACAAATAATTTTTTGTTTTCTAAATTCCGCAGCCTGAGGCATCAAACTTACCCTAGCAAGAAATAATGATACTGAGAAGTTTACGACGAATTCAAAGTTACACATGCAATGAGTGAGCATGAATCATTGGCGGGGCAGTTGCTGCCTCAGTCGCTGATTATTGTAGTAATATCATCACTAATCTGAATGTATCATGAATTCAGTTAACTCTCGAGAGACATTCTGTCATTTCTCAACAACCCCCTCCCCTTATCATCGACATCATTATTATTTTAATAAATTCTCAGACGAGGGCATCTGAACGGTGCCTTAATTTTCTGTTTATAATATCACAAATTCATTCCTCTGCAGTGTAGTCCTCAACTAAAATTAGAAACAATACTTCCGATTGTTACATGAACCACACATGCAGCCCTGGTTCCGAAATGGCAGTCCGTGGGCCAGATCCGACCCATCACAAGTACCAAGTGAAGTAAAAAAAGTAATAAGGTTTCATAAATTTGAAATTTAAGAAAGGATTAACGAGAATCCGCCGAACGCAGCCTACTACTCTATGAATGAAACAATCAACGTTGGTTACGTCATCCAATGGAGTTTGTTATATCTGTAGTTTCCAAAGACAAAAGAATTCGAAAAAGGGAAAGTACTAAAACCTACACCTTGCACGTTACTATGGTGATTACTTGAGCTTCCTCGAGGAGAAGAATGACACATTTTGCAGCATAGACTGAATAATCATTACAAACGTTGAAAATTCCATCAAACTTCATCAAACTTTGACCGTTTTTCAAATAAATATTTTGCATTTTCAAATAAGTGTTTTGCATTGTCATCATGAATAAACATTAGACTAATATAAAAATTTGTGACGTCCAGGAAGGAACTCATAATGATACACCTTACTTAAGGCATTTATTAACTAAATATTCATTTCAAGGACAGGTAAAATTTTATACGCCCGAAGGGTTTTCATTTTTCGATGCATTTATTTGTCGCCTTTAAAAATTATCGTGGAAGCCAAAAAATGACTGAAGTAATTAAGAGAAACTAAACGTAGGCCTAAACAAAACAAATGTAGGCCCAACAAAAGAAATATAAGGACAATATGCAACGCTCCACATCATTTGTTTTGCCGTTTTGTTAAGCTTTGAAAAGCCTCAAAAATAATATGTTACAACTTCCATCGCATTGTTATTCATGAGAGTTCTTTTTTAGGGGCGTGTCAGGTATGGTCTTTAAAGAGGCTCTTTGAGTTGTTTCATTAAACTCACTGACTTTTCCAAAAAATGTCAAGTTTGTTTCCCATATCAATGACAAATGGTCCAACTAATAGAACCCCCATGTGTCACACACAAAGGAACATCAATGAGTGAGGAATTAACAATCAATTTTGTTTTTAAAAGGTATGTGACACTTTTCAGATTAGTACTAATTCACTTGCACAGAGCCACAACAGGTCAGGGACAACAATTCAAAAATTTGGACAGTTTGTCGTTACTATTGGATGTTAAACTTGACCTATTGTGCTAATTATAAGCACTGTCATGTGCTTGTACCTTACAAACTGATCGATATTAACTTAATGAGTCTCTTTAAAACTTTAACTTTCTGCGTCACTTTTTACTAACTCCCTTCTTTTTATTTTATCCTAGTTTATCCTAGTTTTCATATTTCTAGAAGAAGGGTTACAGAGACCATGAACTTATCCCCACCCCCTCCCCCTGTAGAATCAAATTAAAAATATATGTCACTTATATTGGCAATGATAAATTATTTCCTCCATCAACTTGAAAAGACGTCATGTATTTGAAACAGTCGTTAGCAATCTGACACTTACAGGACACCGTAGAAAATGCTCCGCGTGTTTGTTACGCGTGTATCAGTTTGAGACGGTCTTACGAGGTACAGAACAGCAAAAGTTGAAACTAATGTCATTCGCTAGTGTGAACGGTCAGCGTAATGTCCTACCGTGAAAATGTACGGGAAATCTAATTACTTATAACTTTACAATGTTGATCCAAATACAATTTTGACGGCCAGCATTTTATGTTAAGTTATCTAATTCTTCATATTTTTAATGTTAATTCAATACAGTAATGAAATAAAGACATGACGAGAAAACAAGTCGTAAAAGAAACTACTGATGTGGATTAATTCCATCTCAGTTCTTTATAATTTGTAAAATAAAAATGAAAGAAAGACGACTGACCCCAGCAGAGTGTCAACCACCGCTACGTTGTAAACATGCACACATATCTATTTTTATTAGATCTGAGTTGCTCATAGGCTACCACATTAAAAGTAAACTAATTTGGGGAAATCATTTGGCATTTTTCATTTTTGCTCTCCCATGAAGGAATGGGAGAAAAAAAACATAAAGATGGCTTGGATTTCTACATCTTTACTCTCTGAGGTTTTCCGATTTTAAGAATCCATTCAGTGTTGCCATTAGGATTGTCACATATTTTTAATGAGAATGAGTGGTCGTATTCTTTGAGGTTTGTGTTCGTTTTATCTCTTGGGTAAAAAGACCGGGATATGATGCCGCCACTGTCTTTTAATGAGCCGGTACTGACGGCATTAGCTAGAGGTAAAGTTTGTTAAATTCACTTTTGATAATTCCCTGTCCGTTCAAAAGACGGACAAGCATTGTTTCTCAGTTCGGTAGAAACAGTTGTCTTTGTATTCAAAAATGTAAACTACAAATTTCATCAATAAGTTCCATTGGGTACAACGTTAATTACTAAAATCATTGATAAAATGTGGCAGAGTTAGTCAATTAATACATTGCAGTTTTATTTATATTTTGTGTTTAGTAGGACTGAACGGTGCCGTGTCAGTTCACAATGCAGATAAGCTGCGTTTCTCCCTTTATAAAGGTACATAAAGAATGGTTTCAACTTTAGATTTTAAAAATAGAGCTATTACAGAGACTCTGTAATAGCCCCATGATTTATTTAAGAACTACTTTGCTTCCGTAATCACCTTCTATGTTTAATGATTATCGCAAATGTGTCTGTTTTATGTATATTTAATGAGAGACACCTCGTAGTCAAATCGTCCATCTTTTGATCAAAACATTCTTAATTCACAAGTTAACTCGTAATATTAAGTTTCTCCCCAGATATAAAGTATGTAAAAATGTAGTAGACACAAACGAGATTGTCATTTCTCAAGATTCCAGGATAAAATGAAGCAGTCATAAATATTCATCAAATTGGTACATTGTTGTTTTCAGCTCATATTTGGCAAAATTACCTACTTCAATTTTTATCATCAAGGAAAACAATAATTGACTTTTCCCTTGCTGTTAACAATCCCTCAAATGGAATTAACAAACGTCCCTAGGCTCAGTGAGTAAACACAGCATCAACCGTAAACGTCTATGCTTTCATATCAATATTATTAAAATTTACCTGTTTAATGTGACTCCTAGGCTAAGGAAAACAGTTTAAAACAGCAAAAAGAGCACTCTATCTGAAATGGAAAAGCCACTTAAACCGCAGTGTTAAAATGAAACTTTCTTAATACGTGAACATACTCCTGACAAGTAGCTAACCTTAACTACAATCTTTGTTTAGAAAGCTGGACAAATATATTTCCATGAAAAGAAATGCGCTACAAGCCTTCATAACAAGTTTAGTTATTATTTTAACAACAAAGCTTCTAAGGCCACACGAAAGCTTAAGAATAATTGCCCCATCAAACCCTGGATCACCAAAGGAATATTATAGTCAATAAATACAAGGAACAAATAATATAAAACAAGTATTAAACACCTCTCCACAAGTAATATTTAGGAAATAAAATGAGGGGGCTACTAGCTGGTCATTACTTTGATTCTATTACAGATGATGACGTCATCATGGAGGCTGATCGGACCGAGAGGATAGCCGAGCTGCTGCTATTTTATCACGTGATATGATAAACCAAAGAAATTCCCAGAGTCACACGTAGTGCTTTGAACTATATATCAATCATCCACCCCCCCCCCCCCGGCTCCCTCATGGCAGGGGAGGAGGCAGCTGCGAGGATGAGATGAGGTATGGGCCTAAGAATTGGAGACATACTAAATCCCACTTTATTGGTGTTACTATTAATTTTAAATTCCTTCTTGATTTTTATATTAGCACCGTACACCAATGTAGTTACCTTACTTTCTTTTTATTTATAAGTTATTCGCAGAAGTGAAAATTTAGATTATGGGCGATTTTTTTGTTTTGTTTTTTGAGACATAAATACAAAGGTGAATCTGAAAATTTGTTGTAGCATACAGATTTCAAAGTTCGACGGAGATATTATTTTATTACATACTTGGAAGTATAAATAACCAAAAGCTGAGATGACACTCACCACATGCTTTCAAAGAATGTAAGCATTGGTGACCACTCTTGGAGTGACGTAAATTAGCCCTACGCAACTGATTCAGTTCGATATATTGCAGAGAGACTAGAGCAAGAAGAGAAGTGGTTACATAGCTATATGTTATACTTATATCTTGCACTAACATCACAGTTCAAAAACATTAACTTGTACTGTTGAAGACAGAAATACTTGTTTGAAATCTGAAGATTGAATATCGGTAACACCATCAACAAGTCGTCGACTAAAGCTGAAAGCAGTTACTCAAGTTGGCATTTTCCTTTAAATTAGGACTTCTTCAATTTTTACTCGTTCTTTGTTGTCCTATCATTTTTCTGTTTCTTTTTGTATTTATCATTTGCGACCTCCTCCCCCCCCCCCCCCCCACCACCAAGACTTTGTTACCGCACTGAGTGTGAAATACCCGATCTGATATACTGGAAGTACTGCGGTTTAAAAAGTGAGTCGACGGCTTAGAGTAATTGTTGTATGGGACTTCGTGTTGCAAAGGGAATCCCCCGATGTGTTGTAATCCCGCTCACCATTCCTGGGACTTCCTGTTATTGAATATACATGTACACTGCCAAACACGTACATGACACACAACGCGTTGAAAGACACGCCGAAGGCGAACATTTCATTACCTTAGCTAAAAGTTGAAATAAAAGAAGTGAAACTTATAGTTTTGCATCTAACAGTATCAACAGTGTAATACGTTGACTGAAGTAAGAGAGGACTACCAGAACCTGGTAAGGAAACGATTTCAGTTCTAATAAAGTGGGTAGCCTTTGCCACATGCTTTGGTATTGTTGTGACAGAGCGCTGCCTGCCGTAACTTCGTAAGCTTGCACAGTTTAAAAACAGGAACCGCAAGTCCTTATATGTTGTATTGTAACAATACAACAATTGTCTAATGTTGTCGTTTGTGTTTAATCATTTGGTTGTGTCAAGTGGTTCGTTTTTGTCTAATGATTTGGTTTGTGCCCATTGTCTCCACTTGTGTGTACTGTTGTCGTTTGTCTACTGTTTCGCGGTTACGTGTTTCGTTCGTAAAACAGGGTATGCACGCATGCGCACTGTTGATAGTACATGTACATTCGGCGTTCCATACATTGTTACAGATTTGCGAGAGCTTATTGACGATGTTAGGGTATGGCCACTCTCTCGCGACAGATCTCTAGCGAAACTATAGGATATGCACCTTGCGTTAATTGTGTACCTACCTATGTATATGTCGAAAGGGGAAAAAAATCGTTCATATGTAACTTGGTGTTTCACCTCTAGTGCCGACTCAATGACCATTCATGTTATCGTAATTGTAAGAAAAGAATGAAGTTTATTGCTTTTGGTCGACCTTTCATGTGTGGTATCTAAGATAATACTTGTAAATTCAAAATTTTAGGGTGAAGAATTTACCCTCCGTACGTGTGAGTATAATACTACAGGCCTACATACGTTCCACTGGCGTGTAAAAGCCCCTATACCCGTTGATTACAAAATAGACCTAAGTTGCCATGATGAAAATCAAATGTGACACGGAGTCCCGACCCAAATGATCCGTCGTTAAGGAGTAAACGTTTGTTGAATACTGACACTCGTAATCGTATACATTGGACACATGAAAAACAAGAGGGCAATCCACGGAGTTGCATATCTTATCGCCAACATGCACATTGATTTCAATATAGGGCCTGCACATGGGAATTTGTAATAGTTTATGCCTAAGTACTTACAAAACTTGAAGTTAATTGGTTTAATAGTTCTCAAGAAATGCTGGAAATAGCAATTTTGGGGCAAAATTGGCTTCTTTTTTTTTCCAAAAATCAGCAAATTTGACTCGATTTACCATTACAGTAATATTATGTTGAACAATGTGTTCTCGGGTAAGTACTTACAACTTGAACTGTAAGTTTATTGATCTAATAGTTCTCAGGATATGCTGGAAATACAAATTTTGGGACAAAATTGGCTTTTTTTCTAAAAAATCAGCAAATTTCACTCTCTTTGCTACAAAAGTGATATGCCTTGAAATTTTTGATTCTCAGGTAAGTTTTTGCAAAATTTTGCGTTAAATGCGCAAATACTTCTCAAGATGTGCTGGAAATAGCAATTTTGGGGCAAAATAGTTTTTTTTTTTCAAAAATCAGCAAATTTGACTCGATTTACCGTACAACTAATACATCTTGCAGGTATTGGCATCAAGCACAACCTTACCAAGTTTCGACGCACACACACACGCACCCTCACGCACACCGTCACACCCACACGCATACACATTGGCACGGACACGTTTTCATTTATACCACCTAACAGGACCCTCCTGTACCAAGTTCACTCTACCATGGGGTACCCTTGGGGTGTCGCTACTCACCCACTCCAAGCATTTCCATGGCAACCATTCTCCATGGGTGCACAGTGCAATATATAGCTCCACTAGACAAGTGACTACAATATCTCATCTAGCCCCTATAGGGCGATGAGATAAAAATATATAGACATTGAGGAATTACGATAACATGGATGGGAATTGAGTGAGTGCAGGGAAATATACGCAAAGTACCGTAGATTTCACGAGGTATATTCACACACATTCCAGGCAGGAGTTCCCTAGCAGTGCCGGGCCTGCATATAGACAAACGTTACCAAAATTTGCCATTTTGTTAACAATACTTTTCTTCAACATAGACCTACAGAAGTTTATTTATTAAGCCATACAGGCCTGTGTAGGTGCATGCACAATAAAAGCAATGTACCTATAAACGTTGTGGCTAGAGATTGTCACGAGGGTGGCCATAACCAAACTTCTTCAATAAGCCCTTGCAAATCTGCTGCAATGTTACTTGGAGCGGGGACAGAAATGAAATCTTTACAACAACATAGGGGCAATAATCTAGGTTTGACAAACATAAAAACCGTTTGATTTTAGTCACACTGAGGAAAAGTACCAACAAAACGACCCACTTGGTCTATAATTTCTTTATTTTTTAATCTCAAAGTCGTTACATTACACAATGATATCATAAGAAAAAAATAAAATGTTGAAAAAAGGTAAACCCCATTAGACGAAACCATACGAGAGAGCGCATTTTCTTCAATGATGACGCTTCTTTTTTTTCCGAACGTATCATCACATAGTGATCATCAATATTCATCATTGTAAGTTTTTTCATCATGGTAAGTTTCAGTACATAATCGTATGCGTTTTGTACATCATCATACATGTTTTCATGTACATCTTAAGTTTTTCGTACATCATCTTAGGCCTACATTTTTACATTATCATTTACATCATCATATATTTTTACATCATCATAAAATGTGATTCTTTAGGCGTTTCATAGTATTCAAGACTTGTGTAACGATCATATTGTTGTTTGTTTTTACAGTTTTTGATCCACTGTTCTAAAATCTCATAGGCTACTCTTCCCAATGGCTTCATCAACTCCTCTAGCAGACATGGAAGAGAACTTCTTTCTCTGTTCCGTTTGCTTGGAAATATTTCAAGAGCCAAAATTATTACCATGTCTCCATCGATACTGTAGGAAATGCCTGCAATCAGTGGTAAATGGAAGTCTTGATGGAACTATCTTATGTCCAATGTGCAAACAGCAATGCGCTGTACCAGATAATGGAATTGACGGGTTTAAGACTGATTTTCATATGAAAAGTGTTGTTGAGTTTATTCAACTGCAAAAAACATTTGAAAATAATGAGTTAAAGGAATGTGTGAGTTGTTCCAAGGACAAAAATGCTTCGGCATATTGCTTCAAGTGCAAAGATTTCTTATGCGAACAATGTTACAACGTTCACATCAACAGTAAAATCTTTACCCGCGATCACAAATCTCGTACTCTCAAATTGGATAAAGTTGATGATAGGAACATAACATTGGTAAAGTTGTCAACACTAACAGAGGATCCAAGATGTCGGACACATTTAGAGGAGAACTCCAAATTATGCTGCAGTACTTGTATAAATGAACCAATTTGTATGATTTGTATATACGGTAAACACAAAGGTCATGACCTGCATGACGTCACTGAATTAGCAAAGACTGAAAAAGAATTCTTGGAAACCAAAATTGCAGAATTAGAGAACCTTAAAAGTAAATTATACGAGTTACCTAAGAAGGTTGAAGCAACCAAGCAAAAGCTAAATGAAAATGCCGCCAAAAAGACAGATACATTGATCAATCAGCACAAACATCAAGTCAACGAAATCAAGCATAAACTTGAAGAACACAGAAATAAAAAAGATCAAGGCTTAACAGACATAGAGAAGAGACGGAAAGATGAGGAACAGATGACGAATATCAATTATGAAAAAGAATTGTACAAATTAAATAAAAAGTATGATAAAATTAGGAAAAATACTGAGAGAAAATATAACAGAGAATGTCAACACTTTAAAGACAGTTGTGAAAAAATTGAAGATGAGCTGAGCAGAAAACTAGAAAGTTTAAGTATCACTTTTAAGACCTTGACAGAATCAAAAGACTTTCTCACAGAGAGTCATGAAAAGGAACTGGCAAAAATATCAGACAATTGCGATCAAGTTATTGAAAGGTACGAGAATTTGACAGAAATTGCTTCTTCTATTTTGGCAACCAAGGACGAGTGGGCACAGGTCCAGTGTATCCCTGATATAAGGGCAGCATGTGAACCTCTGAAAGAAGAAATGAAGAAGGAATATCCACAATTGGACTCTTTGTCAGATATTCATATCAGGGACATGTCCAACGTAGTTGTCGACGTGACGATAAGTGAACGGGAACCGTCTGTTGTTCATATCGAGGCACTAAAAGGAATGTATGGGAGCATCAATGGAATAGCGAGTAGCAGGAATGGTAACATCGTCATCTGTGGTTCTCTTCCACGTGAGCTACTTACTTTCACCAAGAGGTACTCACACATTACTGTCGTTGATCGAAAGGGAAGAATACCACGTCAGGATAAAATTATGAGGGAGACAAACTCTTCACTACCTCTTCGTCGATACTGTTGTTATTTATCAGATTTCAAAGTTGCAACAGCTTGTTCACCAGATGAAATTGGTATTTATGATGTTCGTGACAGTTTGTATAATAGGAAGTACATTAGTGACGTCATCCGTGAATGGTCACCTGATCGCCTTGTGTGGTCCGTGACTATCGATCTTGCCACTAATCACATCATTGTTGGTACTTACAGCAGATTTGTGTATGTATTCGATGGTCAGCTGAATTATATTCACACCATAACACTACCGAATGTAATCACTGGAGTGGATGGTATCGCTGTACAAGGTGCAGGTACACTTCTAGTCTGCGACTACCTCGGTAAGAGAGCGTATGCAGTAACCATGGAGGGATCTGAGAGTAAGTTGATGTATGAATTCAACAAACCAGATCTTGCTGGGAGTAACATGGGACCACTGAGTGTGTGTATAGACAAGAACGACTTCATCTACATGTTGTGGAGAATAGAAATACCAGGAGGACAATATACCCAGCTAGTTCATTACAGCCAAGATGGCCGGTACTTATTAACAACGAGAAAAGTAGATGAAGATGCTAATTGCTTGACCACTGTAGAGGTGGACGGATCTGAGAAGCTTTTAATAGCAACAGAAAATTCAGGAAAGATCTATGAGTACAATATTACAGTGACGTAGGCATTGGTAGCCTACGGGTGGATCATTAAGGAGGAAAAGGACAAATAACTTTTCAATGAATACTCACTGTCTCGTCTTATTGGCGTTTCTTTGCCATTGTTATATTTAATTAAGCTCCATAGTACCCTTATAATTGAAGAAATATAATTTCTCTATCATCAAGAATAAAGCGAAGTAAATGAATACTGCATGGTGAGGTCGTATATACATTGGGAGTTACGAGTTACATTCAAACGTTAGAACGTTCGACAAAAATATTTTTGCTTTCATTAATTTGTATTAATTGTGCTGTATAGGGAAACATACGCTTCCATTTGATTAATGTATTGACTTATGTACCATCTGTCATCGGGGTTTCGTCTTAAAGTGTATTCCATTATGTAAGCACTCTTCTACATGTGTGTCGGTGTTCCTTCATAGAAGTTACCATATTAAACCTCTGCTTATTTTCTTATGTTACTAATTGGCTCTAGAACTGAGAAACAATAATACCAAAACCGATCAGTCTACTGACTTTTTCGTCACCAGATTGAAGCCATGAGGAAATTCCAGTTCAGCAACTGGAAACTGGTAACTCAGTGGTTCCAGCTAGTTATGACTGGTACCAACAAGTTCACCATTGAAAGTCAGTGGCAGTTTCCAGTTACTTAACCGAAAGTTTCCCCTCAGAAAGACAGAATTAGTCCTTTTACATTTAATTGTTCAAATACCTTTCTTCAATTTAATGAATAAGTGTTAAGATGTCAATATTTACATTCAGTTCTCCTATTCGGTAGAGTTTAAATCTTAAGAGAAGAAAAAGACCATTACTCAGTAAGAACCGCATTGTATAGCCAGGGAGGATACAATAACTTGCTGTATCGTACATTTTGAGGTTATAACTCTGATTAGGTTAATCACTCACCATTCACATTTGAACTATAATGTTATTTTTGTTTCGACGTCATTGAATATAAATTATGCAAATAAAGCATACATATATTTTGTTAAGTTAAAGTCCTTGATTGTGGCCACCATTGCCAAGAGTAGATGCAGACATTAGATTTGTAACAAATAAAGGGACAACCTTCAGTTAAGTCAAAGCAAAAAAAATCAGCAGGTAATCATAAATTGTTGTTACTCTTATTAAGCGATATACGTTTCGGTGATACTGTACAGTAGACTACAGGGGAAGGGGTGATCTATTCATTCAATTCTTGGTAGAAACAATTCCAATGACTTTTTTGTCCATCGAGTCATTGAGTTAGACAATTTTCATAATTATCTTTTGTATTTTATTTTCACTTGTTTTACTCTTTTAGTGCTTATTTCTTCTTCTTTTTTTGATGATGTGAGGTATTGTGAGTGGAATCAAAGATCCTGAAGCTAAACGTCATCATAAGACACTAGGGTGAGATTGTGACCCACTTTATCACGAGGTTTACCGATTTGATCTTTCGCTTCGTGACCTTTTGATTTCATTTTTTGGTTTCAAACGTTTCTGCATTGTCTTTTTTACATACAGTCTAATTTCATATATTCCTTGAACATTAACACTATGGAGACAAAGCTATAAATTTGTGTGTGTGTTTTATCTTTTTTTTCATTTTCATACCTGTGACCTTTGATTTATGACGTAATCAATCAACCCCCACATCACTTTCCTCGGAACCCTCCGACAATGTTTCAAGTTAATCAAACTTATCGTCCATGAGGAAATTGTGACAACCTTAATTGTTATACTCATATACATACTAACTCATTCAGTCACATCATAATAATTACAAATATTATACGATTCCATCGAAGCCAAAAATGTAGATCTAATGACAGAGTTAAATATCACCTACCTTATTTTGATCCTTTGGTGGTTTCCCGTGTCATTTCCAGTGTACTTTTAGTATGGAATGTATGACATTAGTAACGGTTAGCATGGGACTAACGACAGAGGGGAATGAGCAATGGAAAACTAACACAACCGCCCACCGCCTCCACGTTTGTGACCTAAAACAGAAAACAGAAAACATCATGAAGCTCATCATGAAGCTCTGTGACGTCAATTACAATTGTCGACAGGATAGAGGAATGCCACTCAAAACGCCTTTTCAGCCTCCCATCACCCGTCCATTTTTTCACCTCAGAAATTGAAATATTACCGACCATTCACTCAACTTATATGTCAACAAAATAAATTATTAAATTTATATTCTCACCATATACGTATTTATCCTTCTACGTATCTTGAAGGAGCTCCTTGCGGAGCTTGAGCAGGTACCCCCCTCACACCCACGGGACTTTAAAACGGAACGCCACCCCAGCATCATTTTACTACCTGCATTTTTCAAAACCATATTATGATTGTGGGATGCCAAGCCTTCCCTCCATCACTTTTAAATTTAATGACTTTAAGTTTTAAAATCATTTTAAACCTACACGATCCTCTCAATATTCAAGCGCTACTTATAGTGATTTAGGTATTTATTTATATTTTTATAATTTTAATTTATAACTTTGGCAGAATTTAGAATTGTTTTTTGAGCAGAAATAAAACTTTGGCAGAATTTATAATTGTTTTTTTTAAATCGACAGCATATGTGCGCACAAGTGCGCATTCTCCTAATTCTAATATTGCTTGCAAATTACGGCGACACCAACAACATCGATGTACCAGGTTTTATAGGTGCGTGGTAAAATATCTTACTTACAACTGTAGCTTAAAGGAGAAATCAGGGTTTGACGGAGAAAATTCACCTTTAGTCTGTTTTTATTTCTATACTGATTGTTCACCGAAATAAAGAGACGCTGGGGAGGTGTTTGAAGGTAGAAACGGTCATTATTGCGTTTATTACCGTTGAATGAGAACTCTTAATATTTGTCGGGTACAAAAATAAACGTTCATGTACAAGACAAGACAGCCTCCTCTATACAATGACCAATCACAGCGTAAGACTGAGATGATGTTAAATGAATAAACATAACCGAATGTTAAGGGTTTCCATGCTGTTCGTGCATTTGAATTTGAATTTGACTCGTTCTCGAAATTGTCCACTAGGTTTGAGATAATCTTGATCATATTTGTCAGTTATAAGTCATTGTACGATACCGGTGGGGAATTGCAGTGAAATAAATTGTGAAAATAAACCCTGATTTCCCCTTTAACCTTCTATTATTTATGACGTCATTTTCTTATTATTAACTAAGGACACCCCCATTCCTCGAAAATTTACACCCACCGCTCCCAAATAATACGTACATCTATTGCTATGTTACAGTTGACTTCTTTTTTTTTTGGGGGGGGGGGGTTACAGTCGTGGTATGACAGCCCCTGCGGCGAATATCGCAAACGTTACAGTAGAGAGAGACGTCGTAGAGAGAGATGGACTTTTAACAGAATTAAAAGTCCATCAGAGAGAAAGATCCGATTTGATTTTACGATCAGAGTTTCATTTACTTTATGATTTGACTGGCACACAGAAATGAATGAGGATCAGTTGACAACGATGATTGAATGGTGATAAAATCTACGATGAAGATGACAGGGAAGAGCAAGGAACGGAGACGGTACAATCGGTGACACAAGCCTACATCGTTACAAAGATATGTTGACACTTGAACTACACGTCGATTGACAGTGTCGGTCTCGTGGTTAACGACGCTTAGCAACCACGTCGAACCGCAATGGATCTCGGGATAGGTGATGACGTTGACCAATCAGAATCATATAGTCTGTATGCAAATCGTTGCCACCCATTAATCAACCAATCCCATAATTCTTGCCAAATCTGTTAAAGTAACAGGACTTGCGCAACCCATTTCTAATGTTTTTATTGTCCACACTGACTGCTGAAGGGAATAAATAAAGGTTTATAAACTTGGTAAACACCGGAAACTGAGCGGCTTTCGATATTCTGTAAAACTAAATGAAACAAAGTTTTAATTTTTAAATTTAGAAACACAACCAGTGTCGTTTGACTCAGCTTATGTAAGTAAATACGTACGGTAGCCTATGTGGACCATAGATAAACTCAGAATGACGTCTGGGGAATGATAACTAAAACCAAGAAATTTATTGGGCGTCCTAACTATAGCGTGGCGAAAAAGTTTCTGATTTATTATACCAAGGGATCGATCGCGGGGAGGCAGGCCGGGAAAAATTGCGCCACCAAAGAAAATGTTGGAGGGCAAACATATAGCTATCCCCGACGAATAAAAACAATGAGGAGGGCAACAAATTGCAACAGATGTAAACTTTATAAACCTATTTTACGTATAAATATATACACTGTCTCAGGCGAACATGAAATCGAGGGAAAGTCTAGGCATTTAACGACTCACGAGAGCCAAACAGCAAAGATTTTTGTGTAAATCTTTATTTTGATTTTCAGAGAAATTGTCCGCAATAGTTTCCTTTGTTTCTCCGATTTCTTTCCATATAAATAAATGCAACTAAGTACATGTTTTAATCCATTATATATTTGCTTTGTCATTCACAATCACTGCTATATTTTTATCACAATAATGATTTGAGTGAAAAACATGATTAACAGTCATTTGTCCAAGAGACGGGGGGGGGGGCGTTAGGGACGGGGAATCATCCACCCCACCGTCTCCTTTGGTGGGCCAATAATTTCCTTCTACAAGTAATTTGTATTTTTACTTCTTTGAAAATTGTTTGATGTTTTATATGTTTTACCAAACTAAAATATTTTTGCAATGCCTGCTCAAATTTAATTCACCTGGGCGTCCATAGAGGTCATCCACAAATTGGCCTTCACTAAATGGTGTGAAGGAGGCGCCAGTCCATGATGGAGTTAGGCGCAAGGCCCAGACAAAAAAGACGTAACTTCATTGAGCGTTGTGCAATGTATGTAGATTGGGCATAACGAGACAGCATAAATTAAAAGGGAGTATTTATAACAAACCCAGGAAACGCATGAGAGTTTAGGAAGTTGACCCAGGGAGTTGTTTCTGACTCCCTGGTTGATCTAACCAGGAAACTGTCATTTAGAAGGAGATGAAAGACTTTGAGGTACATCTACTGACCGCCCGGGGTCAGTCAGTAATCTGGCTTTTGTATTGTTATTGGCAACTTCTATTACAAGGCTTATATCTGATTAAAAAATAAGCACAATCTGTTATTTGTCGTCTGCTGCATGTTGCAAGAACAAAGGTGGTGTCCATACTGACAAAACATTGGCAATCGTCGGAAAAATAAATCTTGTGCGGTGTTGCGTATTACATTATAACATTTCAGATGTTATGTTTAAAATATGCAAAATAATTCTCAAATGGCTATTTCGGGACATTTCCAGGAACGTCTCATTTAGTTGTCAAAAAATAATTAGACTTCTGCCTCTTCAGGTTCGTTCATGTTTCCAACCAATGACATCCCCTAGCTGCTGTTCTGATGCACCAGTCTGTCTTGATTTAGAAGAGACAACCAGTCGTTACAACCGATAATGTAAAAATTAACCGATAATGTAAAAACGACCGATAATATAAAAAAAATTACCGATAATGTAAAAAAATCTTTGAACCGATAATGTAAAAAAAAAATTACCGATAATGTAAAAACTGTTCTAAAGACCATTTCAAAGCGGGGGCATTCCCCCCCCCCCCCCCACACACACACACACTTTTTTCCAAAGCCTAAAAAATAATAAAAATAATAAGGAAAATGAGCAAAAGGAGAAAAGACGAAAAAAACCATAGGAGAATTTCCAATAGTCTACAACGATTCATTTTGCAATGTTAAATGACGGAAAACATTGATAGCAAATACCTAGGAAGATTTTTCTCGACTGGCTTCGCGCGCACCTCAAAGGGAGGTGACTGATACAATCAAAATTTTGTCTGGCTACCATACAATTTCTTTCAAATCATGGGTGTCTGCTACACTATTGTTACTTGAAGATCTGAAGTAGGGGTCACTGAAAGTACTAGTGTAGATCATTACACGCACCATGGTCCTTGCAAACCAAATCCCAAATCCTACCCATGTATTGGGAATCGCAATTCTCGATTTTCTTTCCACGTGCTTCTCATAAGCCTACTATAGATGAATGCCTCATTTATAGTGATGTACTGCTGTGCGTACCAAAATTAAACCTGGGGGAAGTAGGATTTCCTCAAGAAAGTAAATGATATTAAAATACAACTGAAAATAGTCAAATTGTGATACTTGTGGTTTGTTAGGTGTCAGTTAAGTGTCGATTTTACATTATTTGAAAAATGCGTCATTTTAATGCCTGCAATGTCGTAAATACCTCAGAGCTTCCGGGGGAATTCTCCCCCTGGACCCCACCAGGGGTCCTCAGGCCGGCCACACCCCACACCGTTAAGGGGACTGTAGCGTGCTCGTTTGGTATTCCATGAGGGGTTCCCCCCCCCCTTTCAGATGTCAAATCCCCCTCCTGCGTGAAAGAACATAATAAATACATTTAAATTAATACATACGTACTATATATATGTATTGATATTTATATATGTGTTCTATATATATATAGCTATCCTGCTAGATTTATCCTCATCACCCCTACCCTTACGGAGGAATGAATTTCTCTCCCCGGAATTTTGAATGGTGATATTATTTTGATAATCAACATTATGCAAATGACTATTGGGACAAACCGAGGGGTGCGATGGGTGACTCTTTTTGCCATTAGTGACCTTGGTCACCTTTTAGTTTGAAAATGACAGACCAGTGAGTAAACATATCCAATAGCGCAGGCCACTAATAACCTTTCCGATCAGACAATGCTTTCCGGCGTTACTTAAATGCCCCTTTCTGGAGTGACAAGGAAGAATTCCTAACCCAGTCATGAACCACTTGCTACACTCAGACACAACATATTAGTTATGTATGTTGTATTTAGTGAGTGAGGGTCCTCCATCTCTTTATTTTTCTTTAACATTCACGTACACACTGTTACTTTTGTGACCCTATTCATATAGGCATACACTCATAAACATACTTACGCTCATAGGCTGAATACGAACATACGCTTGCAAGCACAAACCTACCTATCCATCTGCCTCCCCATATACGTAGGACCGTATTGTCGTTTGAACAGTTTTTATACTATCGGTTAAATGTGTGTTACCTATACCACCTACATACATGTCTACCCACATACTTCTACACATTTACGTGAGGCCATATGAAATCGTCTTTATAACAGTTTTTACATTATCGGTAAACGAGCGTTTTCACATTCTCGGTATATCTTTTTTTAAATTATCGGTTTAAAGACTTTTTTACATTATCGGTCGTTTTTACATTATCAGTTAATTTTTACATTATCGGTTGTAACAGGGCTCACTGTAATTCTCCTTAAGACTCTACACATCACGAAGAAACTTGGATGAACTCAATCGATTTCCTTTTCCCACAAAAGAATGTGACAACATTACTCTACCCTCGATGCAATAATGTAATTTTGTGGGGTCCAATTTTCGTGTAGGCCCTGACCACATTCCTTACTGGCCCATGCCAAAATCCAGACCAGCTAATGTACTTCTACATCATAGGCACAGCTTCAAAGTAACTAAATCATAGAGAATATCAAAGTCAGATAAACTGACTTTGAACGACAATTTTAGGGAAGGCCGCAATAGGCAATCAAAATGAACAAGGAAAACATGGATTTGGATCGTATTTAATAAAATAGACCTATTCTTAATTAGTGTTTGTCAAAGTGACAAAACTAGCTGACCAAATGTTGATGTTTCACTCTGAAAAGGAGAATGAGATGTATTCTCTGTAGTTTCTTTCAGTTTCTTCATTTGTCGGATATAAAATAACTTCTCTTCTTGGTGACTAATTCTAGAATTCAATCATAGATCATTTCATGAATCATTACCATAGCCCAATGTGTCACTGAATTATGTATGACAATGGTGAATGTAAATTTCCTGTTGGACAGATAACTATGTTTATGCTTGTTAGTGTTGTTCCATACTGCAAATAATCTTCTCAATTTTTCACAATTTTTACAGCTTTTATTTTTTTTTTCATTTTTACAACAGTATTAAATGGCACTTTGAAGTAATAATTGTCTTAGACGTACCCACTTCACTCCATGAACAGTTACAAAGCATGTTACACAATTTTCATTTAGTCATTTCTTTCACATTTACAATGTACATGATATATAATTTCCATTTTTTCTTTCCAAGAATGTACTTTTGTGTGGTTCAATTTTCATGGTGTGTTAACTAATGAGAATACGGACGATTCCATGGTTCCATGTAAGGGATTGTTACAAGTAAGGGAGAAGTCATTGATTGTTTTCATTTATGAAGAACCTAACGAGTGTAATTTGTATATAATAATATGAGTGTTTGACAAATATTAGATGAAGACCACAATGTAACACTTTGATGAATATTTATGACTGCCTTATTTTATCCTGGAATCTTGCAAAATGATAATTTCTTTTGTGTCAACTATATTTTAAAGAGGAGACTATAAACATTATTAGATTATAAACAAAGCCACTAGCAGAAAATGATTTAAAAAACACCCTTAGTCAGGCCCTAATACCACAACAAAGGAAGCCATTGTTACTGGAAGTGTACATTTCCATACCTGCGGGGAAAAAATCGGCTTAAATCTACAATGCCACCAGCTGGGAGACTGGAAAGTGTTGTTTCTTTCAATCTAGAAGAAATTTTTATTCCAAAATTTCCTTTGTGCCCGCACAGATAGTGGCGTTCCACAAAAGATAGAGTTACTTCTACATAACCCTCTTCAATCCGTAATACCCCCCCCCCCCCCCCCCCGCTTACCTTGAAATGGCTCCAGAAAATGTCTGGTTACATCATTGATAGGAAATCTATTGAGGAGTAGGCCTACTAGAAAAATATCACTCCCCATCACGTTAAATATCACTCCCCATCACGTTAAATATCGAATTGACACAATGGTCAGAAACAGGTTACTTCTCTATGTTTCGACATCTCTTTGTTCCGACATCTCTATGTTCCGACAAATCGGCACCAAAGTACATTTTTTGTCGGAACATAGAGACGTCGGAATATAGAGACTTCATTTACGTGTCTATATTTCGACATATCTATATTCCGACAACTCTATATACCGACTTCTCTATGTTTCGACATCTCTATGCTTCGACAAAAAGTGTACTTTGCTGCCGATAAGAAGTGTACTTCGGCGAAGAATGTACATTAGCGCTTTGGCGTCTATGAAGAGTGTATTTTGGCCCACCCAAAAATTGTACTTCGGCGCCGTTAAAACGAACATTGGCGCCAATGAAAAGGATACTTTGGCGCCGATCATATAAATGAATTATGGTGCCGATTAAAGTGTACTTTGGAAACGATTCATACGTACTTTGGCGCCGGTGAAGAATACACTTTGATCCCCTAAAAGTGTACTTTGACGTCGGTAGAAAATTATACTTTGGCGCCGTTAAAATGGACATTGACACCGATGAAAAGGGTACTTTGGCGTCGATCATATTCGGCGCCAATGTACTTTTTCGGCGCCCAAGTACGTTTCTTCGGAGCCAATGTACATTTTCTTTAGCGCCAATGTACATTTTGTTCGGCGCCAATGTACATTTTCTTTGGCGTCAAAGTACTTTTTCGGTTCCCAAGTACGTTTCTTCGGGACCAATGTACATTTTCTTCGGCGCCAAAGTTAACTTTTGTCGGAATATAGAGACGTCGAAACATAGAGATGTCGGAACATAGGGATGTTCCCCCAAAAACATACCAGAATGACTTTAAAAGCATCAACAGATTTAGACTTGAGTCGATTGGTAGCATCTTCCACAAACTCTCCAACATAGAAGATGATGATAGATAAAAGATGATGCGTCATTCGTGAAGTTTTTGACGCTTGGACAACTTTTAAATTTTCAATTCCTCAGACTGACCTGAAATAAAGTTTGCTACCCAAGGGTTGCTAAAGCACAACGATAAAAATTGACAACCATGGCAGGTTTGTACTATGGTCGATTGTAAAAGCCACTATTTAACGCACACGCCAACCCATCGTGGCGCTCTGCTTAGTAACCTCTCTAATCAGTAGTTACTAACAAAATTCGGGCATAAACTGTGCAGAATCATCGACCCCTCCATATCAAACCTTATTGCTCTTAAATCCAAACACACTAGTGTCTGCAAAAATTACCCTCATTTTGATGAAGTCTCCAAGATTGCCGCCATAATTCAGTTTGCCGTTTGTGCAGCGATTTCGTTCCTTCCCCACCTTCATTTACAAGGGCAAAGTGTAGTTTTCCTTGAAGTTTGTCAACTTTTTATCTTAATTTGAATAAATTTAGTGTCGTAATAATGATGGTAGTATTCTTCGACGTAACAAGTTATTTGTAAGACTGTAATTCGACAATTTGCAAATCGTTTTCGAGATAAGAATACCTCAACTCAAAACTTTTCCGGGATATCGAGTTAGCCTATAAGTTGGTAACTCGATATCTAAAATGTCCCCTTAGGTCCGCCGTACGATCTACTAGTTTACGTCTAATATCCCGCTTTATACATAGCCTATACAGCACGCAGCACGTACCAAAACCATGCTATATACTGTCGCTGAAAAGTGATCAGTTTGAAAACGACGTATTTCGTGCCTTGCAAAACGTTACCTTTTCATAAGTAATTTTCAACACTATAAAGATACATTGCACTAACTTTCTTGTTAATTTAAAGAGAAATTGTGATTTATTTTCTGGTTATTCTTTTCACTCTCAGGAGGCCTTTCACATGGAGAGTAGGCTCCTTGTAGTAGGAGTTGCCGTTTACAATGGTTCAGAAGACTTGACGCTGAAATACCTAAACAGTGGCGGAGCTATGCATGGTCAGTCGCGCCGTCACACTTCACACCCCTCCTCCCCACCACCGCTTCCGACTGACTCAGGTAGGTTACGGGTCACCGTTTCAGCTGTAACCAAGAGACAATCACTAAGATAGAAAACGATAATGAGAATAATGAAAGAGAAGATAAAGAAAATAGAAGTTTGAGTACTTCAGCACCCCCAGCATCCAGGAAATAATGATGGTGTTGCCAATTTTATTTTAGTCGATGATTGGAGAAACCAATTTTTATGCTCTTTTCGAGGACGGTACGAACTGCTCCAAATTATGCTGGCGAGCGCTCCCCTCAAGCTTAAATACTCTTCGAATAATTCTCAGTTCACCCCTCATCAAAACTTCTGTCCTGCACCAATCCAACAGTTACATACTGTATTTCCGTGCCACAGTGGAGCCTATCACTCTCATTCATTCCTTCTTTTATTCGTCCCTACAATCAAATTACAGAAATATAGTACGGACAGGACAGGACACTACAAAACAAAGAGTTTATCGATCGAGCTAGTGTCCATATAAAGAAAGAATACGAAGAGAAAAAAGAAGCTAAAACAAATACAGAAGAAAAAAACGAAAAAGAAAAACCTAAATTAATCAGTGTTTAGGTTAGCTTTTACCTTACGCTCAGGCATGAATCAACTTTGTTCACTGCTGGTGTAAAGCTGGCCTCGGCATACGCCTATGTTTACTCAGAAACCAAATAGTTTAGCAAGTAATCCAAGAAACTTGGTGTGTAGGTGTAGTTACTTTTTTTTTGAGAACAGGAAGCCTATTATTTTTTCTTTGTGAGGTCAAATGTCATTTGGAGTCAACAGGGATCAAATTGTTGAAACTTTGTAAACACTATATTTCAAGCAGGAAAGTTTGGACAAATCTCATATTTGATGTGTAGGTGTGCCTTTTTTTTTGTTGGGATCAAGGTCTTTTGGGTCAAAAGGGGTCAAATTGTGGAACCTGATAAACGTGATATTTCCACAAAAGGAGCATGCACAGAGCTCATATTTTGTTTGTTTGTATCCTAATTACAATATATTGCCCCCAAAATCAAGATTTTGCATATTTCTTCACCATGGTACATATAGGATTGTTGACATGTTGGTATGGACATCCACCAAAGCGATAATACAAACCATGGAAGTATTGTCATATACTCATTAGCACTCTGCTTCGGGTAAACGCGCTATTTAAAACCTCTGCCGCCATTTGCTACATACCGCTTCCCCTGTAATCTACCAAGTTACAGTATCACAGAAACGTACGTTGTTTAGTAACAGAAATATACAATTTGTGATTTCTTGCTGGAATCTTTTTTTTTTCTTTTGCTTAAATTTTTTGTTTTAGCTAAATTAATCCTTGTCTCTTTATTTCTTATGAATCTGATGACTGCAGCTACTCTTGGCAATGGCGTTCACAGTCAAGAACTTTCCCTTAACAAAATGGATGTATACAGGGCGACCGGTTGGGGATGAGTGGGGGTGTCTCCCCAAAAGAAAAATCTGTCAGAGTGGCTATAGCTGGAAAATGTGAAATACCACTTTGAATTTTTCATATCTCAGTCTATCACATTTTATGACGTAAAAGACGCCAAATATTGCACTAGATTGCATCTAAGTCTACCTTATAGGTGAAAATGTTCTCAAAAAAGGATGGGGGAACACCTACTCCATCACAACCCTCTTCCAGGCTAACCATCACTCATCTCATGCTTTTCCCACTCTATCAAAATACTTTATTGCATAACATATGTGCTCATCAAGCTGGTTATCATTTACAAAGTTATTGGTACATGAACTAGCTTTTTACCTTATTATGCAATCATCCATGGTTGTAGCAAAGTAATAAAAAAACCAATCACGAGAGAGTAAAAGCTGTTGGAACTTTATCATACTATAATTTTATGATTGCAATAAGTGCAAAATGTTGCACCAGATTTTGTCTAAGGTTACCTGGTAGTCAAAATAGAGAGTAAAAACTGTTGAATTGTTTTCTGGAAATGACAATAACGTAATTACTAGATCAATCCAAATTATTACCATTTTTCTACATTTCGTATCTTTAATTGTGAAATTGCATACATAAGATTCCATTTTAAGGCTGTGACGCTCCGTTTAGATAGTAATGTCGATGATTAGTCACAAACGTAATTCAGGCAACGCCTGTCCCCCCCCCCCCCTCACAAAAAAAAAGAATTGCAAGAATGATCCATATTTCAAGGCTATGAAGCTCATGTACACACGGGAAGTGTACTTTCCTACCATCGAGGAGGGAAGGGGGTGAAAAGCTAAAAATTGCTTCTACGCTCCGCGCCAACCAATGTGGCGCTCCACTTAGATAGCCCTGCCGTTACTCACCCCCCCCCCCTTCTCCAAGCTTTATCTTTGTTTGTTTCGCCCATAATTTGTTTGTTTCGCCTGATAATGCTTTCACGCCCCCCCCTCCTAAAGATGTGACCCTAGCTACGACCGTGGATGTTTACTTCATTTGCATACTTTATATTCGATGACTTTGAAAAAGAAGAAAACATTATCTTGTATTTCAAATGAGAATGGAGAGTGATAAACCTAGTCAGAGTTATAACTTCAAAATGCAAGGTACAGCAAGTCATTGTACGTCTCCCTGGTCGCACAATGCAGTTTTTACTGACTCTGGTTATCCTTTTCTACGATAAGAATGTACCGTCTAGGAGAATTGACTGTACATATTGACATCTTAACACTTAGTCAGTAAGTTATAGGTATTTAAACAAATAAATGAGGACTAACACTATTTTTTGAAGAGAAAATTCCTGTTAAGCAACTGGAAACTGATGACTGGCATTAAACAGTGAACATGTTGGGACCGGTCGGAACTAGTTGAAACCACTTACCAATTTTCAGTTACTGAATTGGAATTTTCTCAGGGGTTCAATCTTGTAACAAGAAAGTCAATAGAATGATCGGTTTTTCCTAATATTGTTTCTTAATTAAAAGACACCGAATAAATTAAGAAAATGAGTAGAATTAATGTGATACCGATAGATAATGGAACACTTTAAGAAAATTATTCAATGATAGCGGGTGTTAAAATCAAGAAGTTTGTAATCTGCAGCACATAAGCTCCATACAGCACGATTAATACAAATGGTTAAAATAAAAAAAATTCCACAATGTTTTTATCTTTGATTGTAACTCTTGATTTACAACGTATTTGCATCTTTGCATCCTCATGGCTTAAATACATTGTTGAACAACGACGAATTCTGTTTTATCGAATTATAAAATTACAAAGGTATTATATTCTTGAACTCAGCTAAACATATAATAGAGGCAACGAAACGCAAAAAAAAAAAAACAAGTGAATATTCGTCGAAAAAAGTACCGTAGTGCTTTTGCTTTGTCATCGCCAAATATGTCATCAATCCTAACGATACCAAAGACTACCCCTCTGTGGTATCGAACTCATAAATATTTCCTGAAGTAATTCCTGCTATTAAAATCTTTTCAGATCCACCCATCTCTAAAGAGGCCAAGCAATTCGCATCTTCCTTTACTGTTCTTGTTGTTAGTAACTGACGGCCATTTTGGCTGTAACGCACCAGGGTGCGTCGTATTGATGATTCTGGTAAGTTTTCTCTCCATAGCATGTAGATGAAGCCATTCTTGTCTGTACATACTCCCAATGGTCTGATGTTACTCCCCGTAAGATCTGGTTTGGTGAATTCATACATCAGCTTACTCTCAGATCCCTCCATGGTTACTGCATATGCGCTCTCACCGCCATAGTCGCAGACTAGAAGTGTACCTGCATTTACAGTTATATCATACACTCCAATAATTACATCTGGTAGCGTTATGGTGCGAATATAATTCAGCTGATCATCGAATACATACACAAATCTGCTGCCAGTACCAACGATTATTTGTTTTGTGAGGGGATCGTAAGAAACACAGGATACACACCTAAAGCGATCAACTGAACATCTGCGAATGACGTCACGAATGTACTTCCGGTTATACGAACCATCACGGACATCGTAAATACCGATTTCATAAGGTTCGCAAACCGTTGCAACTTTGAAGTCTGACAAATAACAGCAGAAACGATATTTAAATAGGAAAATGTTGACTTTTTCCTTTTTGATTAAATCCTGTCGTTGTATTTGTCCTTTCCTGTCGATGACAGTTATGTGAGAGTACCACATCTCTAGGCCTACTTTACCAGAGATGACGATGTTACCATTCCTGCTACTCGCTATTCCATTGATCTCCCCTTCCATAGCTTTTAGTCCCTCCACATTAATAACAGATTGTTCCTGGTCATTTACTGTGACGTCACTAACAACTATGTTAGGCATGTCTCCGATATGAATATCTGACAAAGAGTCCACTTGTGGATATTCCTTCTTCATTTCTTTTATCAGAGGTTCACATCCTGCTCTTATATCAGGGATACACTGGATCTGTGCCCACTCGTCCTTGGCTGCAAGAATAGATGAAGCCATTGCTGTGAAGTTTTCCTACCTTTCAAAAACCTGATCGCAATTGTCGGATATTTTCGCCAGTTCCTTTTTATGATGCTCTGTGAGAATGTCCTTTGACTCTGTTAACTTCTTCAAAACGCTCTAATTTGCTTACAAGATTATTTTCATATTTTCCACAACTACATTTAAGTATTTGGCATCTATCCTTGCACTTACTTTCGGGACATTTCCTAATTTCATCACACTTTTTATCCAAATTGTCGATTTCTCCATCATAATTTAGATTTGTTTGTCTTTCCTCATTTTTCCGTCTCTTCTCTATGCCTGCTAAGCCTTGCTTTTTCTCATTTCTGCATTCTTTGAGTTTCTGCTTGATTTTGTTGACTTGCTCTTTGTGCTGATTGATCAATATATCTGTCTTTTTGGCGGCATTTTCAATTAGCTTTTGTTCTGTTGCTTCAACATTCATCGGTAACTCGTATAATTTACTTTTAAGTTTCTGTAGTTCGTCAATTTTCGTTTCCAACAATTCTCTTTCAATTTGTGCTAATTCAGGACATCATGCAGGTCATGACCTTTGTGTTTACCGTAAATACAAATCATACAAATTGTCTCATTTTTACAGGTACTGCAGCATAAATCCTCTACGTGTGTCCGTCATCTGGGTTCCTCTGTTAGCGTTGCCAACTTTTCAAATGTTATTTGCAATTTGAATAAATTCAACGACACTTTTTGTGTGAAAATCAGTCTTAAAGCCATCAATTCCATTATCTGGTATAGTACATTGCTGTCTACAAATTGGACATTCGATAGTTACACCAAAGTCTGCGTCTACCACTCTTCCCAGGCATTTTGGTGCAGTATCGAAGAAGGCATGAGAACCAAAATATTTCGGATCTTGAAATATTTTCAAGGACACCGGACAGGGATGTAGTTCTCTTCCAAGTCTTTCAGAGGAGTTGCTGCAGCCATTGTATGTGATTTCTCAGCAATTTATCTGAAAGCATAGAGAGAAGATTTATATTGACGTTAGTACCCACCGTGAACGGTGCACTCACGAAAGTACCTTTACGGTTGTCTTAAAATCATGAGTATATCACTAACATTGGGAATCTAACTGGATGTATCTTTGTACATTACATTATCTATTACATACAATATCTGCATATCATCATCATTATCACCATCATCATCATCATCACCATCATCATCACCATCATCATCATCATCATCATCATCATCATCATCATCATTTAAACCTTAGCATTTTCATAACATAACTTATCGCTGTTGTATGGAATGGCTGATCTCTAAACCTGAACTATACATAGCTTAACATTGGAGGTAAGCTGGTGCGTAGACATTAGAGTTGACAAAGTGGCGTTCGGAAGATAACATATACACAGTTAAGTTAGTGACGGGGTCCCCCTCCCCTCCTCCACCACCCACAGCTACGGTTTTGGGACCGGGAGCCGCAATACTCCTCGGTCGTGGATTATCTTCCAGCACTTCTAGCTAGCATGTAAGTGATGTTGGTCCCCATTTAAGTCTCACCTAAGTCCTCCCTCTGACAGTTGCACCCACTCCGATCCACCTCCGGCATATACAGCTGCCAAATAAAAGCTAAATGTATATTTAATCTTGCCTGCAAAATAACCAAGCGAAAAGTGGTCAAAATATTACCCTAATGTTCGAAATGAAAATAAAACTTGAGCTTAAGATGAAGAGGTGGATTCTAAGACCTGTAAGCTGTTGATACTGTCCGAAATGTTACTAGTGTGTCTTCAAAAGCCAATTAATCAATTTATATGAATAACAAACATGACGTGTCCATTAAAGCTGTTAAATTTATTTTGAGTAAATGGGCAATTAATTCCCACATAATCAGGTACAAACCTCTTTTTAATGTAAGGATCAGTACATTCCAACAGCATATGTAGTCACACAGCTTCACAGGGGCGTCCTCTTATACTTCTTGTCTTGAAGTACGGTGTGTTTCTCTGTCCTAGACAATGACTATACAATGTACTTGATATTTGGTTTGCTGTACTTACCTAGTATTTGCTTGGTTGGGGTATTTCCTCTAGCCTGTTTATAACCTAACCTTTTACACTACTTTACACATTTAACCGTTGGCTGCTGTATAACAATTACTATTATTGCTTGGCCAGCCATTGAGTTTGACGAGCAGGTGTATATCAACACACCTTCAATCCTTAAACAATAATGTAAATAAAAAATATAAAACACCCATGCATTAGACCGTTACGGTAGTCATGGTAACAGCTCATGACGTTAAGTGAACATTCTTTTCCATTGCCTAGGTAAAGGTCCAACATTAATGTGCCAAAGATGACAACGCATTTGGTAACACATCAAGAATGAATGCAACACCATGGAGACAAGGATAGATAGGACCAGTATGGAAGTCCAACAGGATAATATCTAGATGAAACAATAATGGTTACAAAATGCAAATGCATGATGAGGGCTGCTGAAAATTTCCAGGCCAACACATTGCAGCAATAAAATAGTCCTAAGCGGCAGTTACTGACCCATTAATTATGTTACATGTTCTACTGTTTAGGCTGAAGATATTGTGCAGTTATCTCTGAGCAGTTCTTTCTGTGATACAAGTGTCCTTCCACCTCCCCCCCCCCCCCCCCCTCCTCCCCGCAAAGATCTATGCCCTTAGTAGTTCGTCTTCTGCTCCCTTAAGTTGAGGTCATTACATGCATGCCCAATACAAAACAAATTGTTACGTCACGATCTAGTATCAAGCTATGATGGTTAAATGATGCAACACTCTTCGTAGACAATTTTAGAAGAGCATTCAAGGAATAGTTGATGCATAGGCCACATAATTACAAGTACAGGTAATATATCATATATGAGTAGTGAGTATTATATTACAAGAAGCACTAGACACCAACAGTAACTTTTAACGACAACAACAAGCAATGCGAAAACACAAAACACCACATGTATACCTGTGCTTCGGGATATTCACCATAGCAGTAGATAAACAAAAATGACGTCAAGGCTACGTGACGTCATTAATAGCTGTCAAACGTCATAATTATTCATAAGTCGGATTCACCTTGAAATTTCTCGATATCATAACCTTAGCAAGATCTAGAAGAAAGAGTGATTATTTTCTTTGTTTTATTTTAATTGTTTTGCTTATTTAAAGAACTCCATATTAAACAGGTAAATTTTAATAATATTGATATGAAATCATAGACGTTTTGTGGTTCATGGCGTGTTAACCATGAGACTACGGGTGTTTGTTTGTTCCACATAACAGATTGTTACAAAAGGCCAATGATTCCGTTCATTTATGAAAAATTGAACAGTGCAAATTTGACAAATATAACATGAAAACCACAATGTTACAATTTGATGAATATTCATTCAGATGTGCTAACGATTGAAAATATCGACGATTTGGCTGAAATTTAAAAAAAAAGTAAGGCTATAGCCCTTATCAAATTGTCATATTTTGGCTAAAATCCGCAACATTTTCGATTTTCTTCTATTTTCGAGATCTTTCTGTCAGCTTTGAGAAATGACCGATTCAATGTGATATTACTGTATTGGAGGGTTTTTTAACAATAGTAAAAGACGTCATTAATATCTTTTAGATGTCATACTTACCAATAAGTCGGATTGGCCTTGAAATTACTCGATATCAAGAACTTAGCAAGATCTAGGATAAAGAGAGATCATTTTGTTTGTTTTTAAACTGTTTAGCTTATTTTAAGGATTTATTTAAAACAGGTAAATTTTAATAATATTGATATTAAAACATGGGCGTTTTTGGTACATGGTGTGTTAACACAAGCCACGACGGATGTTTCCATGTTCCACATAACGGATTGTTGCAAGCAAAGCGAGAGGTCAATCATTGATTTCAATTATGAAAAAAATGACAAGTGTAAATTTGACAAATATAACATAAAAACCACAATGTTACAATGGTATAAATATTCATGACTGCTTTATTTTATTATGGAATCTTGAGAAATAACAACTTTTATTTCTGTCAACTGCATTTTCAAATACTTCATTTTTCGAGGGACTATCAAAATTACGAGATCATAAATGGGAGCTTTATTAATATGAAATGACGTCATTAATAGCTTTCAAATGTCATATTTATCCATCAGTCGGATTCACCTTAAAATTACTCGTTATCATGAACTTAGCAAGATCTAGGAGAAAGGGTGATCATTTTGTTTGTTTTTTGAACTCTTTTGTTTAGTTTAAAGCTTTATATTAAAGAGGTAAACTTCGATAATATTGAAATTAAATCTTTGACGTTTTTAGTAGATAGTGTGATAAGAATTGAGACTACCGATGTTTGCATGTTCCAAATAATGGATTGTTACAAACACAGTTTTTTTTTTATTTCTACCAACTGCATTTTTAAATACTTCATTTTTGGAGGGACTATGAAAATTATGAGATCGTAAATCCATCTTTCTATCAAAAGAAGCACGATTTAGGGCTAGAAAGTGTCTTTTATTGAATGAGAATGTTTATTTCAAAAATAGACACATTTGTGGTAACGATTGAAAATATCGACGATTTGGCTGAAATTTAAAAAAAAAACTAAGGCTATAGCCCTATCAAATTGTCATATTTTGGCTAAAATCCGCAACATTTTCGATTTTCTTCTATTTTCGAGATCTTTCTGTCAGCTTTGAGAAATGACCGATTCAATGTGATATTACTGTATTGGAACCTTTATTAATATGAAATGACGTCATTAACAGCTTTCAAATGTCATATTTATCAGTAAGTCGGATTCACCTTGAAATTACTCGTTATCATGAACTTAGCAACATCTAGGAGAAAGGGTGATCATTTTCTTTGTTTTTGAACTCTTTTGTTTAGTTTAAAGTTTTATATTAAACATGAAAACTTTGATAATATTGAAATTAAATGTTCCACGTCTTTAGTAGATGGTGTATTAAAAATTGAGACTACGGATGTTTACATGTTCCACATAACGGATTGTTACAAACAAAGTTTTTTTTTGTATTTCTCTCAACTGCATTTTCAAATACTTCATTTTTGGGGGGACTATGAAAATTATGAGATCGTAAATCATCTTTCTATCGAAAGAAGCACGATTTCGGGCTACAAAGTGTCTTTTATTGAATGAGAATGTTTATTTCAAAAATAGACACATTTGTGGTAACGATTGAAAATATCGACGATTTGGCTGAAATTTAAAAAAAAAAGTAATTCTATAGCCTTATCAAATTGTCATATTTTGTCTAAAATCCTCAACATTTTCGATTTTGTTCTGTTTTCGAGATCTTTCTGTCAGCTTTGAGAAATGACCGATTGAATATGATATTACTGTATTGGAGCCTTTATTAATATGAAATGACGTCATTAACAACTTTCAAATGTCATATTTATCAGTAAGTCGGATTCACCTTGAAATTACTCGTTATCATGAACTTAGCAAGATCTAGGAGAAAGGGTGATCATTTTCGTTGTTTTTTTAACTCTTTTGTTTAGTTTAAAGCTTTATATTAAACATGTAAACTTTGATAATATTGAAATTAAATGTTCCACGTTTTTAGTAGATGGTGTATTAAGTATTGAGACTACGGATGTTTACATGTTCCACATAACGGATTGTTACAAACAAAGTTTTTTTTTATTTCTGTCAACTCCATTTTCAAATATTTCATTTTCGGAGGGACTATGAAAATTATGAGATCATAAATCATCTTTCTATCAAAAGAACCACGATTTCGGGCTTCAAAGTGTCTTTTATTGAATGAGAATGTTTATTTCAAAAAAAGACACATTTGTGGTAACGATTGAAAATATCCACGATTTAACTGAAATTTAAAAGAAAAAGTAATTCTATAGCCCTATCAAATTGTCATATTTTGGCTAAAATCTGCAACATTTTCGATTTTCTTCTATTTTCGAGATCTTTCTGTCAGCTTTGAGAAATGACCGATTCAATGTGATATTACTGTATTGGAACCTTTATTAATATGAAATGACGTCATTAACAGCTTTCAAATGTCATATTTATCCGTTAGTCGGATTCACCTTGAAATTACTCGTTATCATGAACTTAGCAAGATCTAGGAGAAAGTGTGATCATTTTGTTTGTTTTTTTAACTCTTTTGTTTAGTTTAAAGTTTTATATTAAACATGAAAACTTTGATAATATTGAAATTAAATGTTCCACGTTTTTAGTAGATGGTGTATTAAGAATTGAGACTACGGATGTTTGCATGTTCCACATAACGGATTGTTACAAACAAAGTTTTTTTTTGTATTTCTCTCAACTCCATTTTCAAATACTTCATTTTTGGAGAGACTATGAAAATTATGAGATCGTAAATCATCTTTCTATCAAAAGAAGCACGATTTCGGGCTAGAAAGTGTCTTTTATTGAATCAGAATGTTTATTTCAAAAATAAACACATTTGTGGTAACGATTGAAAGTATCCACGATTTGGCTGAAATTTAAAAAAAAAGGAAAGCTATAGCCTTATCAAATTGTCATATTTTGGCTAAAATCCTCAACATTTTCGATTTTGTTCTGTTTTCAAAATCTTTCTGTCAGCTTTGAGAAATGACCGATTCAATGTGATATTACTGTATTGGAGCCTTTATTAATATGAAATGACGTCATTAACAGCTTTCACATGTCATATTTATCCGTTAGTCGGATTCACCTTGAAATTACTCGTTATCATGAACTTAGCAAGATCTAGGAGAAAGTGTGATCATTTTGTTTGTTTTTTGAACTCTTTTGTTTAGTTTAAAGCTTTATATTAAACATGTAAACTTTGATAATATTGATATTAAATCAGTGACGTTTTTAGTAGATGGTGTGTTAAGAAATGAGACTACGGATGTTTGCATGTTCCATATGACGGATTGTTTCAAACAAAGTTTTTTTTTTTATTTCTCTTCACTGCATTTTCAAATACTTCATTTTTGAGTGACTATGAAAATTAAGAGATCATAAAACATATTTCTATCAAAAAAGGACGATTTCGGGCTAGAAAGTGTCTTTTATTGAATGAGAATGTTTATTTCAAAAATAGACACATTAATGGTAACGATTGAAAATATCCACGATTTGACTGAAATTTAAAAAAAAGTAAGGCTATAGCCCTATCAAATTGTCATATTTTGACTAAAATCTGCAACATTTTCGATTTTGTTCTATTTTCGAGATCTTTCTGTCATCTTTGAGAAATGACCGATTCAATGTGATATTACTGTAATGGAACCTTTATTAATATGAAATGACATCATTAACAGCTTTCAAATGTCATATTTATCCATAAGTCGGATTCACCTTGAAATTACTCGTTATCATGAATTTAGGAAGATCTAGGAGAAAGGGTGATCATTTTGTTTGTTTTTTGAACTCTTTTGTTTAGTTAAAAGCTTTATATTAAAAATGTAAACTTTGATAATATTCATATTAAATTATTGACGTTTTTAGTAGATGTTGTGTTAGGAATTGAGACTACGGACGTTTGCATGTTCCACATAACATATTGTTACAAACAAAGTTTTTTTTTATTTCTGTCAAATGCATTTTCAAATACTTCATTTTTGGAGGGACTCTCAAAATTATGAGATCATAAATCATCTTTCTATCAAAAGAAGGACGATTTCGGGCTACAAAGTGTCTTTTATTGAATGAGAATGTTTATTTCAAAAATAGACACATTTGTGGTAACGATTGAAAATATCCACGATTTGGCTGAAATTTAAAAAAAAAGTAATTCTATAGCCTTATCAAATTGTCATATTTTGGCTAAAATCCGCAACATTTTCGATTTTGTTCTATTTTCGAGATCTTTCTGTCAGCTTTGAGAAATGACTGATTCAATGTGATATTACTGTAATGGAGCCTTTATTAATATGAAATGACGTCATTAACAGCTTTCAAATGTCATATTTATCCATAAGTCGGAATCACCTTGAATCTACTCGATATCATAAACTTAGCAAGATCTAGGAGAAAGGGTGATCATTTTGTTTGTTTGTTGAACTCTTTGGTTTAGTTTAAAGCTTTATATTAAAGAGGTAAACTTTGATAATATTGATATTAAATCATTGACATTTTTAGTACATGGTGTATTAAGAATTAATACTACGGAGGTTTGCATGTTCCACATAACGGATTGTCACAAGCAAAGCGAGAGGCCAATCATTTTTTTAATATGAAAAAAATTGGCAAGTGTAAATTTGACAAGTATGACAAGAAATCAACAATGTTACAATGTTATCAACATTCATGACTGCTTTATTTTATCCTGGAATCTTGAGAAATAACAAGTTTTATTTCTATCACTTGCATTTTCAAGTACTTTATTTTTGGAGGAACTATCAAAATTATGAGATCATAAATCATCTTTCTATCAAAAGAAGCACGATTTCGGGCTAGAAAGTGTCTTTTATTGAATAGAATGTTTATTTAAAGAATATACACATTTCTGGTAACGATTAAAAATATCGACGATTTGGCTGAAATTTTAAAAAAACGTAAGGCTATAGCCTTTTCAAATTGTCATATTTTGGCTAAAATCTGCAACATTTTCGATTTTGTTCTATTTTCGAGATCTTTCTGTCAGCTTTGAGAAAGGACCGATTCAATGTGATATTACTGTATTGGAACCTTTATTAATATGAAATGACGTCATTAACAGCTTTCAAATGTCATATTTATCCGTTAGTCGGATTCACCTTGAAATTACTCGTTATCATGAACTTAGCAAGATCCAGGAGAAAGTGTGATCATTTTGTTTGTTTTTTGAACTCTTTTGTTTAGTTAAAACCTTTATATTAAAGAGGTAAACTTTCATAATGTTGATATTAAATTATTGACGTTTTCAATGAAGTTGATCTTATTTTATATTCTCTTATGTTTGTACATGTTGTGTTGAGAATTGAGACTACGGATGTTTGCATGTTCCACATAACGAATTGTTACAAGCAAAGCGAGAGGCAAATCATTTTTTAATATGAAAAAAATTGACAAGTGTAAATTTGACGAATATAAGGAGAAAACCACAATGTTACAATGTAATCAATATTCAAGACTGCTTTGTTTTATCCTGGAATCTTGAGAAATAACAAGTTTTATTTCAATCACTTGCATTTTCAAATACTTCTTTTTTGGAGTGACTATGAAAATTATGAGATCATAAAACATATTTCTATCAAAAAAGGACGATTTCGTCCTAGAAAGTGTCTTTTATTGAATGAGAATGTTTATTTCAAAAATAGACACATTAATGGTAACGATTGAAAATATCCACGATTTGACTGAAATTTAAAAAAAAGTAAGGCTATAGCCCTATCAAATTGTCATATTTTGACTAAAATCTGCAACATTTTCGATTTTGTTCTATTTTCGAGATCTTTCTGTCATCTTTGAGAAATGACCGATTCAATGTGATATTACTGTAATGGAACCTTTATTAATATGAAATGACATCATTAACAGCTTTCAAATGTCATATTTATCCGTAAGTCGGATTCACCTTGAAATTACTCGTTATTATGAATTTAGCAAGATCTAGGAGAAAGGGTGATCATTTTGTTTGTTTTTTGAACTCTTTTGTTTAGTTAAAAGCTTTATATTAAAAATGTAAACTTTGATAATATTCATATTAAATTATTGACGTTTTTAGTAGATGTTGTGTTAGGAATTGAGACTACGGACGTTTGCATGTTCCACATAACATATTGTTACAAACAAAGTTTTTTTTTATTTCTGTCAAATGCATTTTCAAATACTTCATTTTTGGAGGGACTCTCAAAATTATGAGATCATAAATCATCTTTCTATCAAAAGAAGGACGATTTCGGGCTACAAAGTGTCTTTTATTGAATGAGAATGTTTATTTCAAAAATAGACACATTTGTGGTAACGATTGAAAATATCCACGATTTGGCTGAAATTTAAAAAAAAAGTAATTCTATAGCCTTATCAAATTGTCATATTTTGGCTAAAATCCGCAACATTTTCGATTTTGTTCTATTTTCGAGATCTTTCTGTCAGCTTTGAGAAATGACTGATTCAATGTGATATTACTGTAATGGAGCCTTTATTAATATGAAATGACGTCATTAACAGCTTTCAAATGTCATATTTATCCATAAGTCGGAATCACCTTGAATCTACTCGATATCATAAACTTAGCAAGATCTAGGAGAAAGGGTGATCATTTTGTTTGTTTGTTGAACTCTTTGGTTTAGTTTAAAGCTTTATATTAAAGAGGTAAACTTTGATAATATTGATATTAAATCATTGACATTTTTAGTACATGGTGTATTAAGAATTAATACTACGGAGGTTTGCATGTTCCACATAACGGATTGTCACAAGCAAAGCGAGAGGCCAATCATTTTTTTAATATGAAAAAAATTGGCAAGTGTAAATTTGACAAGTATGACAAGAAATCAACAATGTTACAATGTTATCAACATTCATGACTGCTTTATTTTATCCTGGAATCTTGAGAAATAACAAGTTTTATTTCTATCACTTGCATTTTCAAGTACTTTATTTTTGGAGGAACTATCAAAATTATGAGATCATAAATCATCTTTCTATCAAAAGAAGCACGATTTCGGGCTAGAAAGTGTCTTTTATTGAATAGAATGTTTATTTAAAGAATATACACATTTCTGGTAACGATTAAAAATATCGACGATTTGGCTGAAATTTTAAAAAAACGTAAGGCTATAGCCTTTTCAAATTGTCATATTTTGGCTAAAATCTGCAACATTTTCGATTTTGTTCTATTTTCGAGATCTTTCTGTCAGCTTTGAGAAAGGACCGATTCAATGTGATATTACTGTATTGGAACCTTTATTAATATGAAATGACGTCATTAACAGCTTTCAAATGTCATATTTATCCGTTAGTCGGATTCACCTTGAAATTACTCGTTATCATGAACTTAGCAAGATCCAGGAGAAAGTGTGATCATTTTGTTTGTTTTTTGAACTCTTTTGTTTAGTTAAAACCTTTATATTAAAGAGGTAAACTTTCATAATGTTGATATTAAATTATTGACGTTTTCAATGAAGTTGATCTTATTTTATCTTCTCTTATGTTTGTACATGTTGTGTTGAGACTACGGATGTTTGCATGTTCCACATAACGAATTGTTACAAGCAAAGCGAGAGGCAAATCATTTTTTAATATGAAAAAAATTGACAAGTGTAAATTTGACGAATATAAGGAGAAAACCACAATGTTACAATGTAATCAATATTCAAGACTGCTTTGTTTTATCCTGGAATCTTGAGAAATAACAAGTTTTATTTCAATCACTTGCATTTTCAAATACTTCTTTTTTGGAGTGACTATGAAAATTATGAGATCATAAAACATATTTCTATCAAAAAAGGACGATTTCGTCCTAGAAAGTGTCTTTTATTGAATGAGAATGTTTATTTCAAAAATAGACACATTAATGGTAACGATTGAAAATATCCACGATTTGACTGAAATTTAAAAAAAAGTAAGGCTATAGCCCTATCAAATTGTCATATTTTGACTAAAATCTGCAACATTTTCGATTTTGTTCTATTTTCGAGATCTTTCTGTCATCTTTGAGAAATGACCGATTCAATGTGATATTACTGTAATGGAACCTTTATTAATATGAAATGACATCATTAACAGCTTTCAAATGTCATATTTATCCGTAAGTCGGATTCACCTTGAAATTACTCGTTATTATGAATTTAGCAAGATCTAGGAGAAAGGGTGATCATTTTGTTTGTTTTTTGAACTCTTTTGTTTAGTTAAAAGCTTTATATTAAAAATGTAAACTTTGATAATATTCATATTAAATTATTGACGTTTTTAGTAGATGTTGTGTTAAGAATTGAGACTACGGACGTTTGCATGTTCCACATAACATATTGTTACAAACAAATTTTTTTTTATTTCTGTCAAATGTATTTTCAAATACTTCATTTTTGGAGGGACTATGAAAATTATGAGATCATAAATCATCTATCTATCAAAAGAAGGACGATTTCGGGCTAGAAAGTGTCTTTTATTGAATGAGAATTTTTATTTCAAAAATAGACACATTTGTGGTAACGATTGAAAATATCGACGATTTGGCTGAAATTTAAAAAAAACGTGAGGCTATAGCCCTATCAAATTGTCATATTTTGGCTAAAATCCGCAACATTTTCGATTTTGTTCTATTTTCGAGATCTTTCTGTCAGCTTTGAGAAATGACTGATTCAATGTGATATTACTGTAATGGAGCCTTTATTAATATGAAATGACGTCATTAACAGCTTTCAAATGTCATATTTATCCATAAGTCGGAATCACCTTGAATCTACTCGATATCATAAACTTAGCAAGATCTAGGAGAAAGGGTGATCATTTTGTTTGTTTGTTGAACTCTTTGGTTTAGTTTAAAGCTTTATATTAAAGAGGTAAACTTTGATAATATTGATATTAAATCATTGACATTTTTAGTACATGGTGTATTAAGAATTAATACTACGGAGGTTTGCATGTTCCACATAACGGATTGTTACAAGCAAAGCGAGAGGCCAATCATTTTTTTAATATGAAAAAAATTGGCAAGTGTAAATTTGACAAGTATGACAAGAAATCAACAATGTTACAATGTTATCAACATTCATGACTGCTTTATTTTATCCTGGAATCTTGAGAAATAACAAGTTTTATTTCTATCACTTGCATTTTCAAGTACTTTATTTTTGGAGGAACTATCAAAATTATGAGATCATAAATCATCTTTCTATCAAAAGAAGCACGATTTCGGGCTAGAAAGTGTCTTTTATTGAATAGAATGTTTATTTAAAGAATATACACATTTCTGGTAACGATTAAAAATATCGACGATTTGGCTGAAATTTTAAAAAAACGTAAGGCTATAGCCTTTTCAAATTGTCATATTTTGGCTAAAATCTGCAACATTTTCGATTTTGTTCTATTTTCGAGATCTTTCTGTCAGCTTTGAGAAATGACCGATTCAATGTGATATTACTGTATTGGAACCTTTATTAATATGAAATGACGTCATTAACAGCTTTCAAATGTCATATTTATCCGTTAGTCGGATTCACCTTGAAATTACTCGTTATCATGAACTTAGCAAGATCCAGGAGAAAGTGTGATCATTTTGTTTGTTTTTTGAACTCTTTTTTTTAGTTAAAACCTTTATATTAAAGAGGTAAACTTTCATAATGTTGATATTAAATTATTGACGTTTTCAATGAAGTTGATCTTGTTTTATCTTCTCTTATGTTTGTACATGTTGTGTTGAGAATTGAGACTACGGATGTTTGCATGTTCCACATAACGAATTGTTACAAGCAAAGCGAGAGGCAAATCATTTTTTAATATGAAAAAAATTGACAAGTGTAAATTTGACGAATATAAGGAGAAAACCACAATGTTACAATGTAATCAATATTCAAGACTGCTTTGTTTTATCCTGGAATCTTGAGAAATAACAAGTTTTATTTCAATCACTTGCATTTTCAAATACTTCTTTTTTGGAGTGACTATGAAAATTATGAGATCATAAAACATATTTCTATCAAAAAAGGACGATTTCGTCCTAGAAAGTGTCTTTTATTGAATGAGAATGTTTATTTCAAAAATAGACACATTAATGGTAACGATTGAAAATATCCACGATTTGACTGAAATTTAAAAAAAAGTAAGGCTATAGCCCTATCAAATTGTCATATTTTGACTAAAATCTGCAACATTTTCGATTTTGTTCTATTTTCGAGATCTTTCTGTCAGCTTTGAGAAATGACCGATTCAATGTGATATTACTGTAATGGAACCTTTATTAATATGAAATGACATCATTAACAGCTTTCAAATGTCATATTTATCCGTTAGTCGGATTCACCTTGAAATTACTCGTTATCATGAATTTAGGAAGATCTAGGAGAAAGGGTGATCATTTTGTTTGTTTTTTGAACTCTTTTGTTTAGTTAAAAGCTTTATATTAAAAATGTAAACTTTGATAATATTCATATTAAATTATTGACGTTTTTAGTAGATGTTGTGTTAGGAATTGAGACTACGGACGTTTGCATGTTCCACATAACATATTGTTACAAACAAAGTTTTTTTTTATTTCTGTCAAATGCATTTTCAAATACTTCATTTTTGGAGGGACTCTCAAAATTATGAGATCATAAATCATCTTTCTATCAAAAGAAGGACGATTTCGGGCTACAAAGTGTCTTTTATTGAATGAGAATGTTTATTTCAAAAATAGACACATTTGTGGTAACGATTGAAAATATCCACGATTTGGCTGAAATTTAAAAAAAAAGTAATTCTATAGCCTTATCAAATTGTCATATTTTGGCTAAAATCCGCAACATTTTCGATTTTCTTCTATTTTCGAGATCTTTCTGTCAGCTTTGAGAAATGACCGATTCAATGTGATATTACTGTAATGGAGCCTTTATTAATATGAAATAACGTCATTAACAGCTTTTAAATGTCATATTTATCCATAAGTCGGATTTACCTTGAAATTACTCGTTATCATGAATTTAGGAAGATCTAGGTGAAAGTGTGATCATTTTGTTTGTTTTTTGAACTCTTTTGTTTAGTTAAAAGCTTTATATTAAAGAGATAAACTTTGATAATATTCATATTAAATTATTGACGTTTTTAGTAGATGTTGTGTTAAGAATTGAGACTACGGACGTTTGCATGTTCCACATAACATATTGTTACAAACAAATTTTTTTTTATTTCTGTCAAATGTATTTTCAAATACTTCATTTTTGGAGGGACTATGAAAATTATGAGATCATAAATCATCTATCTATCAAAAGAAGCACGATTTCGGGCTAGAAAGTGTCTTTTATTGAATGAGAATTTTTATTTCAAAAATAGACACATTTGTGGTAACGATTGAAAATATCCACGATTTGGCTGAAATTTAAAAAAAACGTGAGGCTATAGCCCTATCAAATTGTCATATTTTGGCTAAAATCCGCAACATTTTCGATTTTGTTCTATTTTCGAGATCTTTCTGTCAGCTTTGAGAAATGACTGATTCAATGTGATATTACTGTAATGGAGCCTTTATTAATATGAAATGACGTCATTAACAGCTTTCAAATGTCATATTTATCCATAAGTCGGAATCACCTTGAATCTACTCGATATCATAAACTTAGCAAGATCTAGGAGAAAGGGTGATCATTTTGTTTGTTTGTTGAACTCTTTGGTTTAGTTTAAAGCTTTATATTAAAGAGGTAAACTTTGAAAATATTGATATTAAATCATTGACATTTTTAGTACATGGTGTATTAAGAATTAATACTACGGAGGTTTGCATGTTCCACATAACGGATTGTTACAAGCAAAGCGAGAGGCCAATCATTTTTTTAACGTGAAAAAAATTGGCAAGTGTAAATTTGACAAGTATGACAAGAAATCAACAATGTTACAATGTTATCAACATTCATGACTGCTTTATTTTATCCTGGAATCTTGAGAAATAACAAGTTTTATTTCTATCACTTGCATTTTCAAGTACTTTATTTTTGGAGGAACTATCAAAATTATGAGATCATAAATCATCTTTCTATCAAAAGAAGCACGATTTCGGGCTAGAAAGTGTCTTTTATTGAATAGAATGTTTATTTAAAGAATATACACATTTCTGGTAACGATTAAAAATATCGACGATTTGGCTGAAATTTTAAAAAAACGTAAGGCTATAGCCTTTTCAAATTGTCATATTTTGGCTAAAATCTGCAACATTTTCGATTTTCTTCTATTTTCGAGATCTTTCTGTCAGCTTTGAGAAAGGACCGATTCAATGTGATATTACTGTATTGGAACCTTTATTAATATGAAATGACGTCATTAACAGCTTTCAAATGTCATATTTATCCGTTAGTCGGATTCACCTTGAAATTACTCGTTATCATGAACTTAGCAAGATCCAGGAGAAAGTGTGATCATTTTGTTTGTTTTTTGAACTCTTTTGTTTAGTTAAAACCTTTATATTAAAGAGGTAAACTTTCATAATGTTGATATTAAATTATTGACGTTTTCAATGAAGTTGATCTTATTTTATCTTCTCTTATGTTTGTACATGTTGTGTTGAGAATTGAGACTACGGATGTTTGCATGTTCCACATAACGAATTGTTACAAGCAAAGCGAGAGGCAAATCATTTTTTAATATGAAAAAAATTGACAAGTGTAAATTTGACGAATATAAGGAGAAAACCACAATGTTACAATGTAATCAATATTCAAGACTGCTTTGTTTTATCCTGGAATCTTGAGAAATAACAAGTTTTATTTCAATCACTTGCATTTTCAAATACTTCTTTTTTGGAGTGACTATGAAAATTATGAGATCATAAAACATATTTCTATCAAAAAAGGACGATTTCGTCCTAGAAAGTGTCTTTTATTGAATGAGAATGTTTATTTCAAAAATAGACACATTAATGGTAACGATTGAAAATATCCACGATTTGACTGAAATTTAAAAAAAAGTAAGGCTATAGCCCTATCAAATTGTCATATTTTGACTAAAATCTGCAACATTTTCAATTTTGTTCTATTTTCGAGATCTTTCTGTCATCTTTGAGAAATGACCGATTCAATGTGATATTACTGTAATGGAACCTTTATTAATATGAAATGACATCATTAACAGCTTTCAAATGTCATATTTATCCATAAGTCGGATTCACCTTGAAATTACTGGTTATTATGAATTTAGCAAGATCTAGGAGAAAGGGTGATCATTTTGTTTGTTTTTTGAACTCTTTTGTTTAGTTAAAAGCTTTATATTAAAAATGTAAACTTTGATAATATTCATATTAAATTATTGACGTTTTTAGTAGATGTTGTGTTAGGAATTGAGACTACGGACGTTTGCATGTTCCACATAACATATTGTTACAAACAAAGTTTTTTTTTTATTTCTGTCAAATGCATTTTCAAATACTTCATTTTTGGAGGGACTCTCAAAATTATGCGATCTTAAATCATCTTACTATCAAAAGAAGCACGATTTCGGGCTAGAAAGTGTCTTTTATTGAATGAGAATTTTTATTTCAAAAATATACACATTTGTGGTAACGATTGAAAATATCGACGATTTGGCTGAAATTTAAGAAAAACGTAAGGCTATAGCCTTATCAAATTGTCATATTTTGGCTAAAATCCGCAACATTTTCGATTTTGTTCTATTTTCGAGATCTTTCTGTCAGCTTTGAGAAATGACCGATTCAATGTGATATTACTGTAATGGAGCCTTTATTAATATGAAATAACGTCATTAACAGCTTTTAAATGTCATATTTATCCATAAGTCGGATTTACCTTGAAATTACTCGTTATCATGAATTTAGGAAGATCTAGGTGAAAGTGTGATCATTTTGTTTGTTTTTTGAACTCTTTTGTTTAGTTAAAAGCTTTATATTAAAGAGATAAACTTTGATAATATTCATATTAAATTATTGACGTTTTTAGTAGATGTTGTGTTAAGAATTGAGACTACGGACGTTTGCATGTTCCACATAACATATTGTTACAAACAAATTTTTTTTTATTTCTGTCAAATGTATTTTCAAATACTTCATTTTTGGAGGGACTATGAAAATTATGAGATCATAAATCATCTATCTATCAAAAGAAGCACGATTTCGGGCTAGAAAGTGTCTTTTATTGAATGAGAATTTTTATTTCAAAAATAGACACATTGGTGGTAACGATTGAAAATATCCACGATTTGGCTGAAATTTAAAAAAAACGTGAGGCTATAGCCCTATCAAATTGTCATATTTTGGCTAAAATCCGCAACATTTTCGATTTTGTTCTATTTTCGAGATCTTTCTGTCAGCTTTGAGAAATGACTGATTCAATGTGATATTACTGTAATGGAGCCTTTATTAATATGAAATGACGTCATTAACAGCTTTCAAATGTCATATTTATCCATAAGTCGGAATCACCTTGAATCTACTCGATATCATAAACTTAGCAAGATCTAGGAGAAAGGGTGATCATTTTGTTTGTTTGTTGAACTCTTTGGTTTAGTTTAAAGCTTTATATTAAAGAGGTAAACTTTGATAATATTGATATTAAATCATTGACATTTTTAGTACATGGTGTATTAAGAATTAATACTACGGAGGTTTGCATGTTCCACATAACGGATTGTTACAAGCAAAGCGAGAGGCCAATCATTTTTTTAATATGAAAAAAATTGGCAAGTGTAAATTTGACAAGTATGACAAGAAATCAACAATGTTACAATGTTATCAACATTCATGACTGCTTTATTTTATCCTGGAATCTTGAGAAATAACAAGTTTTATTTCTATCACTTGCATTTTCAAGTACTTTATTTTTGGAGGAACTATCAAAATTATGAGATCATAAATCATCTTTCTATCAAAAGAAGCACGATTTCGGGCTAGAAAGTGTCTTTTATTGAATAGAATGTTTATTTAAAGAATATACACATTTCTGGTAACGATTAAAAATATCGACGATTTGGCTGAAATTTTAAAAAAACGTAAGGCTATAGCCTTTTCAAATTGTCATATTTTGGCTAAAATCTGCAACATTTTCGATTTTCTTCTATTTTCGAGATCTTTCTGTCAGCTTTGAGAAAGGACCGATTCAATGTGATATTACTGTATTGGAACCTTTATTAATATGAAATGACGTCATTAACAGCTTTCAAATGTCATATTTATCCGTTAGTCGGATTCACCTTGAAATTACTCGTTATCATGAACTTAGCAAGATCCAGGAGAAAGTGTGATCATTTTGTTTGTTTTTTGAACTCTTTTGTTTAGTTAAAACCTTTATATTAAAGAGGTAAACTTTCATAATGTTGATATTAAATTATTGACGTTTTCAATGAAGTTGATCTTATTTTATCTTCTCTTATGTTTGTACATGTTGTGTTGAGAATTGAGACTACGGATGTTTGCATGTTCCACATAACGAATTGTTACAAGCAAAGCGAGAGGCAAATCATTTTTTAATATGAAAAAAATTGACAAGTGTAAATTTGACGAATATAAGGAGAAAACCACAATGTTACAATGTAATCAATATTCAAGACTGCTTTGTTTTATCCTGGAATCTTGAGAAATAACAAGTTTTATTTCAATCACTTGCATTTTCAAATACTTCTTTTTTGGAGTGACTATGAAAATTATGAGATCATAAAACATATTTCTATCAAAAAAGGACGATTTCGTCCTAGAAAGTGTCTTTTATTGAATGAGAATGTTTATTTCAAAAATAGACACATTAATGGTAACGATTGAAAATATCCACGATTTGACTGAAATTTAAAAAAAAGTAAGGCTATAGCCCTATCAAATTGTCATATTTTGACTAAAATCTGCAACATTTTCGATTTTGTTCTATTTTCGAGATCTTTCTGTCATCTTTGAGAAATGACCGATTCAATGTGATATTACTGTAATGGAACCTTTATTAATATGAAATGACATCATTAACAGCTTTCAAATGTCATATTTATCCATAAGTCGGATTCACCTTGAAATTACTGGTTATTATGAATTTAGCAAGATCTAGGAGAAAGGGTGATCATTTTGTTTGTTTTTTGAACTCTTTTGTTTAGTTAAAAGCTTTATATTAAAAATGTAAACTTTGATAATATTCATATTAAATTATTGACGTTTTTAGTAGATGTTGTGTTAGGAATTGAGACTACGGACGTTTGCATGTTCCACATAACATATTGTTACAAACAAAGTTTTTTTTTATTTCTGTCAAATGCATTTTCAAATACTTCATTTTTGGAGGGACTCTCAAAATTATGCGATCTTAAATCATCTTACTATCAAAAGAAGGACGATTTCGGGCTAGAAAGTGTCTTTTATTGAATGAGAATTTTTATTTCAAAAATATACACATTTGTGGTAACGATTGAAAATATCGACGATTTGGCTGAAATTTAAGAAAAACGTAAGGCTATAGCCTTATCAAATTGTCATATTTTGGCTAAAATCCGCAACATTTTCGATTTTGTTCTATTTTCGAGATCTTTCTGTCAGCTTTGAGAAATGACCGATTCAATGTGATATTACTGTAATGGAGCCTTTATTAATATGAAATAACGTCATTAACAGCTTTTAAATGTCATATTTATCCATAAGTCGGATTTACCTTGAAATTACTCGTTATCATGAATTTAGGAAGATCTAGGTGAAAGTGTGATCATTTTGTTTGTTTTTTGAACTCTTTTGTTTAGTTAAAAGCTTTATATTAAAGAGATAAACTTTGATAATATTCATATTAAATTATTGACGTTTTTAGTAGATGTTGTGTTAAGAATTGAGACTACGGACGTTTGCATGTTCCACATAACATATTGTTACAAACAAATTTTTTTTTATTTCTGTCAAATGTATTTTCAAATACTTCATTTTTGGAGGGACTATGAAAATTATGAGATCATAAATCATCTATCTATCAAAAGAAGCACGATTTCGGGCTAGAAAGTGTCTTTTATTGAATGAGAATTTTTATTTCAAAAATAGACACATTGGTGGTAACGATTGAAAATATCGACGATTTGGCTGAAATTTAAGAAAAACGTAAGGCTATAGCCTTATCAAATTGTCATATTTTGGCTAAAATCCGCAACATTTTCGATTTTCTTCTATTTTCGAGATCTTTCTGTCAGCTTTGAGAAATGACCGATTCAATGTGATATTACTGTAATGGAGCCTTTATTAATATGAAATAACGTCATTAACAGCTTTTAAATGTCATATTTATCCATAAGTCGGATTTACCTTGAAATTACTCGTTATCATGAATTTAGGAAGATCTAGGTGAAAGTGTGATCATTTTGTTTGTTTTTTGAACTCTTTTGTTTAGTTAAAAGCTTTATATTAAAGAGATAAACTTTGATAATATTGATATTAAATTATTGACGTTTTTAGTAGATGTTGTGTTAAGAATTGAGACTACGGACGTTTGCATGTTCCACATAACATATTGTTACAAACAAATTTTTTTTTATTTCTGTCAAATGTATTTTCAAATACTTCATTTTTGGAGGGACTATGAAAATTATGAGATCATAAATCATCTATCTATCAAAAGAAGCACGATTTCGGGCTAGAAAGTGTCTTTTATTGAATGAGAATTTTTATTTCAAAAATAGACACATTGGTGGTAACGATTGAAAATATCCACGATTTGGCTGAAATTTAAAAAAAACGTGAGGCTATAGCCCTATCAAATTGTCATATTTTGGCTAAAATCCGCAACATTTTCGATTTTGTTCTATTTTCGAGATCTTTCTGTCAGCTTTGAGAAATGACTGATTCAATGTGATATTACTGTAATGGAGCCTTTATTAATATGAAATGACGTCATTAACAGCTTTCAAATGTCATATTTATCCATAAGTCGGAATCACCTTGAATCTACTCGATACCGTGAACTTAGCAAGATCTAGGAGAAAGGGTGATCATTTTGTTTGTTTGTTGAACTCTTTGGTTTAGTTTAAAGCTTTATATTAAAGAGGTAAACTTTGATAATATTGATATTAAATCATTGACATTTTTAGTACATGGTGTATTAGGAATTAATACTACGGAGGTTTGCATGTTCCACATAACGGATTGTTACAAGCAAAGCGAGAGGCCAATCATTTTTTTAATATGAAAAAAATTGGCAAGTGTAAATTTGACAAGTATAACAGAAATCAACAATGTTACAATGTTATCAACATTCATGACTGCTTTATTTTAGCCTTGAATCTTGAGAAATAACAAGTTTTATTTCTATCAACTGCATTTTCAAGTACTTCATTTTTGGAGGGACTATGAAAATTATGTGATCATAAATCATCTTTCTATCAAAAGAAGCACGATTTCGGGCTAGAAAGTGTCTTTTATTGAATGAGAATGTTTATTTAAAGAATATACACATTTCTGGTAACGATTAAAAATATCGACGATTTGGCTGAAATTTTAAAAAAACGTAAGGCTATAGCCTTATCAAATTGTCATATTTTGGCTAAAATCCGCAACATTTTCGATTTTGTTCTATTTTCGAGATCTTTCTGTCAGCTTTGAGAAATGACCGATTCAATGTGATATTACTGTAATGGAGCCTTTATTAATATGAAATGACGTCATTAATAGCTATCAAATGTCATATTTATCCATGGGACCAAAGAGTCAGGTCAATGATTTTTGAATGATTGAAAAATTGAAGAGTGTAAATTTGACAAATATAACAAGAAAACCACAATGTTACAATGTTATGAATATTTATCTGCAGAACTGACCGATTCGATGTAATATTACTGTCTTGGAGGCCTTTTTTGTTTTTTTCTCAACTGTTTTGCTTATTTTAACACTTTATATTCAACAAGTAAATATTAATTTTTTTGATATGAACTCATAAACGTTTTGTTTAATTTTGTGTTAACAAAGGACACTACGGATGTATTTTTGTTTCACATAACTGATTGTTACAAGCAAAGGGAGAGACCAATGATTGTTTTCATTTATGAAAAAAACTGAAGAGTGTAAATTTGACAAATATTACATGAAAACCACAATGTTACAATTTGATGAATATCCATGACTGATTCATTTTATTCTGGAATCTTGATAAATTACTTTTTTCTGTTAACTACATTTTAAAGTACTTTACATTTGTGGTAACGATTGAAAATATCGACGATTTGGCTGAAATTGACCAAAACGTAAGGCTATAGCTTTATTAAAATGTCACATGTTGGCCAAAATCTGCTACATTGAGAAGTGACCGATTCCATGTGATATTACTTCATTTCTGAGTTATTTCTTTTCTTAGTAGTTGTTAGTTATGAATCACATTGAACAGGTAAATTTTAATGATATCGATAGCAAAGCATAGACCGGTTCTGTTCATGGTACGTTAACTAAATAGACTACGGATGATTGTTTGTTCCTTTTGCAAGGTTTGTTACAAAAAGGACATGTTGAAAGATTGTTTTTATTGTCTGAATGAATCGAAGAGTGTAATTTTGGTAAGACCAGAATGTAACAACTTGAAGACCCAATGTAAATTACCTATAAAATGACTAACACCTAGTTTATTACGTCATCAAGATTATTTAAATATGACAATAACTCCAACATGGTTGTCACGTAAAAGATTCTACTATTCACTACGTTTAACTTTTTCTTTTAGAATACGTCAAAAATAATTATCATAAGACAAAATCAGACGTGTCTTGAAATATGTATTTCTTTTTCTTGATTAAGGATGTCAACCTTTTGGTCCTCATAAAATAATTTCTCAATTTGCCTCAATTAATATTCCATTACGACTATACCCTTATCAAAATCTCATATTTTGGTCAAAATCGAACTTCGAACTCGTGTTTCTTTGTGTTAAAGATTTACCGCCCCTCCCTCCTCTCCGTGATTGAAACAAACCTCCAAAATGCTAAAACGTTAGTTTATGACACAATTATTATTTAATTTTATAATAACTCTTACATCGTTTACACTTAAAACAAATCTACCATAATATTAGCTTAGTGTGTTTTGTCACAGAGCAATCTCGTTAAAAAGAAACATATTTTCATGTTGTAAAAATAATATCTTTGGGATAAAATCAGAGGGATCTTAAAGTATGTTGTTCTATGCAATAAGATGCTGTTATTTGCGATCTAGTCTTCCCCATTTTGATCAGAATGTCAACATAATGTCACTATTAAATTTGTTTTTTTAAATTCTAATAAAGTCTTGCATTTCCGTCGATTTAGCGTGATCTCGATTTAAGTGATATTTTAAGACTTTGGTAAGGACCATAAAGTTAATCAATTTGTCCCTCTCCCTTAAAGAAAATATAAAATAGATAACCAAAGTGCCATAATTAGTCCAAACTTGACTGGATTCTTGACTTTTTCGAACTTCGATGATGTATTTTGGTCTTCGTTGTCCATCGTGTGTGAAGAACCTGCCAACGAAAAGCCGAACATTTAGTTGATGAGCTCAACAAATTAAAATGTCAGAATATCCCTACGTCGTTTACATTGAAAAGACTGTACCGAGTCCTGTTTTACATCTTGTTACTTAAGGATCTCCTCGGAGTAAGCAACATTTAAACAGACTTCTACCAAAGTTGGAGCAACGTCGAGAGCAGTCATTTTGAGATGAAACCACGGGCGTCTTGATATATATACTTAGCAAATATGCAGGTGTAGCAGTACTTAAGTTCCCGCCCCCTAATTTTGATCCCCTGCAGCAATATTAGATGCAGATTTTGGTCTCAGAATGGGTGACGCCCTTTTTAATTAGCACCGTCCTAACGCATAAACTAGCCTATCGCCTCGGGGAGGCCAAATATACAATGCCTAACTCACTTTAGGTAGAACTTTGTGTGCCATGGCACCTTCATTTAGTCAAGACAGAAAGCCTCCCCACGTGAGAGGGCTCCCTTCATAGGGAAGCTTCAAAGGGCCATTAATGTATGAACTTCAAATTTAAGAACAGAAAATTGTGAGAATACGTAATATGGAAAGAGAATTAAACGTATTTGATATAAAATTTTTATGAAAGTGATACATGAAAGTAACATTTTGCTGTTTGTCTAAGATGTAAAAAGAGTAAAAAGAGGAAAGAGTTATTAATTCTGACAGAAATACAAATACTTAATTACTCTACGCACTCTTTTTTTTGTACGCGTAATTTGTGGAGATGTGAACGACGAGTACGAATTTCACTATAAAATATTACAGAGAGACAATAATAGAGACAAAATCATCACTCGAGAAGGCCTTTTCTGCATGATACAACATGACGTGATATCCAGATATACCATAATGATCAGTTTATGTACTCTCGAGAAGGCATACAATGTATGATTTTATGTGAGGATTGACTAATAGGGAAACTTCGTCATGTCCCGCAATCTATGTAACTGTAAAAGCTCTGAAAATAGATAAAATTATGAGTTTTATGTTATTCCATATCCATTTCTTATCTCGATTCAAGCGATATTCAGATCTAACGTAATTCTTGAAAAGAAAGCCATCAATTTTCTCTAACTTTATTAAATCATATGGTCAATCTATTTACCAAAATGCCAGAATAACCTACTTTGTAGTTCAGTCACTGTATGATATGACGTCAAGTATGAAAAGGTCATGTGTGTATAAAGCTGCATTAAAGCTCAGCCAGTGATAAAACTTGTCATGTTAGCACCGATAAAACGTGAATGCGTCAGGTGTACGAGCATACAAGAAACGACTTTGTCAAGTAAAGTACAGTACTGTTCCGTTAGTGTAATGTTATCAATAATATTCAAAATGGTGAAGAATTCAAACGCTGACATTTAATAAGCCCCGATGACCACCCAGACTTCAAAAGTTACTCGTAAGCCTATCGTTGAATGTCACTTGTTAATGTAACACTGTGTAACTACGTAGGTTATGTACTGCAACATGTAACACCTATATCTCAAAGGCTTTGCTATTTTTAGAGCTATGATTTCTTTTTACATATTCTCAAAGGATGGCTTACTCAAGGTTTGATAAATGGTCACCACTACAAGCAGGTAATCTTAATGGGAGTTCATTTTTTGGTGTAGCTTCCGTATTAAAATCTACTTGATTGTGCATAATAGGGCAACCTATCAGTTAAACGTAGTAATACTACCATGGACATGACGGTATCTCCATCCTTTAGAAGGCGTAAGAAATGAGGGCAAGGTTTTGACTAAAAGCATTTGAGGATAATACCTCCTGTCACCAACCCTGGTATTAGCGGATAGTCTAAGTGAAAAAAAAAGTAATATATATCACATGTTATATAAATAATAATATATATGAAAATAATATGTATAAAAATACAGGAAATTACTTTGACAAGACCACATAACTAAGTAAACAACGAAACACTGATTCTTTAGGAAAATTCGTTAACCATCAATGGAGAAGTATACCAACATCTGAGCAGATTTTAACAAAAAGTGAATAACAATGCTAGCCTGGATTTTCATCATTGTAGCTTGGAATGAGAATTACCAGCAGTCACCAGCAAATCCTCACATGATATCATACATGTTCATGCTTTCTCGAGATGACTCATCGTAACCATTATGGTATATCAGGATATCACATTTTGTTTAATATCATGCAAGAAAATATATTCTCGAGACATGACTTTAGCACATTATGGAAATTCTGTCATGACTAGGGGCAGTCATTCAAATAGAAATAGTTACTACTAAAGAGTTGGTTATCTTAATGGGAGTTTATTTCTTGGTTTAGCTTCCGTACCAAACTCTAATTGATTGTTTTTAATAGGACAACCTATCAGTTAAACGTAATAATGCTACCATGTACCTGATAGTACCTATACATTTCATTTTTGTTTTGGGGGGGGGGGGGGTTGGAAGTTGCACTAAAGCTCAGCCCGTGATATACCCTTTAGCACTGATACAACGTTAGTTGGTCAGGTGTACAAGCATACAAGAAACAACTTTGATAACAATTAGTAAAATACTGTTCAATTAGTGCATTGTTATCAGTGATATATATTTGCTGACATGTGGAACATATTAGCATGCCTACTCGTGAGTAATTATGAAATGCATAAAACAAATTTACATAATATAGCTTCACTTTTATATGACACAGTACGTCACAATTCTGTTAGTTTCACCAAACAGTAGCACACCGGAAAGAAAGCTAACATGTCAAACCACTTTCTGAACAATAAATACAACCACCTTTTTGATTTGGATATTTTGCAATTCTGCTGGTACGTAGCATTTGCCTTTGTATGTTTGTATAGGTTGAGCAAGTCTAAAATCAATGAAATTGTTTTACAAGCCATTAGCCTAGAACTTTAGTAAACTAACAGCTGGTTTGAGCATAAACACTTAATGTCCAATCTTTGAAAACAAGAGAATGTTTATATCATGAACATTGTAAATGTGAAAGAAGTGAGAAAATGAGAATTGTAATGTGACTAACATTTTATGTGAGTAACTTTGCATGGAGCGAACTACACAGAAGCCAATCATTGCATCCATGTGGGATTTAATACTGTTGTATTATGAAACTTTGCAGTATTGCACAACAACAAGAAGTATTAACATAGTTATCTGTCCAACATTCAATTTACACTAATGACTGCCGTAGACAATTCAGTGACACTTTGGGCTATAGTAATAATTCATGAAATATTCTACATTTACGAATATTAAAGTATGATGATTTATACTGCAACCACTTCTGGCCCAGTGAGATGGAAGTCTTGAAAGGAGTTACTTGATATCGACAAATGAAGAAATTGAAAGAAACTACAGAGAATACATCTCCTCCTCCTTTTCAGAGTGAAACATCAACATTTGTTCTGCTATTTTTGTCTCTTTGAATAACACTAATTGAGGACAGGAATATTTTATTAAAAATTCATGTTTTCCTTGTTTATTTTGATTGTCTATTACAAAAGCTTTCCTTGGCATTTTCGCTGAGAGTCAACTTATCTATAACTTTGATGTTCTCTTTTATTGAGTTATTTTATTCAATGTATATTTCAAGTACATAAGCAGGGCTGGATTTAGGTATGGGCTAGTGAGGAATATGGTCAGGGCCTACGCGAAAATTGGACCCCACAAAATTACATTTATGCATTAACATTTTTTTTTTTTTCTGGGGGATTTGGTAGAGTTCAGTGGTCATATTTCTTTGGTAGGCAAACAATCTATGCAGTACACCCAATTCCCTTCGTGATATTCGCACCGACGCGGCCTTACAGTGCCTAACCCTCTACCCCCCCCCCCCCCTTCCCAACGCATTACTTTGTGAGCAGAGTTTTTTCAACTTTAAGGCAAATCGTTCACTGCACGTGAGAAAGCCTTTCTCGTTACGAGACCCTACTACCAGTCGAAAGAAATGTTTCTCCCCAAATCAATGCGTTCCTTCAGTAGCCTGCGAGAAAATCATGTTCAATATGTACCTGTGATATTAGGGGAACCGACACACTCACACTACACACTAATCACGCACAGAAAGAACTTATCCCTGGAACTATTTACTAGTTACGACTACAGTGAAGATGTCAAAGACATCAACGTTGATTGTTCATAATACTTCAGGTATTTAGTGAATGAAGACAGAAAGTCAAGCGAACAATGGAACGTTTTGGGACGTCTTAAAATGAATGACAGTGTCACACTTAATTCCTTTTGTTCCTGCCTGTACAATACTTGTTTAAATTCTTCAATGAAGTATCTATTACGTAATATTCAGTGAAGGTCATTGGTACGTCCAAACACAGAGCATGTTTAAAACACAGAGGAATAATTCATGAACAAGTAAATTGTTAATTTCTTGCCTCTCTTTATTTAGATGACCCTATTCAAATTTATCCGATCAAAGATTTGCTAACCCTAACATAGAACCAATGCTGTCACTATACTTTTCGTGCCTATAATGATACTGCGGCAATGTGCGATAAGCAAAGCGACGGATCTTTCTCTATGGTTGAAACCAATAACATTCCATGTAATGGGTGGGCGTTTATGAAAAGTTTTACATTTTAAAGATAACGGTGGCAATACACAGGTGAATGAACTAAGGACATGTTTCTTTTTTTTAATGTCAGGGCTCTGCTTACTGGTATGATTGAAAGTGTTGATGTCATGTGACATATTTACCACTGAATGAGACACGCTATTTACCATACACAATGCATTGCATAAACAATTATTTGCATTTGGGGGGGGGTGGAAAACCGTCATTATAAAAAGAAATCTGGTCCTCTTTGGGAATGTAAATGTTAATTTAAATTTCAGCAACTAGCAGAATGGTACTTTTTCATTCACGAAGAAAATATAAGACATATAGTTTGCTCAATATTCAGTTCTTCTACAATATGACAATGTAACATAAGCGTTGATACTGCAACTCCATTCCAACAAATTCTGCAACATGTGAAACAGCTAAGATTTAAAAAGTTGGTGGCGCCAGTCGAATATACATCAACAAAGAAAACTAAAAATATATAATGGTCCTTACAAGCTTCCGTAGGTTCATTCATAGAAGAACACGCCTCATTGGGCCACGTGTTCAGTGGACTATGGGCAGCACACATGCCGGTCGCAAAGAGCCTTTCAACCCTCTGGCCGAGTTGCATGGATTCACCTCACGCCACCTAGTACGCTTCTGGTCGACCTTTGACCGACCCTCCTCGCATCCTTCCGGGTTCTTTTACGACGTCAAGGGAGACATGGCACGGGATCCTAGGCCACAAAAAGTACCATACCACCACCGGACCATTGTAGCCCGGATGTGCCTTGAACCCTAGCACGGTTTCTATGACCAGCAGAGCAGGAGTCTTTCGTCCGCCCCTTATAGCGCATGGCCAGCACGTCAGCTAGTGAATTTGAAGTTTGAATTAATACTTAATGATAACATAGAGCATTTCCTTCCAAATCAAAAGTAAACGTTTGCTTCTGTGATTCTGTGTTGGGCTCGAACCAGGGATCAGACGATCTTCGAACGAGAGCCGTTACCATTCGGCTGTGACACCAGACAGGAGTACAGGGTATTAAATAAGATTAAACCAATGCTGTAGGAAATCTCGATCACTACATCCCTGAGTGACTCAATCACACACATAGGTCTACGCAAACGCACGCACGCGCACACACACACTTTTAAACACACCACATAGAAAACAAAGCCAACGCTTAGTTCCTGCATTTCTTGCCAAGGAAAGTTTATAACACCTTATTTCTGCTAATTAAAACTTGCGACAAGAAATGGACAGGCAATGAAAACACCCAAGATATTATTTTATCAAGATAATTTACCACGGTTACTGCTAGATTTCAAAGACGAATGACTTCACTTACTCATCTGGTTGGATACAGCTTGCTCCCCTGAGTTAATAGAGCTATACAGCTTGCTTTTCCGAGTACAAATACCTGGACAAGTGGACTCACTGAGAAAGAAAAAACGAACACAAAAAAAATATATAGAAAACTCGAGTTGATGTGAGTATAGAAGATAAATATATGAATGTATATTTTCTTTTTGTTCTGGTCCCTCGGCTCCCTCGTCGAAGACTGTCTAATAGTGACCAATTCAAAACACACGTGGCAAAGCTCAACTCATTCATTTGCATATCAAACGTTACAGAAATAATCGAATTCCTCTTGCACGCCAAGACGTAACAAAGAAATAACACAAATACCAAAATTTGTATAACAGAGACAGCTCAGTTCACTTCATTGCCTTTAACGGTACATATACACACATGAGATGGAAACCACTCATGTTGAGCATGTCCCATTTCAACTAAATTAGTCAAATAAATCTTCATTTTCTTAATTCTTGTAGTGAAATCATCACTCCTTTGACCGTACCAAGAGGCTCTCTATTGTTTCTCACTCCTACCTTATCTTCAACATCATTGTTCTATTTAACACTCAGACGATGGATTCTGAACGATGACTTTTATTTTCTGCTTATAATATTCACTCATTGACTCATATATTGTCGTTCCTCTGCAGTGAAGTCTCAACGAGAATTACCAACAATACATTGTATACCACAACCTGCATGTAGATTAAATCCGCTTTCAACTTATTTTTAGGTCAATATAAATACAGGCTTTTGGGAAACGGACACCACATATCCCCCCCCCCCACACCCTGGCGACATCACTGGTAATTAAATGACTTATTAGCGGTAAAGGAGAGGAATGGTGGGGCCTTTAAGAACAATAATTCCACGAAATATGTCGAAGACAAATTAACTCCCGAACCCCCATAATCTGGGTCGTACGCTTCTCAAGCTCTACATGGTGAGCAAAGTGTTCTTAGCCCAAAGTTAGAAATTACGGGGGGGGGGGGCTGTCTTCTTCCCCTTGTTTGGTATGTCTGTCTAAACTTAAATATTAAAAGAAGGGAGAGCTTGTGGCTTGGTCAAAGCGGAAATTATGAACTCATATACATTGACAATTTTCAGGTCCTATTTCGAGAATGTTGAGATTGTATTTTCAAAATTTTGGGGAATGTCGATTTTGGGAAACGCCTAAAATAACTATTTTGAGATGAAGTCATCGGCGTCTTCTGATAATCGTTCTTCTGTTCAATTAGGATGCTGATATCTTCCATACGTTCATCCATCTCTTCGTTTAGAATGTTAACACACATTTATTTTTTTTCCTTCTTAAGTATGAGACAATTTTGAAGTGTACATCATTTTCATATCGATTTAGGATTAAAATTTAATTGATATTCAAGACTTTAGTAATGAGCTAAAAATTCATCCGTTTGCTTCAATTTATGTTACTCCACAAGGTTGTAACCTTTGCAAAAAGTCAGAAGTGGGTAAAAATGGACAAGACTCCTTCATTTTTCTTCACTTCTTTCTTTTTCTTATTTTACTTTTAACGTTCAGGTATACGTGTGCAAAATGTTTGGTTAATTTTATAAAAGGCATAAAACGTTGTTGCTGATGTCAACAACACCATTACAATATCATGATAAATCCAACATAGTTTACACATAAAATAAGGTACCATATCTTACCTCTATAGCGTATAGATCATTTTATAGAAAAATCTCGGCGAAAAGACATAAGGTATAAACATACTTCTACCTTGTATGAAACGTATTTTTCTATTGAATAACGATGCAGATATCATCCTCATGTTCGCCCTCCTCTTCGTTTATAATGCAAAGCCGACAAACATTTTATTTTGACCTGGTTTTCTTGGTAAAATAGAGACAATTTCAAACTCTACATTATTTAATATCGCCAGTTAAGATCTCGATGATAATGTCATCAATTACTTCATCAATTTTTACTTCATTTTATCCATAAGGCCGAGATATGACCGACCCATTACTTAGTGTGAGCCTATAGATGCACAAAACTTAGTTGATGATGGGCGTGGATCCAGGAGGATGCTTTTGGGGTGGTGGGCCAATGTGCGTGTTCAGGAATTTTTGCTTTAAGGTCCCATGTGGGAGGGCCGTTTGACCCATTTTATGAAATTTTGATGAGTTTCTGTTAGGCCACTCATTCGTAATACGAACATCTGTAAACATTACTTAATCGTATTCCAACTGGATTTGTGTACAGATTGTACACCTAAATTCCATGTATACAAATGTTTATAACACACAGTAACAATCAATGTTTCTTTTTCATTAAAAATAAACATTTATGTTTTCTTCTCTCCTTTCTTCGCCAACAATCAAAGGTGAAGTAAGACTCATCAACGGACCTTGGATTTTAGATGAGACACTGAATGCAGGCGCTAGGAAATATACCATCGAAAAACGGTACATATACCAGCAGCGGTTTCACGGGTTAACGAAACAACCACCTCACACCTTATTTAGCTATTTTATGAACGTTATTCGTGGTATACGTTGATCAAAAAATAAGAGATAGGCTACTTTAAGGCTGTGACAATTATTTTCTACAGCACAGAGAGCCTGTTGATATTTGGAGATATTACAGCTTAGTTACTATTGCTTTGCAGTTTGCACAATAGTCATACCCACAAAAAAATACAAACTTTTCTATTATATCTATTTGATGATTGTAAACAATGCAACCAGATACGTTGATGCATAGCATTGACGTAGAAACTACAGCTCCATGGTTCACACAGACAAGCATCTAGTTAGTTTGGCTGAACTGCAAATGAAAAGTTCATCCCTGATAATAGTGAACTGTCCCTCAGTTAATGTAATAATAACTGCATAGAGAAGTAATAAAGGGTAAAGGAGTTATTCAATTTATTTGATGCATTAGGCTGAACTGACATGTATTGTATTATGACACACAATCAATGTTGTACACGAGAAATGTGTAGTCACTTAGCATTTAGCAGATTTTCATAAAATGAGCCATAGGGCTCACACGGGGACTTTTAGATTCCTGGACACCCCAAAGGTATCAATAAGAGAGTAGAATTACAACGAAACATCGACATATTACACAATGACCTATAGGGGCGTTTTGCAGAATTTCGTAAAATGGCCCATAGTGCCCACATGGGACCATGAACCAAAAATTCCTCAACACATTGATGATACCACTAACAGACTATTCTTATGACAAATCATCAACTATGTACAAGAGAATCTGTAGGTGAAGCATTTTGCAATTTCATAAAAAGGTGCCACTGGGCCAACATGAGATCTTGAACGAAACGTTTTTGAAAACTCCAAATGACAAGTCTCTAAAGGAACATTGTAACCAAAGTTTAAAAAAAATTCCACAAAGACAAACAGACAGACAGATAGAGTGATGCCTAGTGATCACAATGGCTCACATCAGCATGATGGTATCAGCTAAAACAATATAGCTTTGTAAATATTAAATACAAAATAACAATGGAGTTCAAGCATCTTCACTTCATGATTACTAGCCAAGGTATCAGAAACAAAGACAGAACATACACACAAACACACATACACATGCCATCACCATCACGTAGATTGTTTACCTGCCCTCAGCATACAAAAGGGAAATAATGCACTGGTACTTGTTCTCTTCATCATGTCATTTAATGTTTTTAAAAGATTAGTTTTTTCTTTCCATTACAAAGGAATTTTCACTCCATGTACTGTAGGTACAGTACTGTACATCTCATGTTCTCATTCATACCTTTCAAAATCTGTTTATGTAATGTTTTCTTTCAATTGAAAAACTTAATGAAAAAACAACTGTATGTGATGTTTAATGGAAATTCTAATTCCTTGCCATCTTCCTGCGTGAGATTTTGTTATGAATCCTCCATCACAGTAAAGATGCGAATATGCTTCCATCCTGTACTAAAGTGATTTATTATAAGCCTACTTGTAATAGACCTTTCATCAAATGTACTGTTTTCCTTGTGAATCCACTTCTACGTTTCTTCAAACATGATTACAGTACATATATGTCCTTATAAGAACTATGCTGAAAGGCCTTTCAACTGTATCCTTGCTTTCATGTCATCTGATAATTTCTGTGAAACCTTTCTCATGATAACTACATGAAAACAGCTTCTCTTCTGTATTCATTCTATCATGACATATTTGTTTGTGTTCAGTAAAGCATTTTTTTTTCTCCCAACAGGTGCATAGAAAAGGCCTCCATCATGTATGTATTCTTTCATGACTTTTTAAATAACGTTTTGTTTTGAATGTCTTCTCATAGGAACTGCATTGGAATGGTCTCCCATCTGTATGTTTAAATTCATGAGGATGTAAACTACCTTCATGAATGAAGCTTTTCTCACATAATCTACACTGAAATATTTTCTCTCCTGTATGTGTGCGTTCATGGAGTGTCACTTTCTGTTTTGTTGTGAATCTTGTCTCACAGTAACGACACTGAAATGGTTTCTCTCCTGTATGTATACGTTCATGTATTGTCAGCTTATACTTTGTTATGAACCCTTTATCACAGAAACTACACTGAAAAGGTCTCTCTCCGGTATGGGTGCATTCATGTACAAACAACTTCTGTCTTGTAATGAATCCTTTTCCACAGTAACTACACTGAAATGGTTTCTCTCCTGTATGTGTGCATTCATGCCTTTTTGCTTGTCCGGAAGACGGGAATTTTTTTTCGCAATACCTACACTGGAAAGGTCTCTCTCCTGTATATACACGTTCATGCCTTTTGGTTTGTCCAGCAGTTAGGAATCTTTTCTCACAATAACTACACTGAAACGGTTTCTATCCTTTATGTAAGTGTTCATGCCTTTTTGCTTGCTCTGCACTTTGGAATCTTATATCACATGGACTGCACTGAAATGGCCTCTCTCCTGTATGCCTCCGTTCATGCCTTTTTGTGTCTCCAGCACTTGGGAATGTTTTCTCACAATGACTGCACTGAAATGGCCTCTCACCTGTATGCACACGTTCATGTAATTTGGCTTGTCCTGCAAATAAGAATCTTTTCTAACAAAAACTACACTGAAAAGGTTTCTCTCCTGTGTGGATACGTTCATGCCTTTTTGCTCTTCCTGAACTTGGAAATTTTTTCTCACAGTAACTGCACTGAAATGGTCTCTCCCCTGTATGCAGACGTTCATGTTCTGTCAAAAGCGTTTTAGCTATGTATCTTTTCTCACAGAAACTACACTGAAAAGGTTGCTCTCCTGTGTGTATTCTTTCATGGTGTACCAAATGATGATTACTGATGAAGTTTTTCTCACAAAACCTACACTGGAAAGGTCTCTTTCCTGTATGTACATGTTCATGTACTGTCAGCTCCCATTTGCTTTTAAACCCTCTCTCACAATTGCTACACTGGTAAGGTCTCTCTCCTGTATGTATTCGTTCATGGTATACTAAAGATCGCTTAGCACTCAGTATCTTCTCACAAAACCTACACCGATAAGGCCCCTCTGCTGCATGTTTGCGTTCATGTTTCATCAAATGATTTTTGGATTTGAATCTTTTCCCACAGTAGCTGCATGCAAAGAGCCTCTCTGATTTATTCCCATCTACTGCTGTGAAAGAATTGGTAAGTGTACTAGGTTTAATAATTTCATCTCTGCTTTCCTCTTGAGTGTCACCTCTTCCAGGATCCAAACATTCCTCATTTGGTCTTTCTAGTAAGTTGACATTCTCTGAAGATGCTTCTTCATCAACAGCTCCATCCTCCAAACTGATTTCTGGATTACATGAGATGCTCTGACCTGGTTCCCTCCATTCTGATTCTTCTTCTCTGACCTGTTGGTGCTCTTGATCACACAAGATGGATTCTCTGTCAATTTCTAATAAAAAATTAGAACCAGAAAAAAAAAAGTTAAAAACTTGTGGCTTCTTGTGTTTACACTGACAAGTTACATAAATTTAGGTAGTACAAGATTTCAAGTGACTCCCTGTGCTATACAGTCATTTCAAATGAAATACTTTGTTAACTACTGTAGAGTATCTCATCATACACTGTCTCATTGATGAACTTTGCAAACAGCTAGGGAAAACCCTCACCATCAGCAGTGAAATTTATTTTTGCCATTTGTTCATTACTCCATTACATGAACACATTTTATTAGTTACTTCTCATAGCTGGTCATACCTGTATCTGCTGCATGTGATTGCCTCTTTTCTTCAACATACAGTTGTAGGCTACAAAACCCAGCATACAAATTTGCTCTCTGTATCACTATCTCCAAGGTTTCCCCTGGTGCTTAATTGCGGCGGCAGCCACCTCCCAACTTCTTAAGACCCCCCGTCAAAAATGCTGTAAGTTCTGCCGCACATGTCATGGTCAAATCCTAGAATCACCCATTCTTGAAGAACCTAAGTACAGATTTGAACCCAAAATTCATGGCGGCATCAAGTAATTCGCCCTCACCTCCTCAAACTCCAGAAAACCCAGGGGAAACCATGATCTCTTTGTTCATCTACACATCACAACGATTCTTCATCAATCGCTAGTTCTCCTCCAAACTGACAGAATGACAAAAATACACGCCCTTCCTCCACCCTTAATAGAATAACATCGAGATAAATAAATTTGAACTTCCACGAAGAACAATGAACTCTTGGCACCATGATGCAGTAAATAAAGTGCAACATTCAAGATCTTTTTTTAGCTATCAACAATAAAGTAGTCACATTAATGTACAATTAGTTTGGAAATGTTTGCTAGTATAACATTTGATGAAAAAACACAATTCACTTTATTGTTAACAAAGGATACAAAAAACCAAAGTATGAGAGGGTGGTCTTGCTAAACTACAAGATTGCGTGAATCCCACTTTGCCTCCTGAAGCCAGTACAAAGATAAATGTCATGTGGAAAAATACCGCACACTTTTCTACAGCTGAGGTCTTGCAGTAGGTACTGAACAAAATACACATAATAAATTCCAATAAATTGATAATCCCTCACAAAAATTGTTTTAAGAGGTGTGAAAATGAAACACTTATTTTGCTGAGATTAAGAAAACTTTTTTAAATGCTGTTGCATTCCTGAGATGGAAGTTTCCAAATTCTAGCTTGAACACTGGTTACTCTCATGATGTCATGAGAGCATCACAAACTTTCAGAGGTAGATCTCTGTGAAACACATTACATAGATGCCATACCTGTTGCTAGGGAGGTATCTGCATCCAAGTGAAGATCTTCATCAGGTAATTCTGTCTTGATGATTACTTCTACTGTAAGATGGAAAGCAAATTAAACATTCACATTATTTCAACTTACTGTGTCCAAACTCAATATTAAAACCTACTGTAAAAACATACATAAATTTTCAGTTAATTTTAAAGTCAGCCCTAACATCTACAGGAATTCAATAATACTGTGTGGTTTTGATGATACAGCCCACAATAGTTTACATTCATGAGCAAAATGAATTGGGTTATGATAAATAGCACATACACAGTCTGACATGACACATGGGGTGTCATAATGAAAGGGATTCATCATAAAGAGACCAGTCTTCTACTTACAATATTTATACGTTACAGTTAAAGTTATATCTTTGAAGTCAGTGAGTACCTACTATGGTCTCTACTGACCTCATATGACCTTTGACCTCCACACAACTTCACAGATTTCATCTACTTATCAATGGTTAGAGTTTGAAGTTCCAGCCATTACCATTGCATAGATTCCTTCCCTGCCTTCTGTCTGAAGAAGGCATTTTGTGTGAACTATAAAATGATGGTAGATAAATGAAGGTCCTACTAATGAGTGACTGTAAGATTGCCCGTTCCTATGCTTGGCCGATACGCATGCTTGCCCATGTTGTGCAGAGAATGCCTGTCATTGACAACATAGCATTTCAGTGGTAGATTGAATTGCAGTTAACTTGCAAAGAGAATGTGAAAATTTTTCAGGAGTACTGCAGGTAGGATATAATACTCTACTGTACGTTACCCTACTCAGGAAGGAAAAGAAAGTGTGTGCTATGTTTACCCAAGCATTTAGGAGGGACTCAGAAAAATCCAAGGCAGCATAGCATCTCAACATTAAACAAGGAAAATATTGGGATACTTTTCACTTTTACTCAGCTTAAATATGGTGTTACTAGTAATTCAGTTACTGTACACTACAGTATAACAACACACACAGCTATGCTCACAAACACCATACAATACTTCATAAATATCAAAAAACTGGGGATGGAGGGGTAGACAACTAGTTGAAGCATAACCATTAATTCCAGAATAAGATGGCAAATTGCACACTAGACCTTACAATTTATTTGAACACTAAATCCTAAATGAATCTTGAAGACAGATTTAAAAAGATTTCGAAATTTGCAAAGCAAAACTAGAATTCAGCGAATTCTCCTTGTCAATTCTGCATTCATACTGTACGTACTCGTGACACACAAATAACGTTGAAGCAGTGCCTCAGCAGGCAGTCAACATGGTATGGACAATCATGAATGTACCTGTACAACCGGCATTCATATGAATGGAACAGTCATCCTTTGTCATACAGGAAATCACAGACAGTAGGACCGCTTATACAGTATAAACCATCACTGTACAGTTCACAAACGAGGCTTCCATCAGTCAAACTGTCTCCGGCCCTGATCTTTCAAAAATAGTGAGCTGGAGAAAACGTCGTGACATTTGCGAAAATGAAGCGCCTTTTCTCCAAAGGCTATGGAAGTTCAATCTTTTCACATTCTTTTTTTTTTTTTCATGTGAAGTCAAAGAGCATGTGAGATGGGTGGGAATGAGATTGAAAATGATGTGCCCATAAAACTGGAGTCAGAGATGTAGTGGGAGATGCAGTGATGTCAGAGACTAAATAGGCTAAATATTTTCAGGTGGAGTTGGAGTAGAGGTGGGGAGAAGATGCATCTACTGTTGCTAGAGTCTGAGTCACACTAGCAATACAACTTTTAATCGAGTCGAAGTTGCAGTGATGTCAGACTTATCGTAAAAGTTGATTAGTGCCCTCTGTTGGTATGATTGAATTTGTTGTTCCTCCCTCGACTGCGACTCCAACTCCATAAGCTTGTAAAAAAGACGTCCTGAAAGGTGGGGTATTCTAAAATTGTACCAATCTTACACTGTTGATACATGCCAGATGGTACCAATTTGTGGTCTTTGCCGAAGATTATACAGTACTCTGCTGCTTACATTTGCAATGCGGTATTGGTTTGAAAAGGAATCAATGATCAGTATTGCAGCATAGAATTAGAAATTGCACATGACATATTTCGGCAATTTGCGATGACCATAATCATAAGAAGTAGCTAATACTTTGTTACACACAAAGATTGTCCTTAGAATTAAGTTACGTCAGGTCTTAGTCTTGACTTAGTGTGTCTTTCCAGCCCCACTCCCACAATCCATGACCACATACAGTATATGCAATATGTCCACAGTACAATAGTGATAAAATTTGAGAACGCCCCTCATCGGACCTTCATTTCCTCTGACCGCGTCCGTCCACTAGTAAACTGAGCAGTTAGGATATTGGTGTCAGGGCGTTCTGTTTGTGCAACATATGCAACTTATGAATGATTCGAACCTGTACAAGTTACTGAAAGAAAAGAACTACCATCGTCTTATCACAAAGACTAGTCAGGTAGTGTTATCACGACCCAGGTAGCCTACAGGCTACAGGATGTAATTTGTATGGTTACACTACTGTAGGAGGGGTAGGATACCTTTGGTCACACACAGAAGCAAAGGTACTGTATTGTAGTAATATACGCACGGCAAGCCAGTAGCCTACTTTACAAAGAAAACTAGTATCATTGTTAATATGACAGCTAGGGCAGAAAGAAAAACATTTCATGTACAAAACATACCATAAGGGGAGTGAGGAAAGGCAAACATTTCTCTTCAAAGTGATCGCCGTGCAGAATACCATACGATCGAGACTGGGGTTGGGGTAGAAGTTCGACAAAGATTCTGATGGTAGCTGTAGAATGCCAAAAAAGCCGAAACGAATCGATACGTTGAGGAAATAAAAACAGTTGCATTCATACGGTGTGCAAATGTATGTTTGTTACTTTCACAGGTAACACTCCAACATAGGAATTGTCCTCTTATGGGCCTCATGTCGACACGAATACGGTATATAACATATGGGGTCCGTATGTCTTTGCCCCAAGATCTGTAAGGGAGCATATGGGTCAGACAAACCCATCTTGAGTAGTAGTTCTGTCCACATTGGCAACTGTCCCATATGAACACCATAACCAGGGACGTAGCTATATTGAGGGGGTGTGGGGTGATCGACCTACACCATATGGATCTGTCCGCAAATGAGTGATCCAATGGGCACATTTCAAAACTTTCAATAATATACATAAGGCGCCTATGGTCTCCCATCCAACAAAATACTAACGATACGGTGCAATTCCAGATGCAACTATAAGTTCCAAAAATGGGAAAGAGGATCTCTTGCAATCTGGGGGTATTTTTATTCATATGGAGGAGAATAATAGAGGACGGGCTTTCAAGTGGGTGCAGCGGTATGCCACAAAGTTCAAAAGTGGCAATGTGGAACCTTGATTCAAATAGATTTGCTCCTATACTGCTGTACACTTCGCGAAATGACTATACATGAAGATACATCATGGATATTCATATATTAATTATATATTCATATTTGTATTGCATCTAATTCCATTGGGGTAAAGGAAAGTACTAATTTCAGGATAATCAAAACACTAAGGGCTTAGCTAATTATTGATAACGTGTGTAATTAGACACTTGAAATGAATAAACAGGTTCTGATTCAATAACATTGTTGCTTCTTGGTAAATAATTTGAAAAAAATGTTATTATTATTATTATTTATTTATTTTGGTGAATTTATATATATAGGCCTACTCTTGTGATCCCTTTGGAGTATCTTCTTCAATCTCAAAAATCACTTAATTGGCTAGTAACCTCACAAAACAGCTTAAATTGTGACTGTCCGGAATAGTCATCTTCAATTAGATGAAAAACCAAGGTTGAAAAAAATAGTCGGTGAAATATCAGTAGGCTATGCATCCTATCCACTACGAATGTTCCCTGGCCCGGGCGTCATAAATACTAAGAATCATAGCAGTGCTGCAGTATGCATGGTGATCGTAACTTTTGCATTCATACAGGAACGTGTAAATTGCTGTGTGCGTGTGTGTATGTGTGTGTACCTGTAGTCCTGTATGTATTTTTGTGACGCTAATTCTTCGTAGTCATTAGATCTTAAGAAAAAGCTTAGTCAAACCTCATATGTTACTGTTTCTCTGGTAAGTAAAAAGATCTTGTTACGTTAACAGTATTCGAATTGCAAAACAGGTGCGTAACTAAAGGGGGTTAAGGTAGTTGAGCGCCCCCCCCCCCCCCCCCCCCACACACACACACACACACACAACTCCCAAAAATGTTGACTCTCGCAGGGCAAAACTGGGAGATAAAAAATATATTCTAAATTGGTTCGATCGAAAGTCTCAGTAAATTTTGCAAGTTTTATCGTAAATTTCAAAGAGATAAACGTAAGTTTCATATCCATAATGTAGGGCCTCCCCTCCATACAAACCTTAATTTTTTTCAACACGGGAACTTCTATCAGGACTTTGCTACAGATATTACCTGTAATGTACGAGTAGGCCATATATGTTGGGAAGAGAAACACATTTTCATTTATACCTTCCTCAATCTCTGCAGGTGAGTTGACGGAATTTTCTGAATACCTGTACATGATGAACTACACACATTGTTAATCTAATGTGTAACAATTACGTTTGTTAATAATTATGAAATACACTGATGCAACCAAGATTTTGCATGTTTTAAATCTCAAAAGCATTTGGTCGCTTACGATCATCATATCAGACTTTTATGATTTTCATCCAAAAGAAATAATGTGGAACCTCTGAAGACAACATCCGGTGAACCAGAGAGTATTATATTTAATACTTTGCTGGTATGCCCCTACCGAACTGATGGTGGAGCTCCGCTTGGATAGTTTTTCCACATTTCTAGCTAGTATGTAGTGATGAGGCAACCTGAGGGTCGCCCCATTGGATGCCCCACTCCTAAACCAGTTGCGGAAGGAAAAATGGGGGCTGGACTTGGTGATAAGGCCCAATAAAATAAGAGGGCTCAAACAAATCAAAGAGGATGCACAATTCCTTGGGATTCTTTAATAATTAGAGTCGATGTAATATGTGTTATCATATATTTTATGAAGTAAGAAATTACAGCTAGGGATAACATCTCTTTTTTAAGGCTTGTTTCATATGTAGCCTATGTAGCGAAACATTTTAAACTGTTTACAAAAATGAAAATGAGGTACTTTTAAGTAGCAGAATTGACATATTTTGACTGGTAGAATTGACGTACTTTTAGCTAGTAATATAAGAGTATTAGTAATTAATTTGTATTAGTAATACAAGAATATTTGTTCGTATTGGCAATGAAAAAAGTTGGCATTGGCAACCAATGCTTTGTGCATTTGAAAAGGAAAACGTCGTTTCTAGAATCCATAACATCATTAATATCCAAGGTTTTGATTGACAGTTTGGGGGGCCAATACGTCCTGCGTGGAATAAATATGCTGAGAGATCTGCGGATTTCATCCTCTATATCCGCATGCTCGCAGGCCTATAGTTCTGGGTATAAGCAATAAACATATATAGGGCCAATCGAAAGCTCCGATAAACGATTTCATACCTTTATGAACACCTTGTTTTAATTCAGTGTGTCGTTTATCTGTTTCGTCTTAGTTTTCAATGTCAATGTTTTTTCAATGTTTCAATGATCACCCTGGGGAAGACCGACAATGTTGCAGCCCCCCCCCCCCCTCCCACTCTTCCCCTCAGATAAGGCCTACGATGCAACTATCCCAAACTCCGTCATTTATCATCCCTCTTTCCTCTGTTCGTTTTTCCCTTCCTTTAGTTTTCAACATTACGTCCCCCAAATTTTTGTGGGGGCGCTCTTCAAACGGATCCACTCTCGTTGGCTACGCCACTGCATGGTAAGACGCTGTCTTTTCTTGTAAAAGTTTTCGTTCATACCGTATTGTACATCAAAATATAATGCGGCTGTAAATTTTGATCAAGCTTATTCTTTAATATCACCCACAGAGGGTTAAGTTTATAGAAAAAAAAAAGAATTCGGGTCAGAAAACTTAAAAGAAAAGGGTGTTTCAATCCAATCAGTAACATTGTGTGTTTTTCAAGGTCGATTAACGTAGCTATAAGGTTTTCTCCAGCAGGTCTCAACCTGAATGGGAGATGCTGTACGATATTGATAAATTGCAATCTAATACAAAGGTAATCCTTGAAAGGATCCTTCAAAGAAAAACAATGTTTTCATGACAGCTATAACGTTTTCGACTTTCACTGGCAAAATATGACAATTTTGTAACTCATATTCAGTCAAGACTCAGTCCGAGTCAAACTTAAAGACAATAATTTATCACTCTAAGCTATACACTTTTAGCTTCCGGAAAGCAAAATTTTCCTAAAAAGGGACTAATGGTTGGAAGAATTGAAACTGTCTACGGTAATGAGTTTTTCTCTTTAATCGCGTCTTGGGAAAGGTTGGGGATGGCAGAAACGTTAACTCATCACCCCAACCTATATATATATATTTTTTTTTTTGCTTGGGGGTAGCAACAATCTCAACTGTCTCTACTTTTTGATTGCCAGCAAATTTGAATGATGGAGAGTAAAGTAACTCCATGTTTCACAGTATACAACCTGCTTTTATTACACATTTGGAGGAATTTTAGATAGGCTTGAAGGAACTAGACCCAAATGGTTGGGAAAATTGAAACTGTCTGCAGGCACTAGGCAAGGAGCTGTTACTAGGACTGATTGCCGTGCTTCAAAGTCATCTGTAGAGCCGAGTTTGTCGAAATTTATGGCTGGCTATTTCAGGAAACTCCATATCTAGTTTAGACCTGGGTCCTTCAGTTCATTTGCATGCGATCGGCTTGTTAAAACCAAAGATAAATTTATTCATTTATATCTTAATTTAATCAGTCGTTTCGAGTTTTGTGTCACATTCTCTGGAAATGTTGGTAGCTAAACACCTTGGTGTTGAGTCTTTGTCTTTAATAAGTGTTAAAAGGTATGACACGTTATTATGGATGTTATATGGATTGGATGTGTAACGCACCCACTTCTCACATATTATCATACATGTTTATCCCTTCTCGAGAGGAACATACCCCAACCAATATGGTATTTTGATATCACATCATGTTCTAGCATGCGGAATAGGTCTTCTCGAGAACTAACTTTTGCACATTATGAGTATTTTGTGAGGACTAGGTGTGTAATGACATAATGAAATAATATTCATAGCACAGTTTTCTGCTTACTTCTTTTTTTTACCAGGACGACTGGACAAAATAACTGTGGTCCTTGTGATCTTCACCCTTGTTCATGAACGTAACCTTGACTTAGAAGCAATTTTCAAGGGAAAACAAAGTCACCCCAATTTGTGTTAGTATAGTCCCCTATCCTAACTCATGGGTGGCTCTTTTGCATCAAGTGACAATATTTTTTGTTACTTTACTGCTAAATTTATGCAATATATTTGTTAACTTTGGATATGCATTAGTTTTGAATATCGTGAAAGATATTTGCAAGGTATAAAGGAGATATTGTAAGATTTAGCTGATGCTTCAGAATAAATTTGGGTCGACTGATAAATTTCCTTTAACTTTTTAAGAAAATCTATTTTCCCCATTCGTCCTGGTTATAAACATTACGCAGCGTTTATTACACTGCCTGCAGAAGCCATTTTCATTATGGACTAGCGTCAAGTTGTGCTTTATGTAAACTATATGTGGATATACTGTTGGATATCTTTTCCAAATTTTGCATGCAACAAATGATAAATTACCAATGACTGTGAAATATTAAGCCCAATAGTATAATGGTCAGGATGAAAACAAAAAAGGTGGAAAGGCTACTGGTGATTTGAGCCTTTTGAGGCGAGGAGGGGGGGGGGGGGGGAGCCCTATGCTTCCTACCCCAAGGCTAGTTAACCAATCATAACCCTATATACCAGTACATAAGGATAGCTAACATGCGTGATTTCTCCTCTTTTTTTGGTTAGTTCAACAATATGGGCTTCTTTTGGACAACCTGAGAGCTTAAAAATGCCAAGAATTTGCAAGAACAGAAAAGGAAAGAAGTTTACACCGCGAGCCAGTACGTATGTACTGTATAATCTAACATTCGAACACAGAGTGCACTGACTGTACTTGCGTGCATAGTATAATGACCAACCATCAGTTGACCAGATAAACGCAGTCTTAACAAACAGGCAAAGAGGCGTTGAACAGGTCTACAAGAACTTTGTTAAAAAAGTCTCTCTTCAGTTCTAACTTGTTAAAATGATTGCATTGTCAGAAACAAGAAAAATCAAAAGAAAGAAATGTAGTTAAGAAATGACAATAAGAACTGCACTGTCATACAAAATAAACAGATAATGCTACTTTTATATTATCAGTACAGCCATGTATACAATCTGAATACACCCTCATAAAGTCCTATGGAACCTAACTATTGTTCGCAATGTGCGAGATCTGTAACCTGTCATAATCTCTTATGGCAAGCTTAATGTGCAATAACTCGAAAACCCAGGTACATCACTTGGCAATCCAGGTTTATCACTTGATAAACCTGAAAAAAAAACCTGAATTATCTGTAATGACCTTCATTTATTGACAGATACACCTGGACTATCAAAATTGATAGTCAACTGTTTGTCAACTGATAGTCCTGGATTAAGTGATAAACCTTGATTCTCGAATGATAATCCTGGATTTCCAAATATTGCACATTTGGCTTGCCATAAATATGCGCACCATACCAACTGTTAGCGCATCTCATTTTGTTACTTAAATTGCAGATTAAGTGCAGGATCAAAGTATTACTCTACCTGTGCCTTGTACAATTCAATAAACCTGAATAATCAAAATTATTTTGATAATCCATGTCGATCTACTGATAAACCAGAAATGTCACAAATGACTTGAAAAAACATGGATTATGGACAAATCAACCTGGAAAATCAGCAGCTCAATCTGGATCATTGCCTGGAATCTTGGATTATTGGTTTATCAAAGTAATTCTGATACACTTGGACTATTGACTGATAAACCAGGTTTATCAACGACAATCCAGGATTATCGAGAGATAAACTTTGATGATCACCAAATAATCCTCAATGGTCACCCAATGATCCTAGATTACCCTCAGTAATCCGGGATTATCACCAATAAACATGGATTCCTGGTCGATAAACCACGTTTCTTCGAATAATTTTGATACTCCAGGTTTATCGGTCAATAATCCCGGTTAAGTGACCAATAATCCAGCTTTATCAATTTGTAGTTTTGATAAATCTCTATTTTCTACCTGTAAACCTAGATTGTTAAAGATAATCCATGCTCACTGACTGACAGATCTGGTTCATCGAGTGATAAACCTGAGTAACCTGATGATCAACCTGGATTTTTTAATTATTGCACATTTGGCTTGCCATAATCTCTGTGAGCAAAGTGTATCCTCGCAACGTGCAACATTAGTAAAACCGCGAGCAGTCTGTATTTTTGCAATGTGCAAGATCTGTTCTGTATCTTGGCGGTATTCTCACAGTGAAAGACCTATTCTGTAAAGTCTTGGAAACTGTCGTGTACTGGCGAATTTTCTTAGTGGCTGAGTGGTTGTTCTGTGATCTTCTCAACTTAGAAAAACTGTTATTGCCACTCTGAGGTATTTCAGGCAGAAATGCCAGGGATTCAGCTCACAATTGTTACCACTCAACAAAACAACCTACTCTATCAATTCACGGTGTTTGCAAAAGATATACTTACAACTAAACTTGACCTTGCATCGATGAATTACGATAACAGGTACAACAGGTCCTTAAAATTAATATATTGTCCTTACACACAATACTGTAACTACTTTCACAATTAAACTTTGCTGTTACCATGCTGATTGTACTGTTATCAGAATTACTGAACAAATCTTTGAATTTTCAATAACAACAGTTTCGTGCATCAGAAACACTGCCCATTTTTTACTTTTTAACTAGATTACATCAGCATACATAGAATATGATAAAAACTAAATTTACACACAATCCAAGAGCAAAATTTCTAGTGCCAAGAAAATGTTCTATGTCTAACAGATAACAATGCTTAGTATCATACAGCTTTAATGTCACTCTACATGCATACTTGACTGACTTGATCCTCATACTCTCCACAAACTTGCATCTCAATACAAAATTCCCTGTCCCCTCTATATGTGCTTTCATTGAATTTCCTCTACACTGATGTTTGAGGTTCATCTATTCCCACAATATCTCTATGGATAAGGCCTCTGTACCATGATCATTTAAAAGCCTCTCTCCTGTGTGTATCCTTTCATGTATTATTAGTCCCTTTTTTGCCAGGAACCTTTTATCACAGTAACTACACTGAAATTGTCTCTCTGTTGTATGCATGAGTTCATGCATTGCCAACCCCTGTTTTGCCACAAATCTTTCCTCACAATGGCTACATTGAAAAGGTTTCTCTCCTGTATGTATGCGTTCATGGACTGTCAGGGTCTCTTTTGCAACAAATTTTTTCTCACAATAACTACACTGAAATGGTCTCTCTTCAGTATGTATACGTTCATGTACTGTCAGAGCCTCTTCTGCTACGAATCTTTCCTCACAAAAACGACACTGAAGTCCTGTATGTATTCGCTCATGATTCTTCAACCAACTATTTGTTTTGAATGTTTTTGGGCAGTAACTACACTGAAATGGTCTTTCTTCGGCATGAACTTTTTCATGGAAAACTAAAGATGCATCAGTCTTGAACGTTTTCTCACAAAACCCACACTGAAAAGGTCTCTCTCCAGAATGTGTTCTTTCGTGGCGTACTAAAGATTGTTTAGTTTTGACTGTTTTCTCACAAACTCCACACTGAAAAAGCTTTTCTTTCGTATGTACGGATACATGTCTCCTCAATTCCTGTTTCCTTTTGAATCTTTTCTGACAATGACTACACTCAAATGGTCTCTCTCCTGTATGTGTTCTTTCATGGTATACCAACTGTGAGTTCGTAAGGAATCTTTTCTCACAGTAACTACACTGAAAGAGTTTCTCCCTTGTGTGGGTCTGTTCATGACTCTTTGCTTTTGAACTACTGGAGAACCTTCTCTCACAGAAACTACACGGAAAAGGTCTCTCTCCTGTATGTGAACGCTCATGCATTATCAGTGCCTGTTTTGTTTTGAATTTTTTCTCACAATAAGTACACTGGAAAGGTCTCTCTCCTGTATGTATTCTTTCATGGACAACTACACACCTTTTAGCGCTGAATCTTTTCTCACAAAAACCACACTGAAAAGGTCGCTCGGCGGTATGTGTACCTTCATGTTGCGTCAAATCCTGTTTTCTTTTGAATCTTTTCTCACAATGACTACACTGAAATGGTCTATATCCTGTATGTATTCTTTCATGATACATTAATTGTGTTTTAACAATAAATCTTTTCTCACAATAATTACATTGGAAAGGTCTCTCGCCTGTATGAATGCGTTCATGGACTTTGGCTGCTGGAGTACATGCGAATCTTTTCTCACAGTAACTACACTGATATGGTTTCTCTCCTGTATGTGTGCGTTCGTGTATGACCAACTTCTGTTTTGCTATGAATCTTTTCTCACAATAACTACACTGAAATGGTTTTTCTCCCGTATGCAGTTTTTCATGACGTACTAATGATGTCTTGGCATTGAATGCTTTGTCACAAAACCCACAATGAAAAGGTCTCTCTTTTGTGTGTGTGAGTTCATGTCTTATCATTTCAGATTTAAATTTGTATGTTTCCTCGCAATAACTGCACTGAAATGGTCTCTTAACAGCATGAGAGCATTCATGGAATTTTGCTTTTGAACTACAAGAGAACATTTTCTCACAATACCGACACTGAAAAGGTTTCTCACTTGTTTGTGGTATTTCATGAGATACCAAAGGATGTTTAGTTATGGATCTTTTCTCACAACTGCACTGAACAGATTTCTCTCCCAAAAGTTTGCTTTCATGATTTCCATCATCTTGTTTAGCATCCAATCTTTTTTCACAATAACTACAAGGAATGGGCTTCTCCAATGTACTACCATCTACTGCTATGAAAGAAAAAGTATCTTTATTAGGTTTAATAATTTCATCTCTGCTTTCCTCTAGAGTGTCATCTCTTCCAGGATCCAGACATTCCACATTTGGTCTCTCTAGTAAGTTGACATTCTCTGAAGATGCATCTTCATCAATGGCTCCATCCTCTAAACTGATATCTGGATTACATGAGATGCTCTGATCTGGTTCCCCCCATTCTGATTCTTCTTCTCTGACCTGTGGGTGCTCTTGAACACACGAGATGGATTCTCCGTCATTATCTGAAAGGAAGTTCAAACCAGAATGATGATACATACTTCTTGTTTCTTGAATGTTGACACTGTTAATTTACATAACATTAAGCAGTCAGAATATTTCAAGTCATTTCATGTGATGTATCTTATCATTAAGTGCCTTATTGATGTCAAACACTTCCTCAAGGAATTAGTGAAAACACTCACTAATATCTGTTGCATGATATCATTGTTGCCATTTCTTCATAACTCAATTACTAAACCATGCATACATGTCATATTTAATACTTACAGTAAGTAATAAGAATGTATGTTTTGTTTTTAGTATGTATTCAATATTACAAGTTCTATTTTTCTTCAACATACAAACCACTTGCACTGCTCTAGGGCAGTCTTTGTTCTTCTTTGTCCATCTACTGTAATATCCTTGACATAAATACACAGGACAGTACCCAGGCTTACCTACTCAACATCAAATGCTGAATTTGTTTTTTTGTTGTTTTTTTTTTCTTGTTTGTTTGATTGTCGAGTACCCAGCAGGTACGAAAAATTTACCCAGTTCCTATTTTAACAAATCGATGAGAACAATATACTGTTTATACATTCAAATTATCTATAGTGAAAAAAGTGACTTGTGTGGTACATGCAATAAGTAACTAGCATTAGACATTAACTAAGTTTAGTTTTGACAGTGAGCAAAAGAAGAGGGAAGGGGTTTACTGCATATTAAAACCTTGAATCATTGAGTGATGACAATTTAAGAACTATGGTAATCCATATGATCTACCACTCCTCCTTTTCATGACATTTCATCTAAAAGCAGATGTCCTGGTCACCAAAGGTGTAATAGAGACGACACCACTATGAGTTTTGCAAACTATTCATTTATTCCTTAAAATGCATTCTATCCTTTCTTGCCACAGTTAACTACTAAATTTGCTCCAACAATCCATTTCATATGATTGTGTTTTCACAAGGGGGGAAACTATACAGGCTGTAGAAGTGATTAGAGGTTAGCAGTTGGGAGACTTGAAAATGTCAAGACTAGTGTGAAACCCTATCTTTAATAAATGATACCTTAAACCATGGTGTAAGACCTGGCCAGGTGATCCCAGTACAATTAGCTTACACAAGAACAAAGTTTACCAAATAGTTACAGTACATCTCCTTGGAGATACTGTATCTACAAATTTAAAAATAGGCCATTGTGTTGTTTTCAATAGGTCATTATTTTATTTATTTGTATTTCTCAACTTCCTTCACTTTTACTAGTACACACTGGTGCATACATACTGTACTGTACCAGCCTTGTGTTTAAAGATAGTTGTCATATTATCCTCAAGTTCTAAGAAGTTAACAAGAGGTAAGCTACTGTGCAAGTAACTTCACAGAAGTCTATGTATTCTACACAGTGAAGTAGTGTTTCACATACTGTATGCATGGGGAAAATGAAACCTTCGTTGTTTCTCTAAGATATGGAAATTTCTTTATTCTGTTGCATTCCTGAGATGAAAGTTTTCAAATTCTAGCTTGAACACTGGTTAATCTCATGATGTAATGGGAACATGAAGTACAAACTTTCAGAGGTTGATCTGAGATACACATTACTGTACATAGATACCACACCTGTTGCTAGGGAGTTACTTGCATCCAAGTGAACATCTTCATCGGGTTCTTCTGTCTTGATGGTTACTTTTACTGTATGATGGAAAGCAAATTGAATTTTATTTAGCTTTTCAAAATCCAATATTCAAATCTGCAGTTGGTGCACACACACTTTAACTAAGTACAATGCTTCAAAGATATCAGGTACAGTGAGTGGCGGCATTGGTGTTCCTGTCAGATTGGTGCTATTCAAATATTAAAATCAATCATCAATTCATCAGAGATTTACAACTTTCAGTTTTGACATTTTGGAAACACTGTACCCCTTAAAAAAGAGTTTACATGTTAGTCTTCACTGTAACAAACTGACCTCTGACCTCATACAAAGGAAAGAACCAGGTTCTCACATTCATAACAGGACAGTTTTACCAAATACACCTCATGTCATTGTCACAGTACATTGGGGAAAGTGTTATAACATTTATACCTTTCCATTCATGCATCCAACATTTATAACTTGTGTCCTAAAATTTAGGTGAAATTTGATTAATTTAATCCATTTTCCATCACTTTTGTGATCAGCTGATGTAGATAGGTGACTAATACTCTCTCTGTTGACTTCAAGTAAACATTGACCATTTCCAAAAGCCAATACAAAAAAGCTATTTTGCCTTAATATTTCTGTTTGGAAAATTTTGTAATTTTGAGGCTCAGACACTTAAAAATATTAAAATACTGTAATGGACTCTTGAAGTTATGAACTCCACTGATCTTTAACTGTCACTTATTAATGTCAGTTCAAAGTATCCGACTCCCTATGTACAGTAAGGAATCAAAGCAAAATATGACCAACTTCAAGTGTAACCGATATTCATCTATATTTTATTTCAAATATTTTCAGACAGTAACCTTTGGTAACTTCTACTGAACACAACATGAGAGATTTACAGTACGTACTACAGACTACTTAAAAAACATACATAAGCTCACTAACATTTCATGAATACAATACTTTTTATTTTATTTAAATATCCAATGATGTGAAATAACCTTGACTCCTCACAAAGCCAAATGACTTTGAGGTTCCTTGTCCGTATTACCGAAAGACAAACAAAGGACAATGTAAATTTCTAAGTTCAAACACCTTACTCTTCTTGAGATATGTAAAATGCCCACAAGTATACCAAATTTTTCTAAATCTCATGTGACCTTTAACCTCCATGAAACCAGAATGCAAAAATGCACTGTAGTTTCGATGATCCAATGATGAGCATTTTTCTGAGCCTGACATTATAGCACTAGGATGTGTCCCAAGCTAATGTAAAGTACCTGTGCTTTCAATTTTGAGATCTCTACAAGCTCCCGTCTTTGAGATCATGACATGTTGATAAGGTTTTCACAATTTGACCCATGTTGACCTCAATTTATGACCTTTAACCTCCACTTCAAACTAAAAGGTTCTTGTACTCAATGAGGTACACATACATACTGAATATGACACCTGTAAAAGCTTCCCTACTTATGTTTATAAGAATTTCACCTTATACACCTCAAATGACCTTAAACCTGCACCAAAGACAACAGAATTCTTCTATACTCATATGGGATCTGTCCAAGCTTCCCTTCTTGAGATTTAGGGATTACAAGGTTTGACCCCTGTTGACCCCAAATGACCTGTAACCTCCACTAAAAACAAAAGGAATCCTCTACCTAATTTGGTCACATACATGCTAAAGATGAGATCTCCCCTTGAGCATCCTTTCTCAAGATATCACGTTTACATGGTTTTCAAAATATGATCTCTGTTGACCCAAAATGACCTTTGACCTCTAACAGAAAACAATAGGGTTTTTCTACTCAATGCAGTACATCTACATACAAAATATGAGATCTGTCCATGCTTCTCTTCTTGAGAAATTGTGTTTACAACGTTTTCACAATTTGACCCCTGATGACCTCCACAAAAACAATAAGGTTCTCCTTCCTCTCAATATGGCAATCCTCCATAACAGGAAGAGTATCCATGATTCCCATCTGAAAATATCACATGCACAAGTGTTTCAGTAATTGACACTGGTGACCCCAAATGACCTTTCACCTGCACCAAAAACAATATGGTTCTTCCTCTTGATATTACAAGCCTGCATAAGAAGTATAAATAGTATCCATCACTCCTGTCTGGAGATACCGTGTGCACAAGGTGTTCTGTATTTGACCTCTGGTGACCCCAATGAAATGGCAGTTTTCAAATTTTGGAACAAACTTTGGTTAGTCTCATTATGTTACGTGAGCATTACAAACTTTTATAGGTAGATCTGTGATACACATTACTGTACATAGAAAATATACCTGTTGCTAGGGAGTTGTTTGCATCTAATTGAATATCTTCATCAGGGTCTTCTGTCTTGATGGTTACTTCCACTGTTTGATAGAAAGCAAACAAAACATTAATAAAGAACATGTAGGTTTTCCAAAATTCAATGTTCACACCTGCACTGGTACACACATGTTTCAAATTTCAGTATTTTAAAGTCAACCTTTATGCTAAAAATACAGGTGAATGCCACCAAGCTCTCCTAACACTGCAATACTGAATCAGCGTCAACAGAGTTATTGTTTAGAATATTGCTTCAAGTCAAATGTCAAAATTCATCAATGACACTGAAAGACTGTAAAAGCATACGATTTAAAATTGAGAAAGTACTTCTTTGAGACTTTTACATGTAAGTCTTCTTTGCTTTAATACTAACATACAGCACTTCTTCTTTGCTTTAATACCAATCTTTGACCGCACTTCAATTAAGAAACCATAATACATTCTATGTATACCTAACATAATTCATTATTCTTACCATACTGCATTTGAATTATTGTTTAAAGGTATGAAGTAATACATGTACTCTCACGCCGATGATAGTGCCATGCTATTGTATCCCATCGACCCATACACATACTGTAACTCGTCTCAAAGGATGAAAGCTTTGCCTTTATTTCAGTTAATCAAGTATAAAATGGGTATCATCATGTAAATAAGATACTGTATGTCAAACTTTATTGCCTGGAAATATTCAACGTTACAGTATGTCTCTGTCTCAAAACACAAATACAACACCAAGCAAAGTGAAATCATAGGTACTGTAAAATCAGGTCAAAACAAAGAAAAAAAGAACCAGCTCTGTTTATCATATTGTGGGGTAAATATTTGGAATTCAATTGACATGAAGTATAAGGGAAAGTAGAGATATAATATAAATTCATGCTAGGTATGGCCCAATAGATTTTATGCAACCATTCTTTTTGCAACATCTAACTTTTCATGCATAATATTGTCACTCATATTGTAGTTCAAGTGGTCCCATTACCTTATGGAGGAAATCAGGGATGTAATCGGTGGAATAAAACCCACATCTATGTGCCAGCCTACACACAATGCAGGTGCAAAGTGCTGCACCATTTGCCAAGGGGCAGAGGAAACCCCTGTGGGAGATCAGGGAGAAAAGTCCCCAGAAGATCCAGCAATTTTGAAGTTTGGGTACCTATTTACTCAAGGTTCAGCCTGGAATACAGTAACAGATCAAACAAAGTCAACCCCGGTACATTTACAGAATGAATATTTTCCACCTCATAATACTGTACATGACATTCTAATTCAAATACATGAACTTGTTACCATAGGAAAAGCACATCTAAAGCTGAATTACATTTAGTAATTCATTTTATTTTTTCACTTCATTTAGTATTTCCGCTGAATTAAATGACAAAAAGCATCAGAAAATAACTTCTTTTGTTTTACAAAGCCTGAAAGCAACCAACTACTGTATACTTGTGTTACATACTAGTACTACTAGTAGTAGTAGCCTTACGCCCTTAGGCCTACAGTACAGTATACTGTACAGTACTGTTTCTTTACTTGGTACGTACTAGGAGTAGGACAATACAGTACATAAGTCTATAGTAGCACTAACTTCGTACAGTACTACACGTCCTGTACCATGTACAGTACGTAAAACTTTTGCACAGGGGTACGGTACTGTAAATACGAAGAAAACTGACACATATTCATTATCAATATCACAGGCAGTCAGTTGTCAAATACAACTAAATAATAATTACCGACGAGTCATTTACCTCCAAGAAGTGTACATACCTCGAGGGGAGCGAGCAACGTTAATTTCGGACATTTCTGCAATCGAGGTCTTCACAGCCTCACCATACGTACCATCCACGGAATCAACTTGGCCATGGAAGATATACAGTCGGTAGCTAGCTATGGAACGCCAAAGGTGAAAAAAAAAAAAGAATCGCTGGATGGGGTGGGTGATTGTTGATTTCGCTTTCTTAAAAAAAAAACAAAAAAGAAACAGAAGAACACACAGAATGGAGATCAACAAGGATACAAAGAAATCAAGCATGGAGAGCTTGGACAAGCTAAAGATTTTACAAAACATGTTCACCAGGAAAGAAAAAAATAAAGGAAAAAACAACAAAAAGATGAGAAACAAAACCCCTAAGAGGCTAAGACTATCGTATCCGACCCCCTCCGGCCCCCTCAGTTTGTGTATATCAGAGAACTAAGAATTCGGTTTTCTCGAAAATGGGATTAGTATGACTTATATAACCTGACTTGACGATAAGGCGAATGACCTTCTTTTCTTTTCTTTTTTTTTTGTAAGAATAAATAATCTACTCAAACCAATTTTAAAAGCAATCTACCCCCCCCCCCCCCCATATCGCGTTGCTTGCCAAATACGATATCTCAAGAAGAGGAGCTTGGATAAATCTCCCAGCCTTTTTTATGAGCATGTATTACACAAAGAAAACAAAACTTAAGTTTTGAATTTTTCTTAACTTGACGTTCCCTAGCTAATATTCATGAGTGTCTCGTGCCTCTCCATAGCTTTGCAGATGGACTGTCCTTGGTTGAAGATCATTAGCGTTTATCTACAGAGTTAACTTCAGTTAAGATAACCTTTGACAAGACAACTTTCATTATTTCAGATAAGTAGGAATAGGCATAAAATACATGCCCATGAATATTATCTAGGAGACATCGAGATTAGAAAAACACTTTTTTTTTTCGTTCTACTAAGACTTTTTATGACAGATTGTGCCATTGTGCCATATTTTCCCACAAATCTGTTAAGAACATATTATTATAGACATTAAAGGGAAATAGGGCGTTTAGAAAACACCACCATGCCGTATAAAGAAAATAGCTTTAACCATTGTTAAACCATTCAGTCTCATCAATAAACATCTGTCAAAGCTTCATCTCTTAAAAACATTATGCATGTGATGAGTAACGGAAGATGCATCATTTGAACTTTGAAATGTTTGGGTGAACAAATGATTGTTGAGCAACAAATAACTGAATTTCTATCTGTGTGAGTCATATTCCTTGAAAAGAAGGCTACTGTCCTTCCTTATTTTGAATAATCTATCAGTTAACGTCCACAAATATTGGATATAAAAATATGGTTGTTTTCTGTAAAACAAACGCCCTATTTCCCTTTAAGGAGAAAGAACGTGGAACAGTTATGTAAAATATATGTTAACTACTCTCCTTCTTTAAGAATTTGCCCACAATGGCTAGGTAAAGATAAAAATAAAAACCCTTAAAAAATGCATACAAAGGGGCTCTTTTGATCACGTTGAGATAATTTTCTAACAGCTGGTAAATTTGCGATAATTTTGGAATCGTGATGAAAACTCTTCAGAGACTACGTTGTAAAATTTTCTCAGGCGAGAGCAAGCTTGATGGCAAAGAACTGTCTGTTTTGGAATCGGCTGATACACCGTTACATCGACCATCTTATCACGAGCAAAAAAAAAAGGTTAATAGTAGTATAATATGACATGTTTGAATGAAAAGCATAAATTTGACTTCAATGATAGATGGCCGGAGCAAATATTTGTATCCCCAGGGTGGTGGTTGGAACATTGACATAGCACGATCGGGTTATTGTTAATGAAGCATTATTCTCAGGCTGCCAACTTGAAAATGTTCAGACATGATATCAGCTGCATTTACAATATCCTACATTGTCAGGCCCGTAGCCAAGGGGGGTCGGAGGGGTCGAACGACTCTCCCCAATTTGAAGAAGGTCCATTTTCCAGCCCTGTGTTTGAAGTGTCAGCTGTGAAATATTTATTATCTTGACATATTGAGGCCGAATTTCCGTTCCATTTTAGTAGCAAGATAAAACATTTCCACTTATGTCATAAAATGTGTACAGGCCCAAACTGACCAAAATATCTCATCATCACATACAGGTACATACACTTTGTGGGGTGATGAGATAATAAGCTCAAACGCGCATTCATGGTTATGTCATTGTGGAAGTGGATACCATTGAACTAGACACAATACAAAGCCCGGGACACACTGCCACGACAACCTGTGACGCGACGGCGACCACCCAAGTAGTCTGCTGTAGTCGTGGCGGTGTGAGCGGTTCCACGACTAGAGTTCAGTTGTGTCGTAAGCCGTCGCAGGGCCCGGGCATTTTAAGTCCTGTTCAAACCGCCAGGACTTCTGAAGAGTGTCTACTCAGGCGCGTAGCGAAGGGGGGGGGGCGAAAGAGGCGACCACCCCCCCCCCCCCTCATGGCCATATTGTGGTATTTTTTTAGGAATTACCCAGGAATACCCAGGAGCAAAGGCATGGCCAGGGAAAGGAGGGCGAATAGGGCAACCCTGCTTGATTTCATTTTCGCTTTTTCCGGCGATATCGCTAAATAGTAATTCCCTTAATTTATGCGGCAGGCTTACCAAGGCATGGGTGGAATGCAGGATTGGGAGCATGTATGCATGCATGTAAAACACCCAGGAAGGGCCGTTTTCTACTATCTGAGTGGTTTGTAAAGCCAAACGTTTCTTTGAATGCTCATCTCGGCATTGCATCATTTTTCACAGACTAACTGTTTTCACAGTAATTGAGAAATTGCAGACATGAGATCTATATTTCAAGGCTGGGTTCATGCAACTGAAAAGACTTGGGAAAAGCTATTTCTGGCCTTCTGGGGGTTTGCAAAACTCAAAATTTTCTTGTGCGCTCCGCGCCAACTGATGGTGGCTCTCCGCTTAGATAGATTCACGAGTTCGCACCCTCTTCCCCCCCCCCCCCACCCCTTGGCATATTCCTCTTTGTAAATTGTCTACGACAGAAGGTCTTTTGTCGTCCTCTAAAATGCTCAAGGTTGCGGTAAATCCCCAGATTTCTAAAAATCCGGAAAAAATGCCCCCTCCCCCCCCCCACCACTAGCAACTGCATGCTTACGGCACGCACCAGCTGCTTCCGCACTTGGAAAGAGGTCCACATCTTGGAAAAAAGACCCACCCCTCCACATGGGCTGGCTACTGGCCTGAAATCATATGGCCCCCATGTATGGATTCACCTAGTACATGGGGCACTTGTTGGAATGTTACCAGGGTACTAATCTCTTGCACTGAATGAGCGTACGTATATGTGACTCACATGTACAGTACAAGTGTAGTGTATAGTACCCATACCTCATACTGTATGTTACCAGAGTAACCATTTCTGTGGCATACAGATGCAAGTTACGTTGATCATGGCGCTGTTCTTCTCACTGAAACTGACCAGTTTCTAATCCCATTAGAAACCGGGGTCAATTACGTTGCAGACCCGTATTCATGAATGTTCCTTGCTAAGCTTCTTTACTTGACATCACTGCGTTTCAATTTACTGGCCATGTACATCACTGAGCTATGCGCAGAAGATGCGTTGTTGATACACGCGCGCGACACGCGGCGTCAGTTACAGTTGTTGAACGGCGAGGCGGACAGCGCAGTTATGTCCGTGAGGAACCTCTGTTTACTTCCCTACCACTGCTTGAAACTCCCTTTAGGAAGAGTCACCAAGGTATAACATTTTTAATCACAACACATCGGGTATCTCAGAGTATTATATTAGTCTCATTTCTCACTTAAAAGTGACCAACTTAAAGAACATAGAAGGAAAGTTTTCATTTCAATAATTCACACATTCGTGGTATATTGATATTGTAACAAGGTTTTCAAACAGTTTGCATCAGTGGAACATGATGGCCAGCAGGAGACTCAATGCGCCAGCACATGGAGCAAAGCGCGCATTCATATGTTTCTACGCGTAACCACCTCTGTTGCGTCACACACAACATTATTTGGTTTGTTTACAAAGTGAGAGTGACTACGTTAATGCACAACCACTTCATATCGATACATACAACGACCAAGCTGTATTATCTACGCAAAGAATTTGGAACAATGTTCTCGCTCTATTTTTGGTTATTCGTAATTGCTGACGTTTCTTTCTTTCTCCTTGAGACTGTCAACTTAGTAATTCGAGGGAGAAGAAGTGAAGCCGGTAAGTATCTGGCTTTTTTGTAACAGGACGTGGCAATAAAAGGTTACGTTTTGTGTATGATATCCCCATCTCCACGATTGCCCCAGCCACCGGTTGTAGAATAGCCTAGTTGGATATGTTTGCAACAGCGATTGATATTAAAAGTCCACTCCTACCTCCGAGTTTAGGATTAGTGCATCTAATCTCTAGAACATGAAATCTATAGTGTCAGCCTGATACACGTTACTATGTCAGGGCTGTTCTGAAAGTCTAAGTTTTAACATTCATGTAGCGAACCATCAATAATGACAAAATATGAAAACTATTTTACAATTGTACTTGCGACGTCATAACTGAAATGGAACAACACTATTGCAATAAATCAGAAGATCACGATATCATGTGTTAGTTAAAATTAGGCCGTGTGTTATCTTCTAAATTAAGGGATATGGACGAACACCCATCCTCACTCTACGGGCTCAGTGATTCGTGGCACATGGAATTTGTATGGTGATGAAGATGAGATGATGATTTAACTGCTTTTATTTAGCAAAATACTTTACACCGACAGATACCATGGAGTAAAATCAAAGCTTCCTTTATGTTTGATTGTTTGTGGAAGAAATTCAAACTTAACTATTCTGGGTAGATTGAAGGATTCTTAGGATTATATGTTTACCGTCAATTTGATTTCTACACCGGTGCTCCATCATTGTCTTCGTAGAAACTTAAAGGATGGCTTCACACATTTGGGTGGCGTTTGTGGGGGGCGTAGACCTCTCTTTTTATACAGTAGACTGCAACATATTATGTGCCCCCCCCCCCCGCACTCTTTGTAACCTGAAAATTCAAAACGGTACACCATTCTGTGTTCCATGGGAGGAAGAATGATTTTCAGATGAAATTGCAAGGCCAGAGGAATTGGAGAGTGCCATTTCCTGAAATTTGAGGATTCTATAAACCCCCCCCCCCCCATGAAAAATCTGGTTATGCCACTTTAGGAGAGAAAGCCAGAATCCCCCCCCCCCCCCCTCCCTCTCTTCTCCGATCATTTTCAATATCGTATTAACGTACGTGGCTCTACACTGAGAACATTATATGTTCTGTTTTGCGACTACCTAAACTACTACTAATATATGACGTCATTACTTTTTTATAGAAGACGTCTCCGAGGAGGCTTTGGAGAGGACGATGAAGAAGCTTATCCGTCAGCTTCGACGGGGTTGGTTTATTTATTCCTTTGTCAAATTCATTACATGTTATTTGTGTGTATTGTGTCATTTGAGTGGATAACGTAAAGCTTATAAGTCGATGCGCATGTCGTGTGGAAATAAATTTAGATCTGAGCATAATCTCGAACTTCGTATTGCATACTGCAGTTATTACATCTAGCTCGTATATCAGGAGATATCAAACAAAGCAACTTTCTCGATTCGATCTTGTGAGGTTGTTTATCCATCTTTGTAACAGCAATTATTTATAAAAAGGTCATTATCATGCAAAGAAAACCCTCATTTAGACTCTCAAAGACCCTCAGAGACTCTAGTCACAGTATACAGATTCGACACAAAAAAGTGTTTTAGTTTCCCAATGAGCATTTAACATTTACATAGCCTGCTCTCCGCTTGCTGCATACATCCGTCTACTAAGGTACAAAATAACACATGTGAAGCACAGTTGTCACACCAAATTGCCAACTATGATATGCGGCAAATGGGGTGGCCAGAAATCAATATAAAATATAGCATTAATTACAATTTATATCACCTTAAAGTAGTATAATGGACTAAATAGGACAGCTGGTATCAAGTTTTCTTTGGGATGGCGAGGCAACTCTGGGCATCCGTAAATTATACTTCCCAGCTCGTCTCTAAGGATCGAGTAACTCGAGTCTCCTTCGTTGGCGAATCATTGTTGCTGGTAATAAAATAAACTGACGGTGTTATTGTTCGTTTCAGAAAACGTCCACCTCAAGACTACGAACAGGACGTTAAGAAGAAGACTCTTGCGTCAGATCAGACGGAGTAAGTTCCTTAAAATACTGTTTTAGGTAGCAATTTAGAACACATCACCCACTGGAACTGCTAACTGATTGAAGATAATTTCTCTCTTGTTCGTCGAGTGATAGTGACGTCTCAAACAGACATAAATAGTCTAATCTTTGTTTCCTGCCTTTGCTGTTTTCCCGTTCCTGTCATATGATGCCATCATACCACGTGACAACATTTAATAAAAAAAAAAACGTTAGAAATTATTAACTACCCATTGCCCTTATCATTTCTCTCCGTAGGGAACACTCATGTTCGACAAAACAATCTGACTCAGCGTCATCTTGCGGAGACCAACACCGAGAAGGTGAGAAGATCAAACTCTAAATCCTACCTCCTTGAAACCATGGTAACCCAACAAAAGTCAATTATTTCGATTAAATGTTGTGAGTAGTGATTTGAACTTAACTGAGCAGATTCCTACATGGTTGTCCGTGAATTAACTTCTAAATCCAAATCCAAAATGGTAGCAGAAACTACTTTTGAGAGAAAATAATTTTAAGTAGAAACATTCTTGAGTCGAATAATTCACAGGTTAACTCTCTTGTTTATATGTTATTTTCTGTTAGGACCAGATTGCAGATGAAAATGACCTTATTTTCAGCCGCAACTTGACTAAACCCCATGATACTGACCTTTGCTTGACCTTGACCACGTGAGTATCTTTCACTGTGTGTTCCATTTATGAAACTGTAACTGTTTTTTTATTAACATCTGTGTATGTCCAAATTATGCATGTCCACGTCATAATACGATGAACCCCCAAACAACATTTTGCCTGATTATTTTCAGGGACTCACCGGACACAAAACTGAACAATGTTCTCAACACAGTTCCGTTCGGCCTTCCATGCTACAAAGTTGACGTCACTGGTAATTTGATCGAATTTATCGAACTCACAATAGTACAGCAACCCGAGAGGGATAACTTCACTAAAGATATTTTTCTTTTTAATGTCAATATTGGGTCGAATTCGCTAAGATAATGAAAAAAATATTTCTTCCACATTTCAAGATTCTTCCATAAATGAATCTGTTACAAGTGGGTTGCCTTTGAGACTGAGTAGGGATAATGATGAAAGAATGACGATCTCTAAAGGAAATATTAAGTTGAAAATGCACCAACATGGCATACAAAGAAAATGTTTTTAATGATTGTTCAACTAATCAGTCTTACCAATAAGCATCAGCAGGACCTTTATCTCCTAAAAAACGGAAAGGGTAAAAGCTGAATTATGAAAAGCTTCGGTGAATAACTGATTCTTGAGTAATAAATAACTGAATTTCTATCTGTGGGAAACTTATTTCTTGAACGAAGACTACCAGCTTGATTTATTTGGAATACTCTATCATTCTGTGTTCATTAGTATTTGTTTAATGAATATGATTATTTTGCTTCAAGACCATTGCACTTACAATTCTGTGCTTCTTTTTTTTTTAAATAGCTGCCACTCACGTTGCTCGGGTATTTCAAACCATGATTTCAGCTGTGAACACGTGTCTTTACCATCAAAGATACTTTGAATACCTTAGACGAGACATCAAACATGGATTGAACACAGGAATGGAAGTTGTTCTGTATCGGCCGCAGCACTTCCACGGGTTGACCCTTGACCTCACAAGTGAGTTCAGATGTATTTTATAGCCTGTATTTTTCTTTAATGGACATATCGTTTTGTTTTCTTCCACGACTATTTGGACGTCACCAATTTTGCATCAATTCATTTTTGGAAAAAGTCTTAATTATTGAACAGATGCCTGAATCTGCTTCAGAAATGTTTAGAAGGGCTTGAAATCAACTAAACAGGTCAAAGCCATCTGTGTGACCCGATTACAGTGTTTCTAATTATGTTTTCCCTTTGTTTCTACAGTTGCATGTGACGTTGCACGAATGTGCAATTCAATCTCTGCTGGACCGATACACTACAAAAGATTTGCATACATGGACATCCCTGTAGAGCTTGTTGCTGGTATTGATGAAGATGTAAAGGTATGACATAACACTATCAAATACTTTCAAAATAAAAATTGATATATTAGACAATTAAAATATTTAAATGTGCCACCTTCATAGGCATAAGAATCACATTTTTATCCTACTAAAGACAATTTTTCGTGTTTGGTGTATTTTCTTTATATTGTTTTACTTCATGATTCATTGCTCTGCAAAGATGAAATGAGATCCCAATTGTTTGGAAAGATAAACTACGGTGTTGTCTACTTATCATCTTCTGTGACAGCTTGTCGAAGATAAAACAGAAATGGGCGACGATGAATCTATTGACGGAACCATCAGTGTGAGGTGGGTAAATCGCGCACACCATTGATATCATTTTTTTTTTTTCGTTCTAACGGAGGCTACAGATCCTTTTAATAGCCGATGCTTTATTTCTTGATTGTAACGTTATTTTGCATCGTCTTTACCCATCAGTCAAATATCACTTGATTCTCGGTTTCCGTTTGAAAAATTTCCGACGAACGACTGTGACTTTCACTATTCGTGAAAGTGAATTAGCATTGGTATACCTGTTTGACGAAAACGTTAGACTACCCTATCAAATAGTATATCACTGTTATGGATTACCTTCTCCTTAAATAGGACTATTAATGGAGTAGAAGATTTAAGGGGAACATTAATTGTATCTGAGAAGACAAAAGAATGGCAAGATGTAATTACTGTTTAGACTGAGGACAGAGTGCAATTCAGATTAGCGGCGACTCTACTGGTGGACTTAGGGTCCCGGGCAGCCGAAGTGTTTAGGGGCGCCTGTGAGAATCAATTGAAGGCTGTTTCAGGCAATGTAATTTTCATCCAAAAAGTTTCTGGTTCGCTCCGCGCCAACCAATGACGGTGCCGTGCGCTTAGTTTTCCCGAAAACCTAAGTAGAGTGTGCTATGTGATCGTGGGTGCCACTCAGTAAGCCTCGCCCCTACCCATCACCCGAAGAAAGATACATCCCTAACCCCCCCCCCCCCCTCCCAAAACACCCACACTGAATCAGAGATCTTAAACCGAGATTACTGTTTTGTATTGTCATAATAGAGTACGGTGAACTAAATTACTTACAAATATTACTGCATTTTACTTCAGCTTGTTGTCAATGGTGTAATCAGTCATATCCATCTATACGGAATCAAACATTTCCAAAAGAACTATATTATAATTGAGATTTGCATTGTGTTTTATACACCTTTAAGCTGCCAGCAACAGACGGATGTCCCTGAACTGAACCCATCCCTGTCGAGAAAAGAAAATGACCAGTGCTCTCAAGGTAAGCTAAAATTATTCTTCCATGACACAAATTGTTTAAATTATTTTATTTTACACTTCTTCAGCCAGGAAAAGAGTAAAACTCTTAATCACATGATTCTATAAATGAAATTTATTATTATTATGTGTTATTTAAAAACATATTCTTGGTTTTTAGTAATGATATCACTGAATTCAAAGTATGACATCATTCAGCAAAAAGTACGCCAATTTCATGGCTGTGTGTGGCCATATTTGTGTAACAGCAATTTCTAACATGATATAACACATGAAGGAACAAACCCTAACCATTGTAGTATGCCTCGATATCACCTCATGTTCTATCATGCAGAAAAGTTTGTTCCTGAGACATGATTTTAGCACATTACAGAAATTCTGTAAGGACTAGGTGTTTTCGTAAGTACTGATAGATCTGAATTCTCCTATCCATGCAGTCTTCCTATATGATGAAGATTTTACTGGGCCAAAGATGTACGCCCCAGTTCGAGAATTAATCAAGTGGGAGGAACCAAGTGACGTCACTGACAGTGGCCTTGATTTATATCAGGTAAATGTTTGAGATTAATGTTGTTTGAAGTTGTGCTTTGTATACTTTTTAATGTAGCTATTTAACATGTATCCAGAAGTACACATTTACATTTGGATATTTGGAGTAAGAAGTCAGGTTGGTGGAGTCAGCTGTTTGCTGAATTTAGAACTTTGTCTAATTTTGTTTTTGTTTCTTGGGTTTTCTTTTTTTCTCCAAGGTGGCTAGTTTTTACTGATTTCTTGCGTCTTGTGTATTCCACTACATTGTGTGACTACACCTTTCATCTTAATATGTATGTATGTATGTATGTATGTATGTATGTATGTATGTATGTATGTATGTATGTATGTATGTATGTATGTATGTATGTATGTATGTATATATATGTATGTATGTATATATGTATGTATGTATATATGTATGTGTAAATGAAATGAGTACCCTAAGTGATACCCTATTCTGTAATAAAAACCATCAATATACATCAGCTGAGTCAAATGACTAATCATAAATGATATGTTTCATTAACAGGGCGAAGGATGGGAAGCAACCGATATGTTTGCAACGAACGAGGCGTACTTTGGATACCGAACAACATTCAACGAGGCCATGCCCGAATACACGTGAGTTACTGTTTACTGATCCAAACAACTTTAATTTAAAGTCTCAAATTTAGTGTAAAGAAAAAGTGGCCAAAAGTCTGAAAACATTAGGCATAATTTGTAGAGTCTTATATTTACTTTAATGTGCAGAACAGTAACGTTTGTTCTTACTGTATGCTAAATATCTTATTTATACCTTGTCCATTCAGAACCATCTTGATTGAAGAGGACACACCAGAGTACAGACTAAGATTGGAAAGGGCATGCCGCCTCGCTGGCGAGATCGAATCTCAGAAAAGAGCTGAGCAAGAACACCGGGCTAAGCTACCCAAGAAACGAAAAAAGAAGAAGAACCGACGCACTAAAATAATCGAAATTAATTAAAACAGACATTAAAATCAGGCATCCTAAATTATCAAATAACTGAATTAATAATTATCTCGACTTTATCTCAAAAGGTGGAATTATTATTTGTATCTGAACTGAAATTGAAAAATATGGCTCTTGTAGAATTTGAATGGAATTATATGACTGAAACAAAAGTAAAAATGAAATGCCTAAAATAAAATGTGTTTTGTACTTTATTGCAGTAATTACACTTTGGTTCTCAGAAATAGAGAGTTACGATAGCGTTTTGAAATACCTTGGTGATTCCCATTTGGTCCTTACCATGTCAGTGCTGTACGATTGTGGGGTGCTTGGCGCATTTGTGTGAGTCGTTTTACTCAAACCATTGAAGATATTTTCTAAGTTTCTTTTACAAAGTGTAGCATACCGTACTAAAATTACAGCCGGACAATGATGCACACTCATTTAGTCATGCACAGTAAAGTCACTATATAGACTTTCCATATACATGATACGCTGTAGAATAATATATACGAGAAGTACTGTCAAAGGTGACCTATCTCGAGAGACGGTTATTAACTAGTGCGGGACCGATATCAACGATGTTACCAATGATCGATATTCCTATTCTGACTATCGGCCTATATCGATCCGATACCGATATTTTCGAAATGAGACCAACGGTACACCAGAGTAGCGTTAAGTATTCAAGTACATAAATGAAAGTTGAAACAACCTGGGGCGGGAATGGTCGAGTCGAAAGGCCATAGATTTGTGGTTTATAACCGGCATGCCGAAAACTCCACATGCATCATTTCCGAATTTTCGAAATGTGTGCAAGAGTGCGTAACCTTCTCTCACTGCAGGGAGTCGGTGGCATATTTTTTTCTGTTACGTCGCCCTCTATTTCCCACGTTTCGCCAGTGGTGTTCATCCGAAACGTACCACCGTATGGTATTTATGTGTCTTTCCTGTAAACAAACCACGGTGGTAAAGAAGAGAGAAATATCGGTTGGGTTGCACATATCGATTTCTGGGGTAAATTTGACCAATCCCCTTTTAGGACAACTTTGATGAGAAAGCCTTTTGGCCGATAGGCCTGTTCGTTAAATACCGATTGTCAGTCCAACAGTGTATTAACATAAACATGTAATCATGGACTTATGAACTTTTGGTATTAACTAATACATCAGAATCATTCTCTTACTTGACCGAAGCATGGGCCTAATACTGACAAAGAAAAAGCTGAATGTAAATCTAACACTGAAGAAACGATGAAAGCAGTCACAATCAGTCAAAATTTCCTCCCCCCTTCCCCCCCCCCCCCCCCCCCGCCCTCTTCATCGAAAAAAAAATTGTCTTACCAACTAAAATTTGAAATCACACAATTGCGTAAAATATTCCTCAACAACACTTTTCTTACTGCGTGTTGCCGTTCCACAAAGATGTCGCCATCCTTTTATGTTCTAATTTGCACATATCCATAAATTAGTGAAAATTTTGAGCAAGGAATGTAATATGGAATCTCCCCCCCCCCCCCCCCCCCCCACCTCATATTTTGTTACCTGTCCTTTGATTACAAATGATTGTACATATGATTATACATATGATTATAGATATGATTACATATGATCTTGAAAGTATTTTCGAGTGTAGCGGTATTGCAAAGAGACACCCGAGTCACCGTAATACAGTACGTACAGTAGATTAATGCTAACCAGAAAAGAGGCTATATCTTGATTATGTAGTGCAGAAAATTGCTTGCTTTTACGATAGGTATTACACGATTACCTATACCCTTTTTGTGAGCGGATTTTGTCAATAGATCTTTCCACTCATATAGTATACTGTTGTCTTTGAAATGGTCCTCCGATATCCCCACGTGATCGTCCTACATGTTACGTAATCTTCCTGATTTTCATCAAATGTCTTTGTTAGTTTACTCGTCAGTCGGCACTGGGCATTCCGAGCAGGGAGGTGTTATTAGACCTCCCTGGTCCGAGGGATAGCATTATTGGATCAACCTAGAAAATCGTAACCACACTGTTTATGAGTTCGTGTAAGGGGGAAGTTATTTACGTTCTTTTGTGACTGTCGGTTGGGAGTAAAAGGGGAACTTCGATGTTTGTTTTTAACAGATAGGGTCACATAAATATATTTAAGAAGATGCAAGCCGTGTCTAGATTCTCCAAATATGTTTGTGATAAACTGTTGGAGCCAAAACGTAAAAACGTCGAATAGATGATGCCAATCTTGGGTAGTAGGCTACTGCAGTGTACTAGTAGTATGTAGACCTACTGTGCCTCAGGTCGCGTTTGGTTGCAATTACGTCAGGGTTAATGATGACATTCACCCCAACTTAAAACTGATTTTTTTTCAGTGAGAAACGTCATGCTCAGATCCATAGTGCTGCTGGCTGTGAGCTTTTTCCTGCCACTTTTTCACCAGATGTGATCATGTGTTCATGTCTGAAGTCATCAGCAGCCACGTGTCCAGGTTCATTTTTCAACTACAAACTATCCTCTGACTTTCAATTATCATCATTAAACTTTGAATATTTTGAAAGAAAATGTCTATTTGAGATCACCATACAGTTCTATATACTTTGCTGGTTTTACTGCCAAACAAAACTATGGGAAGCAATAGCCTACTGTCAGCCTGACTTGCTGCATTCTTTATTACACTAGATAACCGTTAAAGACTGTCAAATGCCTAGAGAAATTGGAAAACTAACATGTGATTGAAGTTGTGAGTGGAATAATGGTTAGTAGAACTGTAATTGCTTTCAATGTTTGAAGAAGAATTAGAGAATTTATTATGTTTTTGAAGAAGTAGAGAATTTATTATGCTTTTGAAGAAGTATAGAATTTATTTTGCTTTTTACTCTTCGTGTACTGTACTGGTAACCTCAGCGCTACTAGTTTAATATTTTGACAAACGGAGACTGAATAGGTCCAATATATTTTATACAAGAAGCACTTCTTTCACCTTTGTATAGGCTTTGTAATTTTCATATCACGGTACATTGCAGCCTTCACCTTGGAGGGTACTAGAGTGGGATATTGTGACATTTCCAAAAGGAAATTCAAAAGATGCAACTATGGCTACAGTTCCAGTCTGTCTTTTCACAAATTTTACTCTCTTTTTCAAATGATTAATAGCAATCTTGCTCCTATACAGTAGTTATATATGTTAGCTGTAAATTAAAACATCTGAGTATGTGAACAAAAAGGAAAGAAAAAAGGTTATAGCAAAAATAAAATATAATGCAAATAAGTAAAATGTCCGACGAAGTGTTGTCTCTTTTCAGAGTGTGGCAGCCTAGGTAGCCTGCTCTTAGGTCCTTAAAGGCTGTATTGCATCACCCTAAGCTATATTTTTACCTCCCGGAAGCAAAATTCTCAACTGGTTCTAAGTTACAGTACTCAGCTTAGATTGACAGGAAATTCGAAAGATGCAGAGCAGCTCGTATTACACAGTGTACACAGGGATCCATTGTTTTGATTACACGTGTGGAGGAATTTAAGACAGGCTGAGGGAGGAACTAGAGGTAGGTGGTTGGGAGAATTGAAACTGTCTGGGGTGATGAGTGTTTGTCTTTAATTCACTAAGCTGCTCAGTCACTTGCTTCCGAGCTAAGTTCAGGCCTTAGAATAAGGGAGTAGGCTAATGTTAATAACTTTTGTACACCCTTTAGGTCCAGCTGACTAATCTACCAAAATATTTTGGTTCATCTTTTTAGTCAACCACTGACCACATGTGAATTAATTGAGTGACGAGAGCCTTAAATAAAATCAGTCATGCCCCTAGCTCGTGCTCAGCCTATACTTCAGAAATGAAAAAAAAAACAAACCCTATAGAAACCCCTCCCCATCCAAGTTGTCTTTTTAGTAGAATAAAACATGGATTTGCCTTCCTATTTTATATCCAGTAGCCAATCTCCTCTGAACACGAGAGAACTGTTACGAATGATAGGCAATACAAAACTGCAAAGTCATACGGGGGCGACTTGTCTTCTACCCAGAGATGCAGGCCCGTAGCCAGGGTTGGGGGGGGGGGGAGGGTCGAAGCGTTCGAACGACCCCAACTTGTGTTTGAAAGGTCCGCTATGAAATATTTTTGATCTTGAAATATTGAGGCCGAATTTCCGTTCACTTTTAGCAGGAATATAAAATCTTTCCACTTATGTCATAAAATGTATCCAGGCCCAAACTGACCACAATATCTCATCACCACATATATACACTATGTGGGATGATGAGATAATAAGCTCAAAAACGCGGATGCATGGTTATGTCATTGTGGCCGTGGATATCATTGAACTAGATACAATACAATGCCCGGGACACACTGCCACGACAACCTGTGACACAACGGCGACCACCCACCGCGTCTGCTGTGGTCGTGGCGGTGTGAACGGTTTCACGACTAGAGTTCAGTTGTGTCGTAGGCTGTCGCCGGGCCCAATTAAATATGTTCATTTGTAGTCGGGTGCAGTCGTTACATTCTAAGCCCTGTTCAAACCGCCACGACTACCAAAAAGTGTCTACTCGGGCGCATAGCCACCCCCTTGGTCATATTGTGGGTTTTTTTTTAGGTCTTCGCCAGAAACACCCAGGAGCATAGGCATAGCCAGGGTAAGGAGCCTGGCGAAAAGGGCGACCCTGCTTGATCTCATTTTCGCTTTTTTTCCCCCGCGATATCGCTAAATAGTAATTCCCTCAATTCATGCGGCGTGCCTAGCAAGGCAGGGGAGGAATGCAGGATTGGGAGCATGTATGTCTGCATGTTAAACACCCAGGAAGGGCCGTTTTCTACTATCTGAGTGGTTTGTAGAGCCAAACGTTTCTTTGAATGCTCATCACGGCATTGCATCATTTTCCACAGACTAAATGTTCTTTTTTCAGTAATTGAGAAATTATAGATATGAGATCTATATTTCAAGGCTGGGTTCATGCAGCTGAAAATACTTGGGAAGGGCTATTTTCGGTCATCTGGGGGTTTGTAAAACTCAAATTTTTCTTGTACGCTTCGCGCCAACCGATCGTGGCGCTCCGCTTAGATAGTCTTCACGAGTTCGCTCCTCCCTTGACATATTCCTGGCTACGCCTCTGTGTCTACTATTTATGTTAATTGTCTACAACAGAAGGTTTCTTGTAGTCCTTTAAAATGCTCCAGATTGCCGTAAATCTGTAGATTTCAAAAGTGCCCCTGGAACCCCCCCCTCCCCAGGACCCCTAGCAACTGCATGCTTACGGCACGCGCCAGCCGCTTCCGTAATTGGAAAAAGGTCCACATCTTGAAAGAAAGACCCACCCCTCCACATGGGCTGGCTACGGCCTGATTGTGATTCACATGCATTACTCCACTCTTTTGAAGTTCACTGGTGTCTTATCGATCATTACATGTTCATAAAGTTTGAATGCATGTTTCACCACTCAGTGTATCTGGATTTTTCTCTTTCCACAAAGACTCCGAAGAGATGAATACTGCACTCTTCACAAGAACGCTGGAAAAGTTTCTGACACTTTCTTACCACTTTTCCACGCCTGTCAGGTAGGCAGGAGTTACACAATTTGAACATGAGTTGAACATTTGTCTCAATGACAAAGACTATGGAAATTCCCGTGATTGTACAGATGTTATTCTTTTTTTCTATTGATTATATAAAAGCCCGCTATTTCAAACAATTAACAGTTGAGACTAAAATATGACTTGGTATTGCCAATCCACTTGTCTCTCATCCCCGTGGCACTCAATGATTGTAAATATAGCAGCATCGTAACCGACCAACGGGCCTACTGCTGCCCGCCGAAGAATGCCATATGGTCAGTAAAATCGCATGGGGTAAATGTGGACCAAATTGTTTGCCTTTCATGTAAAGTAAAATTTAGCACTTTATACTTTGTATAAATTCCTATGTTAGTTTATTGTCAATTGAAAAAGAATTTGGAATTTATTTCATGCAGGTCAGCTGTTTGCAGACTTTCAGTCTCAGTCACAAGCAGTACTGTAGTGGTAAGCCCGTATGGAGCGTTTTCAGTAAGAGGGTTTGATTTTTTTACCATAAGTGGAACATTTTACCCGACAATTATGACCAACAATATATGTTGTTAAGTAGGCCTTCGACCATAGGTTGGGAGGAACTCCAGATCTTGTGGGAGAGGGTATGAACCCCCCCCCCCCCCCTCAGGATACAAGCCTGCAAGAGTTTTGAATTAAGAAAGCTCAAAATACTTGACATTTACGTTACTGTAGTCATTATTGTAAGGAATCTTTCAACCAAATTATAGATAGAGAAGGCAGTGTAGGAGCCTTTTTTGTCAACTTAAATGCTCTGTATCTCAAGAATTATAATATCCATCTCCCCTCCGTCTGGACGTCCGGACTAGTCCAAACGCTAATACACAGCATTTTCAGAAAGTGATGGGGCGCTATAAAATATTTATCTAGACCATGGCACCCAAGCATGAATTTACTTGCTTAGCGAGGCTGTAACTGGTTTTCCGTTTTTTTTTGTTTTTTTTTGTCAACATGGTTAACACACAGAAATTAGCAATTGATGTTAGAAAATTAGTCTTTCCTTTTCGGATTTAAGTTTTCCTCTTCTGTGTACAAATGTTGTGTTGAACACAAATGTTGAACCGTGGGAAAGGTTTCACTACCATAATGCTAATTTGACAATCCTTCCACATTGTAAACACAATACACGCAGAAAAGAAAAATTTTGCATTATTTCATGAAATGTTTCATATGGTCCATTTCAATCATTCTATATACGGGGTATTGGGGAGTTTGAGGGAATTTATATCCCCCTTGTAGCAGCCTTTTATACCTTTCTTTCCATTGTGGATGTGGTATGAAGTTTTTTTAATTTAAGTACACATATTTTCTCTACATTAGTCACCAATGAATGTTTAATTACATTTAATCGACATAGGATGTCAAAACAATGGAATAATTCACTTAAATGCATATAAATTAATTGAATGAGAGCTGGCATTGGTCCTCTTCAAATCTGTTCTGGTCTGGCAAAGAGGAAAAGGTAGACATGTGAAAGGTGTATTTCAAAAAAAAGTCACTGCATAACTGCCAAGGACAGACTACCTGGCTAGCTATGACGACAAATTTCCATCAGCAAGTCAAAGCCTACAGTACCTTTAATGAATGAACATAAACATGAATGTCATTTAAACAGAGCTGCCCTTTAATTGGCCAGAATAAAGTGTTTTATCCATAAATTTGGGCCGATGAGTGTCATTAAATTTTGCATTATTTGAATGGTAATTCTGAGTGTTACATAAATGGTCGTAGGCGTAGTTCAACATGTAGCAAGTAAAATGACTCGGAGCAATTATGATGCAGACTGCTGCTAAGTATTTGATAAAAACTTTCATTTATTTATACATTTCGTCTATACATATATACAAACAACAGTAAGATTAATAGAACACTAGAATAAGCTGGTGAGTTAAACAAAGCCAGCAACCATACAATAAGAACAAAGAAAAAGGAACAATAAGAGCAAAGAAAAAAGAACAATAAGAAAGAAAAAAGAAGAAAAAACAAAAGAAGAAAAGAATGATCTGTTGGCATATTTCAGTAGCAACATAAGGATTTTTGAGTTCAGAAACATTCATTGAAACCATTGAATGTCTTGACACTCACAATCTTGAATCATTAGTTGACACATTTGGTGTCATATCACAGGTTACATATTTGTCATTTGTTCCCATCTATCTAAGCACTAAGATAGTTAAAGTGCAAGCACCTATATACTTTAATTACTCCTGCTTTGTGAACACTCCAGACAACGTATGCTACTTATGATACATGGCATCTCTTTAACCTCAGATATGTACTGGTAAGTTGGAATGGGAAGATGCTTCCTGATACTTCAAGGAAAACCAATGAATAGCTTTCCAAAGAGGGATCCTTATCATACTTCAAATATACTTTTCTCAAACAAGACAACATTCAGCAAATAGAACAAATTGAAGTTAAGAAAATACAAAAATGTTTTCATTGTTTTGAATGGTCCTTTGATGTCATATAACTTTTGTCTACAGTAGTTTACAAGTAGATGAAAGACACTATAGTAACAAACCCATATGTTGGACTTGCAAAGCGTACATCATTGGCACATATTGGAAATTAAATTGTATTACAAAAGTAATTTAAGCTAATCAGGAACTAATAGGCTATTGCAAGGACAGCATTCAGCAGATTAACTTGCAAAAGGTAACTGGCTCATTTTTTACATTAATATTAGACTTCAAAATAAACTGTTAACTGTTATCAATCAAGGTGACACCATTATGCTCTTCAGTATTCAGGTAAATGTAAATTTATGTCCTTTTGTGCCCAAACATGTTGTATCCATTGACATTAGCCCAAAATTAGCATTTTAATTTCCCAATTTTTTAAGGTCAGTCGTTTAAAAACTTCTTCAGATATTGGTCCATCATATGATGATATTACTTCACAAAGTTGACAAATTTGTTTCATGGGAAACTAAGGTTAACCACTTTTGAATAAAAATAGGCTAACAAACTGATAAACAACAAAAGAAGAAAAACCTTTTCTTAACTGCAACTTGAAAATAGAGTCTGATTCAATTTTGAATTTTTTTTAAATCACTGACTCAATTTAGCTTAATAATGACACAGAAATGAAATGTATACAACAGTACAACTGGTGGCACTAAAAATATAGTACCCCTTGACCACTGGGGAATTCCATTATAGTACCCCTTGACCACTAGGGGCACTCCAATATAGTACCCCTTGACCACTGGGGGCATACTAATATAGTACCCCTTGACCACTAGGGGCACTCCATTATAGTACCCCTTGACCACTGGGGCACTCCAATATAGTACCCCTTGACCACTAGGGGCACTCCAATATAGTACCCCTTGACCACTGGGGGCATTCCAAGATAGTATTCATTCAAAATCACATAAACAAACATGACATCTAAACAACAGGAAGTTTGTGATTTTTCATATGTAGTATGTAAGTGTAACACATTGAGTAAACCAAGTCTACTGCTTATTAGGGTCAAAAGTTATTCTGCTGCCAATATGTGTAAATTTGAAAAATTCAGAGTAGTCCTTCCAAATAGCACTACTGAATGAAGTAGTAGGCCTACTTTGAGGGAGACCAGTGTATAAACTTGATAACTGTTTTAATGTTTGGCCTATCCGATAAATTTTTGCTAACCATACTGTGTTACTGTTATGTTACAGAGGTTTATTGAGTTGGCTCACAAATTTCATGATATTCTGTCACACCTGTTGAGTACAACTCATATGTTGATGATAAATTGTCAAACTAAGAGAGTCTGAACATCGGACACACAGCTGAAGTAACAACTACAGGGTAAATAATGATCAAAATCACATTTTGTAAATCTTTGATTGTAGACATTTTAGTATAATGTCTTAACCATAGGCAATTCCTGTTCATGGAAATATGCTACATTCTACCACATTTTCAGTGACTGTAAGGACAGATACATGAATAAGAGGGCTGATTATAAGTATTGGCATGCAATGATTTCCATCAGACTTGCCATAAAATAAACTATTTCAACTCAATTAGCCCGTGTTTTCATCAGCAAGACCTGAAAGCTTTCTTCCAGCTGGTCTTTAACACTCCAAAGGTGACAGCAAAGAAAGATTTTCAGCTAATGGTTCAAATTAAAACATTAAAAGCAATTGGTCATCATCTAATCTACATTTGATCTTGTCATAAAACTGTTGGAATTTCCATTTCTTCAGCCATTTATTTTCTTCGTATACGACACAGACCTATGAAAAAGACAAAAATCATGATAAAAACATTTCATGGGATGTTCAGCTTAAGAAACTATGATGTGGGATGCAATATAATTAAAACAAAACTGCCTCTAATTTAATGTCTATTGAATATTTTAAAGCTAGCCAGTGCCAAGATAAATTGATAAATTTATCTTGGCAAAAAAAAAAATCTAAAAATAAAAGATCAATTTTTGTTGTTGTTACTTTCTGTTAGTATGTTCCTCCATCATACCAAGTGCAACTTCCCCATTGTTTTTGGTAACCGTCATGGGTTATATGGGGTCAACAGAGGGGTCAAAACATAAAACCTGTATCTTCTATACAGGAGCATGTAATCATGTTATTCTGGCATGGCATGGTAAGCCCAAAAATTATGTTCCAACCTTTCTTTTCAGAGTTAATGTGCAAGTCAAAAGCTCATTTTGGATATCTCCCAATATAAAATATGATTACATACTTACAAAAACATCTGCTACTGTCAAATTTCAAACGTTTCTACTGAAGTCCTAGGGAGCATACACCCTCTATTCAGGCCCAGAGTCAAGGAGGCCAGGGGGTAAATACCCCTAAAATTATCCCCCCCCCCACATCATAGTGTAAAGTTTGCCTTGACTTAATTCGTCTTTACACATTTGGTATCCTCTGAAAATTCCTTTCGTCCCCTGGTTTTGTCAGCATGCTTCATATCTTAACTACAAAGAATGTGTGACGTTAAATAACATATCCAATGTTTTGTAAACAATTGCTTAGTTGAAAAACTCACCATGTCTTTCAGCCTTGACTTGTCATGGAACCAGAGTTTGGCTTTTTTCTAAACCTCCATAATTTCTTTAATTTCATTCAGTGCAAAGGATGCTTTTATCTGTGGTTAAGGTAAAGAAAGTGTAATTTCAGTTATTGCTGTATACGTAGCCAGGCATGCACACAGGTTTGGTATAAAAAATTTAAGGACTTTCAAATGATTAGCATTATTTACATATATACATATATATGTATCCGAATGTTCTACAAAGCACAAGTCCAGATAATAAAATGAAACAATACACCACTGATTTGATGGAAAACATCAATATATTAACAGTGTACACAAAGATTATAATAAAAATACGACATGTTTTGGAAGGTCAACTTCCATCGACAGGTTGATGATAAGACTAAATAAGGAGAGGTGAAAGTAATACCAATTGGGTTGTCAAAGACAAAATATTTAGAAGTGACACTTGTGACAGTTGAATAAAGAAAATAATGGGGATTCCAGTTGTTTGTTGAGATTGGGCAGATTCCAGTTGATATGAAGGCATTCCTTGAGTTTAAGCTGCAGCTTAGTGGGTGCCGAGTCAATGATTTTGAAAGAGTTGTGATCGCATTTTGCCTTACAAGAGGGGGATTTGTGTCAGTGTTTGTGAACATGTGAGTTTTTATCGGATTTTAGATGCTCATCAAAATCAGACAAATGATCAAATCTCATTGTACTAATGTTGATGTCAGACTTGTGTTCACTTCCTTTAAAATAAGTAAATTGTTTGTTACCAAGGATTCTGTTCCAACAAATCTCAAATCCCATGTAGTCTACCGATTCAATTGTTCAAGTTGTAACGCCTGCTATATCGGGGAAACCCACAGACATTTGGTTACAAGGATCAATGATCTTTGCAGTTTCAAACCTTATTATATCTCCGTCATAATGACAGCTGCCTGATTTGATGAAGTACTTGTGGCCACTAAACTGATCGGAGGCAGGTTGCTATGATGTATTGCATGGCACCTTACAGTATGTTATTCTCAGGCGATTACAAGTATTGGTGATTGGTTACTGGCTAAATGTACAGGCAGGTTTTATTGCAGGTCCCCGAATTGGACAGTATTCCTATAGTTTGCTAAAAATTGTTGTTTGTGTTTGGGATTTGTTGGTTGAAATTTTTGGGGGTAATTGGTATGTGCGCCCATATCACATTTCAAGACAACATAAGTCAATAGTTTGAAACTTTTGAGACGTGCAAAAGATTTACAAAACCTTTTTACAAGTGCAAAAGATGTACATGTGGACTTTTACATCATAGTTACCTAACAGATCTGTCATCATGTTGAGTTCAGAACTTTAGCAAGTTGTCAACCAACAAACAAAGAGAAAGAAGTAGAAACTGGAAAGATAGGTGTCATCATTCTGTATGAGTCATACCTTTTTTATAGCAACAACAAAGAAATGATTTCAACATCATGAAAGCCATTGTAATTTTGAAATCTTATGATGTACATACAACAAAAGATCAAACTACTTAAAAAATGATTTGTCTTAACAGAAAAGGTGGTACTATTTAGTGTGACTGAGATTCAACCGTGAGATGGAAACTGAAAATACCCATAAACTTGAAAATGGAGAATCATCATTAAACACATGTACATTGTAAGCAGAGAACAGAAGAACATCGTCCTGTTGGTAAGCAGAATACTAAGGTCGAAGTTACTTGTTTACACTACAATATCAAAAACTATAGCAAGTGTTATTTTTCTATTGACTGTCAAAATGTGTAACACAATGGCAAAGTTAAAAGCAGTTCAAGGTTTATCACCAAAGCATATGCAATTATAACAATAGCAAACCCATTGTTGTATATTTCAAAAACTTATCCAGTCTTGCATACCTCATACTGGACAAATAGGAGTAAAATGTTTCTTCTAAGCTCATACAAACTGATATAGAGTAGATGAAACTGTTAAACCCCTTTTGACTTTTTGTGATTTTTTTGTTTGTTTGTAAAGCAGCCCTTCTTCTGGGTTTCATTACTTGGCTATAATAGGCTGCCCTCTTAATTTAAGGCTGTCCACTTAATTAAACCTTAAGAAGTATTACTCATATTCTTAGGTTCAAAATTATGAATCATAACTGGTGACAAATTTGGATTTACATATCCAATATTACAATGCAGCAGAGTCACAGAGCAGCCAAGTGGAGGCGTCAAATCTTTGTATGCATTTTATTTTGCCTATGTACGTACGACATCAGTTGCCTGTATTTGCACTAAAAATGTGTGTGGTGTATGCTTCCATGCTGAAGCCTAAGGAGAAAAGGATTCTTTGGTGAAATTTATGCCAGTCACAGATAGCCTTCTCACAACTGCCCTGCTTCCTCCCTCTTCCTCTCAGCTCCTGTGGCAGACCAGGGTGGAGGTTAAAGCCCCTTGATTTTTCTGGTTTTTCTTTCTCTGGATGACCTTTCATTTTTTTCTATTACACGTTTTAATCATCCCCCTTTGGACTGAGAACAGAATCAGGATTATTATTATTACCCATTTTTCTGGGTTTGCTGTTGAATTGTCACCTTGTTGTGATTGTTGTGAACCTAAACTGCCTTAGAGTGGTGTGAACTTGAACTGATAACTACAGGTAGCTGGATTCACTTTACATCTTAGTTTTGGAATGGACTCTACACTGCAGTTAATAGACTGTTGCATACCATTTTTGTTCAGTTTAATGTCCTTTTCATAGAGAAGATTCAAGATTCCCAACATCAGAACCTTTGAAATTTGATCCTAGTGAAAATTTGATTGAAGACCCTCTACAGATACTAGTCACAGCACAATGTTTGTGTTGCTGTTGGTTATGAGTAAAACTTTCACTGGTGAGAGAAGTTGATTTCAAACAAGTTTTTAGATGAATATTGATAAATTGTATATCTTGATCAAACATCATCAATGAGATAGTATTGATAAACTGAAAGGCAGGACTGTCAACTCTGAGTGTGAGAGGAAAGCATTTCAACATTCCTTAAATGCTTTCAAACATCATTAGTACCGAATATAATGAAACAAAAAATGTAATTTTGAATATACTTCACCTCCAAGTGCAAAGAAAAGTTGTGAAAGTGCCTGGATCTCCTCGTCTGTCTTCTAAAATATTTTGATCATGCAATTTAAATAGTTATGTTGACATATACAACAAAATACAATACACTGTGTTGATCCCCACAGGAGCAGTCCACCTCAGGTAAAAATTGCTGCAAACTGAAATAGCAACTGCCCCTTAAAAAAGTCCTCCCCCGCAGAAAAGGTTGACAGCAGCTGGCGACTGCCATTTCGAGTAGAAATTGCCTGTAGATGGCACTATTTTGCATCATTAGCATCTCAATTATCAGATGTTTTTGGAAGTGTGGTTGCTCCCCTCCAAGTCAACTCCTTGCAACCTCACTCACCCCGTTCCCTGGAAAATATGTGAAGGACACTACCTACTGTATTATGACAGCTTAAAAGGGCTCTGACTTATGAAAGTGAATTTTTCATTACAGGCACCCATGCTATCATCAATTGTTGTTGCTGTTTGAAGCAAGACAATTCTCTTTTCAGTTGCTGTTATTACAAAAGTTCTATGTGACTGTAACAGTTCTTACTTAACTTTGAAATGTGATCTAAGTGAAATTTTGATTGAAGACCTCCTACAGATACTAGTCACCACACAATGTTCGTGTTGCCGTTGTTAATAGGCAAAACTTTCACAGATGAGAGAAGTTGATTTCGAACAAATTTCCAGATGAATATTGATATATCTTGATCAAACACCATCAATGAGAATGAGATAGTATTGATAAACTGAAAGGGAGGACTGTCAACTCTGATTGATAGACAAAACTTTCAACATTCCTTTAAGCTAAGATAGTTTTAGGCTCAATTTAACATGTCACAAATTTTGTGGATCATACCTCCTCCTATGTATATCATTTAAAGTAATTAAATTTGGAAAAAAAAACTGTCAAATTTTCAATATTTAGAAAGAAAGGTAGCATCGAATTGTAAAGTGGGAGAAAAGACTTGTTTAGACTATACCACATCTTACTCAAATAGTATACAATACTTCCACCTTACAAATAATGTCTTTAGGTGCATGTTAACATGTTGTAGTGTAGAGTGTACAGTATATGGACCAGACCACAGTTTCATATTGAGAGTCAGAAGCTTGATGTGCTTGATACTCACACAATCCAATGCTGGCAGCCCAGCTGGTAAATGTAGTTCATTAATACAGTTTAATGGGTGATGAGACATACATGGGACACAACGCATTTGTACTGCATACAATTTATGATAAACATGTACAGAACTTCATGTTTGAACAATATCCAATGAGTGGATATCAAACAATAAAAATCAACAGTTAATAGGGTAAACACTGATTAAACTTGAAACGTTTCAAGTCTGAGGCGGAGTGATTTTCTCTCATTGAAAACTTTCATTTTAGTGAGCAAAATCTTCTTTTCTTGCGGCACCGTGTCTGGCAGTAAGGTTTTCTCCTCGTCTAGAAACGCCAGTATCTCTTCTTTCCCTATAAAAAAAAATACAAATCCTTGAACTTACATGAAATAAGCCTAGATCTTTAAAAATCTAGAATGTGTGACTGTAAAGATAATGTATGCAAGTTTCTTAAGTGTGAAGATGTGGGTAAATATACCACTACGGTAGGGCTCATTCTGGTACGGTTCTATATCACACTTTTGTGTAAGAGGGGGAAGTATCCCAAATGTCCCTCAGCTTTTTCAAAATGATGAAACCTAAAACTGCGATGACTGATTAAAATACAGAATTTTGAGCATTTTGAGAATTTTCTTGATTTCAAACCTCCACATCGTCAATTTTACTGGTGTATAATTCAAGGCTGTGGCAGCGCAGTGACCGTATCATATATTCTTTGTTGACATTTGTTGCTATAGCTTTCGTTGTAACTGATGACATGCACAGGTTCAGCCGAAGCCTCTCTGTTCATTTCGACATAGAAGCGTAAGGCTACAATCCTTGACAAAAATACATGGGTACACCTTCTCCCACTCCCCATTCAAAGTTGAAATTTGGGATATATTTTGGTTGGAACAAAATTGATCTGGGGGGAGGGATTGTGAAAGATGAACGAATCTACTTCAATAGTGTCACATTTGAGTACAAGAGTCCCATCATTTTTGTCAAAGAATGTAGTCGTATGTCATCACCTGTACCTGAAGTGTTTCGTACCCGAAAATGCTCTTGTATGAATATATACTGAGCAACTTCACATTTAATTTATTACATACTAGTAGAATAGAGGCAAGCTAATGTAGTTCTATGATCTCACCAATTAATATTGTCATTGGCCAACGTCTTAACATTTGCCATTTTGATCATAGTGCTTAAAATTGTTTAGTTTATAGAGAAGTATCTATGCACGTATGCAAAAGGTATAGGTTGGACATATGCGGTCTAAATGAGGTAATTTTTTCATGGAATTTTCCAATGAGCGTACGTTTTCAGAATTATACCCACTGAGGATGAACCAGTGGAATGATTTTGGATTGGGAAATGAGGATAAGAAGATTCCAACTTGTTACATAATAATTGTAAACAGTAGACTGTAAAAGTGATGCTACATTTTAAAAGGTAAATTATGGCTAAACATTGCACCATTTGCCAAAGAGACATCTTCCAGTTTCCTTTTTTTTTTTAAAGGAGCAGTCATTCGATCTAACAGACCCCCCATCAGGACTGCAACGTGTAAATTCTGAAAATTCACGTCCCTTCACTTTTGGAGATGATGGCTCATGGTCAACAACTTATGTCATTTTGATCAACTGTTTTGGGAGTTAGAGAAGTATCTAAGTACGTTTTTTTTTTTTCTTTTAACAGTAGAAGAAAGTGTTTTCCTTTGATGTTGGACTTAATTGCAATATAACTACAGGTCAACTTCCTGGCTGATTGAACTAAAAAAAACCAAAAAACAACGTCCGAACCAACAGCAAAATGTAGCTCATCAACACAACACTAGCACTAGTGGAAAAGGAACAGATCAGATGGGAGATTGCCCAACTTTATCTGCCAGTTTTAAGGCTCAAACAATAGGTGAAATATACCGCTTTCAGCATCTGTTTGTAATAGTAAAACTATGAATCATCAAATTAATTACTCACTTCCATTTCCCAGCACAGTAATCAAGGTCCAATTTTGGTAAAAACACTGTAAGCTTTTCATCATAGTGAAAGGTTACAATAGATAATGTTGCTCTTTCAAGTTACCTGGTAATGCCCCTTTTGTTCCGGTTCCTTCAGTTTCGATGTATCTCTTAAATTTTTTCAAAATTAATTTGGTGCTGGAGGGGCTCCACCTATGACTTGCTCTGAAATCTAAATAAAGACAAAAGATGTATAAGGGCAAATGGTAATCATGTCTCACAAAAGGATCAGTAAGATCATCTATTTTTGAGGTAAAATGTCATCAAACAACCAGTTGTCACAACCCTCCCTATATAGGAACCCATGAGGGCGATCAAAGCGGTGCACCACCATCAGTTGGCGTGGAACGTAGAAAAATGGCTTTCAAACTCTCTAGATGGGCAGAAACAGCACTTTCTGGGTGTTCTAAGCTGCACATGCACAGTCTTGAAACAGGGTCTCATGTTTGCAAGTTCTCAAATTAATGAAAGCAAAAGCAAATCAATGAAAATTTTAATACAAGTCCGATTGGTTGAGATGACGAAGAAATCATAAATTACGCATCCTCACTTGACAAATATTTGATTGGGATGAAGTAGTCCCACACTTTTTTCATTGGGCAGTGATACAGTGTGATATGGAAGAAGAGTATGCACTTGTTGCATTGGGCACATTCTGAATTTTTTATTAGGGGTGATGTGAGATTGCTTGAAGATTATCTTAGAGGGGCACTAGCATCGTATGGAGCGAAGCATACCAGAAAAATAGATTCATAAACCCTCGCCCCTAGATTGCTGGAAATAGCTCTCTCCAGGCTCAGCAAGTAAGCCCCAGAAAATGGTGTTGTTAATATTTTCTTCCATGAAAAGTTCAACTCATTTGGGAGTTTTCCGATAAAAAAATTGCACATTTCGTGGCAAGCACTGTACTTGCTTGAATTTGAAGGCATAAAATTGGTATCACCTGCATAATTTCCTGGATGTATAGGGTGCTGAAGTACTTAAACTTGCATTCTCTTTGCTTTCTCTTTCATTTTCATTCTTATAACCTTTTTCTATTCCACTTTATTCTGATTGATGATTTGGCAGAAGGAATGGGGGGGTGGATGGGTGGGCAGCAGGACGATGGCTGATCGCTGTCCCGGGGAGGGATCAAAGAGGAAGAGGTATCCCCCTTCCCTTATAAAAAAGGCTAACTTAGAGTTGGCAAGATGCAAATGGTGCAACATTTAATGCTAGGTTTGAATTGAATATAGCATCAAAAACTCTTACTTTTTTAGTAACGATTTTATTTTGTCTTCTTTCTGGATGAAATAGTCTTTTGTAAACCTTTTCTGGGTAATTGAGAGTTTTTCCACCTGACAGACAGCTCTTGCAGCTCATCACTCACCGCTGCCGAGGTTATACATGATTTTTACAAAAGACTGATCTTGGGAGAGGCGTCAAGGGAGAGGGGGACACCTCTGGAAAAAGTTTTGCTCACGTTGGGTGGGCTGGATGCAAAATGGTGCTACACTTGATGCCAGATTTGAACTGAATTCTGGAATTCATCCTTTTTGTTTTCATCTTGCTGGATGAAATATTCTTAAACCTTTTCTGGGTAATTCAGATTTTTTTTTTCACCTGGCACAACCTCCTCATCTCAGCCAACAACTCTACCCAGGTTTTATTATAAACTTGGCTGAACATACTGTAGGAACACCGACACCTAGATCTTTTTTTTTGGGGGGGGGCAGGCAGAGATTGGCTGATTGTTTGTGACCAATTAGCGACATTACTATCTAAGCAGAGCACCACCATTACTTGGCGTGGAGTGTACAAGAAAATCCTGGCTTTTCAAAACCTCCCGATGGCAGGACACGGCACTTCCCAGGTGTACAAAAGCCAGCTTTGACAGGATCTAAACATTATCCATTGCTTCCTCACATATCACACAGCCTAAAGTAGATTTAACCTTCTCTACAGACCATAGATGGTACACCTATTACCATTTTCGACATCACATGTCGAAATTAATATACTACACTGGCATATGATAATGTCATAGGCTTGATAGTGTGTCAACTATATAATTTTTGCATGTAACAGTTTGTCACCTTCCAAGTACTGTACTTTCATTTTGCAATGCCGCAAACAAAAGTTACCTCTCCTTAGTTCAGTGACTGCCCTAAATTTTGACACCCCTATGTTCCGACACCCCTATGTTCCGACACACTTATATTTCAACATGAACACTCAAATACCGACAGCAGCGGCTGATCAATGCGTCATCACTGCACCGAGCATCATAGCTGGGACCCAAAATGGTGCATGATTTAGTGAATGTGTTGTAACATATGAGTGTCAGAACATGGAGTGTGGGAACAAAAGTGTGTCAGAACATAGGGCTGTAACCCTCAGTTCAATTGTGTGAGCTACAGCGGCATTGCTGCGCTAGTATTTCTCTGCAACAAGCGACAATAATTGTATAATAAAGTATAAAGCTAGTTGTTGTACCGATAATTTTGCAAATGATAGCCAGCTTGATTAGAAAAAAATGTTATGCAATAAAATATTTTCAAACGGGGGGAGGATGAGATGAGTGATAATTGGCCTAGAAGAGGATTGTAAGCCTGGAAGGAGATACCCTTATCCCCTTTTGAGTAATTTTTCACCTATTTTGTAACCTTAGATGCAATCTTTTGCAATGTTTGGCATAGTTTGAAGGCACAAAATGTGTAGACTGAAATACGACTAATTCTGACCTGACTTCAGATGTTCCGGCTATCAATGCTGCAACACTCTTATATGAAAAATTGAAATTGATATAAGATTTATTGAGAAATTTTTCAATCACCAGGCAACCTTAACACAATCTGGTGCTATAGCAATATAGTAGGCATCTTTCTATGTCATAAAATGTGCTAGATTGGGATATGAAAAATTCCAATTCCAGATTTTCCGACTATCCTTGCTCTGACACCCCCCAGTCGCGAAGGCCCTTGTGCTCACATATAGGTAACCACAAAAGATGGTACTTCTGGTAATTTCTGGAGTTGGCCTCAGTTATCCAGGCTGTGGTCCATATGAGCCATAATATTATCAGGGTGCCTAAATTTGAGGTAACGGAAGTAACACTTCAGGGGAGTACACATTTTTTGAGGTCGAAAATAATGAGTTTCACTGATCATGACACGTCACATAGGCCTAGTGTGCTAATTGGATAGGCTACCGCTTTGCACTGTTTTATGAAGCTGGAAAAAACATCGATGTTTTTCAAGGGGGCGGCCTCCTTCCTAAATCCGCCCCTGCTTATCTCTTCTGTGAATAGGTCGCCAGCGATGCATTTTAGTCGATTGGGGGGGATTCTGCCCCTTGACCATATGGTAGCTCTGCCACCGTTTACTGTGCCTTTCGCAGTTGCATATTAAATTCCTTCAGCCACCCTATAAATTCAATAGTGAGTGAAAGATTGAACTGAGCAAAATACTGTACATAGGCCTATGATATTTAATCCTTCATGCATCCAGTTAAGCGATGGAATTGTGAAATCAAGGTGTGTGTGTGGGGAATGGGGGTAGCAGCGTGGCGTAAAGTTTCGGGCAATTTGTAGCTCACGCTTTACTACAAATGAAACATTGAAAACATAGTTGTGAAAAAATCTGTCAAATGGAATTGACTGCATTTAGGTTTGATAAAAGAATTTGCTTCAAGATGTCAGTAGCTGTGTGGCATGGCCTATCTTTCTTGGTGACCATTAGGGCCGCTCATTAAGGGTCAACGTTTCCCGAGTTCAACATGGGGGTTGATATTCCATAACTTTAATAGCTTCCATAACTTTAATAGCTTCCATAACTTTAATAGCTTCCATAACTTTTCAGTAGGTGAAATGAACATGTTGAAATCCTGCCCAAGTCACCGTGACTGATGGTAACGTCATTCTATGCAGCCTAGCTGGCCTGCAAACGCACCGCCCACGGTATAGGCACTATGCAATTTTGTGGGAATAAAATTACACGTACTGGTTCCATTCTGCCACACCTTTTGCCCACACTATTCAATGTTTTCTATTTTATCGCTTAATTTTTCATCTCAAGTTAATTTGACTGGAAAATTTTTACAACAAAAACAAATTTTCTTTGTACATTGGAAGTGTTCTTTCTAAAGAGCTACGGTACCCATTCACTGCTCCCAGGCTCTAGCTTCAGAAAAAAAGTTCGATGCCTATGGACGTATCTGGAGGGGCTACAGAGCCCGGGACGTAGACAGTAGCTGAATTATTAAATCAAGGAAAGTAATCGTTGAGATGGTTTTGCTTTGACCCTTCCCGGCCAAGAGCTAGTGGGTTATATCGATCCGTCTACAAGGGGAACTTGAGAGATAAAAGGTAAACTACAAGTACCAATTTTATCTCAATATTTTATTCGTTAGAGGAAGCGGAAAGTGGAGCATTCTCATGGATTACCATTGGACTAAATCTTTTCTTCAAAATTGATTTTCTTTCTATACATGCTTCATCACTGTATTAATGAGTGCTAGACACCGCTCAAGACTTGGAGAGATGATTTTTCTGGGACATGACATTCCTTTAAAACTCCTACTTTGGACAGAAAAGAAAAAAAAAATCGTGCGGGAGGAAAACGTCGTGCGGGGACTAGAAACTATTTTGGTTTTACTTTGCCTAACCTGGGAGAGTAAAAGGAAAATAGTCCAAATTTTGTACAACTTGAAGACAAAAACTACTATTAATGCAGTATATATCAAAAAGACATAGGCATGAGATTGAGTTTAAATTAGTTTGACACTGATAGCCTAAATCTAGTCAAGATGAAAGTGAAAAAGGAATCAAGCAATTAAAACAAAAACCGATGCCCATGATTCATCATTCTTTGATTTTTAAAAAAGAAAAAAAGAAGAAAAAAGCAAGAATCACAAATCTTGATTTGATTGGATAAAGGCAAAATTTGTCATAGGCTAATTGAAAATACGATGAACACATTATGTTAAAATATATGGGCTTTGTTGTCATGCTAACGATGAAATTGAACAAGTTAGCTAATTCATCAATTTAAAGGCATAGCAGACCACAGGTACAATGCAGGCTGACCACCAACTTAACTGTGTAATAAATGTGAAGGACGGCAGCTGATGAAGTAGTGAATATGAATCTTTGCTACCAACCTACACTTAAACTATTGCCCCCCCCACACTCTAGTTTAGTATGATGCAGAATGATGATTCCATGTCGTGATTTCAATCAATGAATCACACACCTATGAAAGTAGTATTATCGTCCACTCTATCCCGGCACCATTCGCAGAGCCCTTTGCCACCCCATGAAAAGTCTGGCGGATTACCCCACTGGATCCCAGTCTGGCAACGCCAGTGTAGCGGGGGACCTGAAACACGCATGGAAAAAAATTGAAAGTTGCCACAGATCTGCGCAGTGGGGCCGACCATATTTTGCCACCAGGGCGGTACCAGGAAAAAACATACAATTTTGTTTACAGAATTCTTTTTTCAGAGCTTAATTGATACAAACAACAAATTTTGTTTTCATGAAAAATGTTTTGATTTTTCGTTTCTAAAATTTTTCTGATATAAAAATTTTTATGACGAAAAGGTTCCTTTACAATTTTTTGTCCTGTACATGTTTTAACCAAAAAGACTTAAGGTGTTTCCTTTTAGAGTTGATGCTCGCTCTTTTTTTTTTTATTTATATGGCCGCCTTTTGGCCAGTTTGCTATCGATATGTTTTGCTTCCTTGCTGATCCTGAAAAAGTAACACCGATGAACTTTGAGGTACAACAAGGAGCCAGACAGCAGGCGCAGCATATACAGTGTTACTCTTCTGACTCTGCCTACGTACATGAGAGCATCATTACCTGCCTCACTTCTGAACCACATGGTGCTTTACAGGTAGGGCATATACCTCCAGATAGTTAACATTTTTAGTTATCAGGCTAGTTCTTGTGGAATCTTTGTGAATGTAGGTCACTATTCTGATTCATACAATTTTTGTAGCCAAAATTCAAGATGTTATTGAAAGGGTGAACAAAATTGTTTCGGATGAAGAGGTGTGTGTTGTCGATTCAGGTGGGTACAACAATGTAGAGGAATCAATTGATAAGGTTCAGATATCATAAATTATTGAGTGGCCTAGCTTCAACCAGAACAAAGGTTGCTATTTGGTGGTTTGTTACCACGATTTGATGACAGGATCCCATCCAAGGCTTCCAAGCTAAAATTTTTTGAGTAACTGGTTGAGTTGCTTATGTTCGGAACTTTCATTTACATTTGTTGATATATCTTCATGTTTCCATAGCAGGAGGAAGGGACGGGTTACATGTAGGTAAGACTTGGGCCTCACTGTTTGGCCAATGGTGCGAAACTTTACTGTTGAGCAGCTGTGTTCACTAAACAACTGTTTAGGGCGATGAGGACAGCGGATAATCGTAAGCAAGGATAGGTCTATCCTGGCTCAACCAACAGCTACACCAACTATACAGGAGTTACGATAAAACCCATAAACTAATAAGCGGTAAGAAGGAATCTAAGATTAGTTGTTCCAGGAATAGGCTAAGTTAGAGATTATTTTAATTAATGTTAGGAATAGCCCATTTGGAATAAATTTGATGAATTTGCCATACTTCCAGAGGCCAGAGGATATGAAGCCAGACATATTTGGTGTAACTGAATCTTGGTTGGAGATGATATTGATAGTTGTTTGGATTTAAGTGTCCTGGATTCTGCATGTGGTTTATTGTTAAGATAGGTTTAATACTAATAAGGGGTTTGGTGGAAGGGTTTTGTTGGATGTCAGAGATAATATGGTAAGTGCAATTGAGAAACCAGAGCTACGAGGATCCTTTGTCAACTCTGTGTCATGTGAGTCAACTCTAAATAGACTAACTCTTCACAAAGCTTCTGGTTCAGTTGTCACAATTGGTAGGCCTACTGTATATCACTCCCCAAATAGTGGGAAAGAAAATGATAAATAGGAAAACTGCTAAGGATGATATTATTATCTTGTCATTATTATTACTGTGTCACCGAGCTTTGACCGGAGCAAAGGTTGCTGTTTGTGGTTTGTTAGAAGATTTAATGACAGGGTCCCATCCAGGAAGATAAATATATTGAATAAGTGGCTGACTAGCTTATGTTTGGAATTTTCATTTACATCTTCATGTTTCCATGGTAGGAGGGATTTTTTTCCAGACGTTGGCTTTTTGGTGACATCTGGTGTTACACTGGTGGGCTGTAGGCAGGCAAGGGGTGGCACCCCACTGGCGGCAAGTATACGGAATACCGGTGGTGGGTCGAAGCTGGCCTGCCGATTTAAGAATTATCAGTACCAGTAATTATAGATGTAAAATTAATTGACCATTCCCCATATATTGTAAAACTATGTACAACTACTTGTAGTCATGTTTATGTAACATATTCATGATATTAATTCTCTCTTCATATTTCTATAGTTTAAACATGACTTACTCCTGGTTACAAATCAATTAAAATACCTATAGGGTCAAGCTAATTATTCACAGAGTGGGGTTACAATTAGACACTCGACATGCATGAAGAGGGTTTGTGTAAATACTATCAGTGTTTTTGACAAGTAATTGAAAAAAATGTGATCATTAGATTGTGATAACTTTTGCATATATTCTGTGCAACTTAATTTCACGAGCTTAACTATTCCAATTGACACTTTATGGCTAGAAAGTCCCCAAGTTCACCACCAGCAAAAGTTCTGACAGTTGAAATGGTCACCATGCATTAGGTGCAATTTCATCATTTTGTTTAGCACAGAACCCAGTTTGAAAATAAAAATGGTGTAAAAAATAAGGATAAGCAATCACACTACTGTAAATATCGGCATATACAGTACCGCCATATGTTACTGCTCAATACTACCGACAGGCTGACCTTGAGCCATCGTTGGCACACCATTGGGCAGACAGCTGTTCATTCCGTGGTCCGCTGACTTAATTGCCATCTGCCAATTCTATGGCAACCGGATGTCAAGCACTGAAAGTCGGATTGTCTTCTGGCTGTTTCCCTGACTGACTGACTGACTGACTGACTGACTGACTGACTGACTGACTGACTGACTGACTGACTGACTGACTGTTCAGTGCAGGTTTTGCTTATGTCACCTACAGTAGTAGCTGGTCTATATGGATGCCTACAGCACTGTGCCACACAACAGGGCCTTAATTGGTTGTATATTTTAAAGTACAATCTATGAAATGTGTTATGTCCATGCTTTATGCATTATTGCTCATGACAGATTAATTAGGAATTGGTCTTTATCAGCAGAATAACGCTCAGCCTCTGGTAATCTCTTTGAGACATTTACAAAGTTGAGTTGACTATAGAGCAAATATTTAATTTGGCTCTTTTCTTTTCTTGGCCAAGTAACTGACTCGGTGATTCGTTACAACACTGCCCTGCACTATAAACTGCAGTGCAGTACATACACAACCTGTTGCACTTACCTGACTTTCTACTTGACTTTCTTCTTGACTTTTTACTTGACTTCCTGGGTACTTTCACATATGGCACATAGATGTCTTCCTCTTCATTACATTCACTATCATCTGTTGAAATCGAGAGAAATTTTTGCTGAGCACCAACTGTGACAAGAAATTAGTTGGATGGTGTTTTCAGGTGCAGGATCAACAGTTAAGTGTTCACAGCCTACCTTCTCTAAAGATTTAGGCTGCTGTTGTCAGAATTTTTCAATCCAACATTATTGAAAATTAAAGGCTGTATTGCATCACCCTAAGCTATATTTTTACCTCCCGGAAAGGGAAATTCTCAACTGGTTCTAAGTTACAGTGCTCTTAGATTGACAGCAAATTCGAAAGATGCAGTGCAGCTCGTATTACACAGCTTACACAGGGATCCATTGTTTTGATTTACACATGTGGAGGAATTTAAGACAGGCTGAGGGAAGGAATAGAGGTAGGTGGTTGGGAGAATTGGTCTGGGGTGATGCGTCACAGCCTTTAAAAATGCTTCAAATCTCCATTTTTGCATCAAGGATTGATTCAGGTTTTGATATTGTATGATGTACATAGTGATTGATGCTTACCACTGTAAGCATTGACTTAAAATTACAAAGAGCATTAATCACAAATATACAGAATGTTTTCCATAAAAGGAAAACCATTGTGCAGCCTTGCAAATAGTTTTTAAAGTTGAAATTTATTCATACATGACATACATCAGCGAAGGTGCCTATGCAGTCAGGTTTGCATGTGTGTGGGTGTGTGTGCATGTGTGTCTCTTGTGACACATGCACACACATACTCACCCAAAGTCGAATGAAAGTCAAACTTACATGTAGGACATCCACCATATTGACAAGGTGTCCCCTATTGTTTTTGGTTTAAGACAAAGTTCAATCGTCTGGGAACACTGGGGCAAAAATCTAAGATTCCGTAATACTTGCTTGGGTACACTCTGAATTAACAGGGGAAAGTTAGATGAAAGTCAATCTTGGTGGGTGGATCTGTGATATTGAGAAGGTGTGCCCTCTTGTTTTTAAAGGTCGTCAAAGATCATCTGGGGGCACTGGGGGGGCATACTACAAAAACCCTTTTAACAGGATATCTCCCATTGTATAGCTTGGAAAAAGTTTATACTTGGTATATAGATGCATTATGATAGTAGTGTCGCCAGTTTGTTCGAGATTTTGGGGGTCAAAGGTTCAAGTGGACCATTTGGACCATTTTATGAAATCATGTCAAGATTGTGTGGTGTTAAATTGAAATATGTCAAATTAGTATTATGGTAGAGGGTTCCTTTACAGTAGGTTGTCAGTATTATTGGTCCCATATGGAACAGAAGGAACACCGTGATCATGCTACTGTAGTACTATACACGTCATTGGTCGTGTTATAGTGGTATATATATGTGATGTTATTGCAGTACATACAACTACCAGGCAACTTGCATGTTGGCTGACTGTCAGCACCAGTTTGAAGCTACAGTAGCATGGACAGAGTGCTGTTTAGTACCGTAGGTGGAAAGGACTTTAAGCAATCAATCAAATTCCCTATTGTTTTTTCCCTGAGTGAAAGTTGGTAATATTTCAAAAGGTACTTGGTGTTTACATACTACGATAAAATTCAAAGGGTCTTCCAAGCAGGCTCAAATGGTGATTGGTACTTAATAAAACAATATAATTGTCTGCATCACTGTTCAACTTCACAGTGAATTTCCACTTTACGTGTGCAAGAATGTACAATGCAACTTCTTGTAAGCACCAATGCAAATGACAATGATAAAAAAAAAGGCACAATTGGCTAAGCTATGGGCTTCAATTAATAATCTCCACGCAAGGATATGCAGAGCCTATTGGGGCCTTGTTCAAACAGGGAAACACCATAGGTAGGGCAATAAATTCACATGCAAGGAAATATGAAGTTTTAATGACTATACTTCTTCATTCACTAAGATGCCATGTTGTGGCACAATTACATGAAACATGATGTCATACATGCACTTTTACATGTCACATTGTATTGCAGGTGCAAGGTGCATGTGATATATCATCCATTGCAAAATGGTGATACGCTCTACAACAGTGGGAAATTTGAAGTTACATTTGGAAAGAAGTGGGTACTATCATAACTGTTTGTAAAGAGATGTACATTGTTTTGTATCTTGAAATTGAAACATGTACCCACTACAGTTCCCTTTTAAGAATTGCAACAGTATCATGAAATGGTAAACTTACCTGCAACTGTTTCTGAATCTGATTCTTCGGCTTCACCACATTCCTGGTCTGTATATGAGATAAATTTCCAGTGATTATGAATTGACAATTACGGTCAACTTTTGGAATAGTCTACCAGCTAAAGTTGTGGAAGCTGAATCTGTGGCTACTTTCGAAAGAAGCCTTGATAAATTTTGGGATAATTTAGATATGAAATTTGATTTTGAAGCTGACTACTCTCCTTATATATGATGGTTTGTTGGTGTTTAGTTGTTACAGTGTTCTCATGTGGATGCGGATATAGAGGCTTGTAAAGCCCTCGTCCGCATTATATCACATCATATCATATCATATATCATAATTACTGACATTTAATGGAAATGACAGGCAGAGTAGGCCAAATAAAAGGTAGAATGTTCCATGTCCGCTTTTGCCAACGGTGATTGCATGTGTGTGTGTGTACATTTTTGTGCTCGAATTTCAATCTTGGTATGTTCTAGTCCATGGTGAGTAGATAATCACTATTGTTTTTTTTATGATGGTTAAAGGTCATTAGAGGTCACCAGAGGTTAAGGTTTGAAAACCTATCAGAGGAGATAACTCAGCAACTAAATATTTCTGGAAGTGAATACTCTTATCATTGGTAGATCCTAGTAAAGTAGATGATGTCTGTCATTTTTATGGAGGTCAAAGGTCATGTGAGTTTAATAGAAGACAGTGAAAACTTTGTAAACACAGTCTCTCTGAGAAGGAAAAGGTACTTGAATTTTGAAGTTACAGTGTTGGTAGTCAAGTGTGAGTAAATGATCGTGTTGTTTTTCATGGAGGTCAAAGGTCATTTGAGGTCTCCAGAGGCTTAAAGTATGAAAACCTATTGAGGAAGATATCCTAGTACCTGATTCAGCTGGAACTTCAAAGTGTCAACATTGGTATCACTTGATAAGTAACTGATGTCTGTCATTTGAATTGCCCCATGGGAGATTTGTCATCACTGTAACATGACATGAAATGACTGTAATAAGTTCTGCCATTCTAAGATCTGTCCTGTGTTCAAAACCCAGCATGTGATACTTAGAGAGTTTTACATGTATAGAATGTGAAGATATGAAGAGGTCAATGTTACTGACCTTGAGAAAATAATGCATACAGTATTTGTTTCACATGGGAAACTTGCCAAAATGCAGATCTATTTTTCATAGCAGAGATTACTGCTAGGTAAATTTTGGTCTCATTCTCTTTCAATATTCTATGCCAAACAACCACTTAACATAGCTCTTATCACTTTTACTAAGCCTTTAGAGAATTTCCCAGCCATTGCAAGAAACTGCCAAAAATTTACAAAGTACTTACAGTAGTTGTTTTAGTCATAGAATACACTCCCTTGGGAGGCAAGACTGTTCCAGATTGCCTTTGTTGACTTGCACTGTTGCACAGTTTCAGACTCTCAGGTCTGTAACCACAATTTGGTGTCACAAACTTTCAGTCAACTTGTGAATTACCTCCTTCATGACCACAATTGTCAACAAGGCTGAGTGAATGGCATTCATTCATATTAGCATTTGGTAACATCAAACCCACACATGATACAGAATGTGGTTGTCATTCTTGCATTTTGTTTTTCATTTTTGGTTCCTTGCGTTAGCAAGAGGAACCTTTGCATTCAACTTGGCGTGTGCGTGCGTGTGTGTGTGTGTGTATGTGTGTGTGATGCCGCTTGCGTACGCTCTAACTCAATATGGGAAAGTCAGATGAAAGTCAAACTTGGTATGCAGGTTTGCCATATTGAGAAGGTGTGCCCTATTGTTTTTGGTGGAGGTCAAAGGTCATCTGGGAGAACTGGGGGGCAAAAGTCTGAAAACCTTGTTATGCTATGGATGCTCATATGTTCCATCAGTCCCGCTCCAGTGCATCATGGAAGTACTGCTTGAGTTAGCAGTTTCTTGATCAAATGAAAAAGCAGCAGTGTTGTTTGCAGTACTGTAGGTGGTCACACCAGACAAGTTTTGGCTGGATCAGTTTACCTCCTCGTGCCTGAGTGCTAATGTGTGCATTCATGTAAGTGTCTTTTCAATTAGTGAGGTAGGCAGGTAACAATGAAAGAAAATAAGTCAGTTGGTGTTCTTACCAGTTTAAACTAGACCCCAAGGGTTCTCTCCAGGGCATGCTATTAGTTTGGTGGACTTTAAAGGGGCATAGATGTGATAAGCCATATTGCAATTTGCAGAGCCCCTTCTTTAAATGAGAGATTCACAGCTGTTTGTGTTTTGTAAAGTCAATGGGATATTGCTGTATATTGCAGAAATCAACATTTTCAATTCATTGCATGAATTGAAATGGCTTTTTTGATATTTATGAACTCAGGCATATCATTTTACAGTATACATATTTCAAGTACAAGGAACCATAGTGCCCATAGGCTATTGTGAAATCATGCAAAATACTTCTTCTGTTACAGATTGTATGTAACACTGTTGATGGTTGGTCACGTTAGTGCTATGGAAGTGGTTCCATATTGGTTCATGTTTGGGGTCCACTGTCTGAAATGGGCCATTTTACAAAAGGGTGAAATATGTTTCTGTCTCTACAGATTTTATGTTACAGTGAGGTTTCATTGTCAGAAATGGGCCATAAGGGCTATTTTGCAAAATAATGCAATATGCTTCCTTTTACTTCATAATTTACATTATACTCTCCATCTGTGCAAGGAACCACTGTGCCCTTGGGCTCTTGTTTTCTCAAAAATCAGCAAATGTGACTTGATCTTACATACAACTAATACATCTCGCACATATTGGCATCATGCACAACCTTACCAAGTTTAAACTTAATCGCTCATATCCATTTCAAACTATTCTGGAAAAACCACAATTTGGACAGGTCCGGACGCACACACACACGCACACACGCGTATGCACAGACACACACATGCACACGCATTGGCACGGACACGTTTTCATTTATACCACCCAACAGGAACCTCCTGTACCCATGGTCACTCTACCACGGGGTACCCCTGGGGTGTAGCTACTCATCCACTCCAAGCGTTTCCATGGCAACCATTCTCCCATGGGTGCACAGCACAATATAAACAGTAGCTCCACTAGTCAAGTGACTACAATATCTCATCTTGCCCCTATAGGGCGATGAGATAAAAAACAAGGCAAACGCAGTACCAAGTGGGGAGTGAACCTGTGACACTCCCATCTCAAATCCACTGGAGTAACTGCCTGAGCCACTTCATACATAGATGACTACCTGGGACTGAAAAATATACAACGATACGCACCCAGGAGGCACGCAAAAAACAAAAAAAATCACCGCTAGAATTATGCCTAAATGTAACTTTTTCTCCTTCCACTTCTACATAGCTGAGCTGTTCTTCTTCAGTTCGCTTTTGTTTAGTATAACATGCGGGTGTTTACTCGTCGTTTACAGTAGGTTAGTGTTAACAAAATGGGCAATATGTGTAGGCCTAGCCTGCATGGTTTGCATGATTTTACCAACGTTAGGGAAGACAGCTGCTTTGTTAAACATAAGACAGGGACAGTCACTGTGTACTACGTTCACTACAATCGTTACGGCGATGAATACATTTACTTTCAGAAGCACTGAGGTTTGTTTCAGTGAGATATTGAAATGAACAGTTTTAAAATGGATTTGGAATTTGTTTTTGGTCCATTTTGATGTTGATATGTAAGTATTAACGCTACATCCGAAAAAAACAAATTTTTGTTTATTTGTTGGAGGCGGTACCGGTATCACCGCCACCAAGAATTTTCCCCGATACTGCGAAGTATTCAAAAGTACCGGTACTCGCATATTCAGATTTTTCTTCCGGTACTGCTAATACCGGTACTGCGAATACCGGTAATGACTTGGATACCAGGATACCGCCAAACCCTAATGCACATAGTGTCAGAAACTCTGTTTGGCACCAACTTTGAATATATCATGTTATCTATGAGAAATTCCTTTCAAAACATAAAAAATATGGATTAAAATGGTTTGAATTGGCTTAAATAAGCAAGAAAGCATGTTCCTGACTGGCTTTCCGCTTTAATTCTCATTCATGACTGATCTGTACCAACAGTTGTTTGTACATAAACATGTCAATTAACTTGTATACATGTTTTCATGATAAATTTAGTGATCAATGCAGACTTATAGTGAATTATTTGACCTTATGAAACAGGTATATCCAGGTGACAAAGCCCTGCTTGGTACATTCGATCAGACCCCAACTTTTACTGTTTTTTGGTTTTGATAATAAGAGAAACCTTTTGCTGTCATGATGGCATGCGAGTGTGTATATTTATGCATGTGCTTGTGACACTTAGCTTGTGTATTTGATATCTCCAAATAGGGATGATGGATGCTGTTTATATGTGGCATGTAGCTTTGTTACATTGAGAGGCAGAACCTTATTGTTTTTGGTGGAGGTCAAAGGTCAACTAGGGTCAAAAGATGTCAAATTACAACAAGGTTACATTATGAAATTCTTGCAAACACATTTCAAAAAGGGTAGCTTTGACAGATGACATATTCATAATGTAGGTGTATCTCATGCATGGAGTGCATTACCTTTTAGCTTTTAGTAGAGGTCAAAAGTCATAACTTAAGGTCAACAGGGGTCAAATTGTGAAAACCTTATACATATTACTTCAAATGTGGGAAGCTTGTACAGATCTCATAATTCATGATATAAAACATAGGTAGCTTGGGACACATCCTAATGCTGTAATGTCAGGCTCAAAAAAAAAATGCCCATAATTGGATCATCGAAACCACAATGCATATATGTGTATGGTCTAAAACCATATGATGCAATATATACGCCAGGTAGCTGTGGAGGATTATATCAATGACACCACAATACATTTTTGCATTATAGGTAGTTTTTTCCTGATTAATTGTAACATTTTGTGATTAGGATGGTATGCATCTATGTGTGTATACATACAGTATGAGATGCCCTCCTTGTAAACAAAATTTCTTACAAATGAAAGGCTTCTTCTGATCTTTAATTAAAATGTAGCGGTTCAGACTATAATTGGTGCAATCAGGGTTTGAAATTTGCAAAAAAATTTGGTCAGCAAATTCAACTTTAGTGCTGACCAACAAGTACCATTTCCCCAGGTTTAGTAAGCCTGGGTAAGATTCTAGTCAGCCCTTATTGCTGAGGAAAATTCAAGGATGAAGAATGCACATATCAGCATGGCAACTTTGCAATGTTAATTGTTTTAAGGTACAGTATTTCATTTTTCTTTTAAATTTTCAACAAATCAGTTTCATTGCTTAAACTTTGTAATGATTTGATTGTTAAAACTTTACAATGATGGAAGAATAAACAGCAAGAAATGAAAATTTGCAAACTTTTGTTATCTATCTATCTTTATTGGACTTCAGAGCAGGTGCTACAGAGTACAGAGTGCCATCAATGTACACCTTCCAACTTACCAGCAGAGCAGACCACATGTACGTTAGTGAACAGTAACACTACTGCTAGGTGAAGAAAACATAACATTAGGCTCCTCTGAAGGCTCGGACGTCACACTTGCATGCTAACACGAACAAAGTTTTCTAACGTTGGTAGTCTTTGTGTAGGCCACTAGGCTGCTTATTGTTGTCTTTGTTGATTATTTCAATAAATGTAGACCTAAATATCGTCAGGTAAGTTTCAGCCAAGGTATTGGGAGATTTGTTGGAATAGGGTTACTTTTTGTACAATCCCGCAGTACTCTCCACAACCAGCTGATGCACAACAGGTTACGTACGGCACACTGCACATGTACCATACGTACAGAATCCATTCAAACAGCGTGGTGATCACATTTCAGGGTGATCGTTATACAAAATTACTATAGAGCATACTGTCTACAACATTGTGGCACAAGATGCGCAGTGTCGACTGGTGCCTGTATGTTCATTAATACTGTTGATTTACGGCATTACTATCATGCGCACATGTTCGTTCATTGGTGTTGTGAATTTGTGATGGGTTTACTCAGTACAAAGCTGTTGTCGGCAAACGTTTGACCATACTTTGAAACTCAGCATGTCGGTAATTGCTTTCAATGTTTTGGTCCGCCACTGGCAGACCATGGGAATACATGGAAGTAATTTTAGTAAGAAGTGGTTTATTTTTAGTGCGCTGGCGGACTAGCGGACCGCGAATTTCCAACCCTGGGTGCAATTACTATACAGTAAGGTCATTTAGGTCAAAACCAAAAAACAAAACAGGACAACAAACTCTCCTTTGGATAATGGACATGTCCTATTAGGATTTAGTGTTGAAGAGATGCATCAGAGGATAATTAGAAAATGTCAAACTGACTGAAACACTGATATACTGTAATGTCAGTGCATTGTTTTCATGGAGCCAAAAACCTCAAAACTTTGTACCAACCACTTTGAACAATAAGGCTAGCTTAATACATACAACTACTGTAATACTGTACTATTCTGGATACAGTATCTTAAATGGTTAGTTTCCACAATACTAGTGAATTCATGATGACTCCATTTGTGTGTTTTGAGACCCTTGCATGTAAACATGAAGGGAAACCTATTTTCACTGGCTGTATAGAACAAACTAAACTGGTTAACTTACTTAAAGCACTCCTATCAGCTTTGCCATCACTTTTGTTCGATGAGGATGATTTGCCTACAGTACATAAAGTAAACAAAAAAATGGTTTAAGGCATACTCAGTGCATAGAAAAAGGTAAGTAGAAAGTAAATGAAAATAAATTAGTAAAAAAAATAAAACGGTTTTGTGCATTGAAAGCAGGGTGCATGCAGAATGGACAATCTGTAGCAGTCAGTTCTAGCCTTTTGAAAAAGTCACAAAGCTGGCAAATGCATCAGTTGGTTCAACTCCCTTCTTCATAGATATTTCTAAGCCAAAGTATTTAAAGGATAGTCCATTCACAAATATAGCTGTGATATGTTGAAGAGCAAGTACATCTGACCATTGAAGTGAAACTTCCATTCAATTCCAATGTGTGATTCCAGAGATATGAGCAGTTGAAGTTGCCACATTTGTTACCAGCAGTTAACTTGAAGCAAGCAGGAGTGATGTCATATCTCCACATTGTAAAAGCATTTCATGTTTAATTAACATCAAATTTAATACTTCAATATCTAGTGCTATCATACTGTAAATGTATGAGAGGTATGGAAACTCTGCGACTTTCACAAAATCAGTACTTAAACTGACCACCTTTTAATATCAAGGTCAAAATAATAAATTCAATAATGAAGAAAACAAAACTCTTCATCAATGTGAAGAGATGGTGTGGTTCCTGCGTGCTTCAGTTTCACAGTTGGTTGCAAAGGGGGTAACATCAACTAATAATATCTCGAGAACCAAACATAGAAGCGGAATGGAAGTTTTACCAGAATGTTCAGATCAGCTAACATATTAAAGTTAACTCTGTGGCTGGACCATCCTTTTAAATGCAAAGATGCAACCTAGCAGGGTTTTCCTGTATTATGTACAAAGTTTAGTTTGAAACATGGGAATACGCATTAATCGTTAAAAATACGGAAATTGTGCAGCTATGTAACAAACATACAAATCTAAATACACCAAAAGTTGTGTTTCATCGTTAACAGTGGTTGACAAAGCTGTTAGTGTAGCAAACGTTAGTTCTAACAAGTAGCCTCAGCTAATGTGGTTATAGTCCAATGTTAGGCCAAGAGTACAGTTGCCTATGTTAGAGTAAGTACTGTAGTACCATACATTGCCAATCACTTTGAACTGCTGTGCTTAAAGTGTTTTAAATCGTTTATGTTTTAACATGAATCATTTGAAGAAAATATGCTTTTGGTGTCCAAAATACTCTTTTTTGATGTGAAAAACACTAGAAATCATGTCTGAACCATCTCTGTAAATATCGGAGGTCTGTTTATTGAAATAAACACGGTACAGTAGATGGCACAATAATTTGGATCTCATTCTATTCATGTAGGTGTGCACTGTTGCCATGGAGCCCTAATGGTTTTCCAAATTTAAAAGACACATTGAGTTGAATCCAGAAATTCATTCAATTTTCCTTGCTAAGTTTCCTGCTAATGATAAATGATCTTCATGTGTCACATACAAATGAACATTATTGAGTGAGTCACTAACAATTCAATTGTTAACATTAATGGTTGTTAACAGCACAAACTGTAAAGAATGGCTGCTCTTGATGAGTTGATGATCTTTTTCATTTTTTGAGTTGGGCAGTATTCCGGTAGTCAAGTTGGTACCGGTATTTTGGTAACTGGGTCTACTTGGTACCAATTTAAATTTTTAATAACTATTACCGGTAGAACCTGGTGGCTTTACAAATCCATCTGGTACTGACTTAATTTATTAGAAACGGTACCATTTCCAAACTAGAGCAGCGATGCTGCAGTTGCTCAACCCTTCTGATGTTAGGAAGTGTCCAGTTGAAAATTAATTTGGAATACATCTATGGTCCTAACATGGTTCATACTGTACACAAACTCATGTTGGGCTGGCCAGCACATAAACACTGTTGACCTAGCAATTAACTTTCGCAGCTGGTCTGTTTCAGCAGGGAGTTGCTATTTGACAAATAGCAACTTCCTGGTTTCAGGGATAAAGCTTAGCTATATAACACTGCCCACAGGAGACAGGGATAGGGATCACAAAGTAGACTTCTAGTACATGCCACGAGTTTATGCAGGGCAGTGACACAACCAGAGGGGGCTGTCAAATGTCTAATTGTCCCCTCCCACTACCCCCAATGAAATTGGTGAGTAAAAAATGTATTGGATGAAAACCACACCATGCATTTTTTAAAGAGGCTCATTGAGTTGTTTCCTGAAATTCACTAAATTTATCTACACCCGTCAAGTTTCCTTCACACACATGTGACAAATGGTCAAACTAAGAAGATCCCAATGTTTCACATACAATGGAACATTAATGAGTAAGTAATTAACGATTTAATTTGGTTTATGAAAATTCGTGACCAGACACTTTTCATACTAGTACAACATTCACACGCACACAACCAGTGCAACTAACAGTCAAAAATTTGAAAATTTTGACAGTTTTCATAACTATTGGATGTGAAACTTGACTACTTATGCTAATTGTAAGTATTGTCATGTGTTTATATCCTTCAAAACCACCACAAACTTTATTGATGTCAACTCAATGAGTCCCTTTAAGCAAATGCTGCTAAGTGGTGTGGAGTCTAATATTGATTCCGTAAAAAACAAATTAATGAAAAGAAAAGAATCTAGTATGATGAAATATGTAGGCTTTTGTTGACAAATAAGAATGTTGCATCTCTACTTAGTGAACCGCCCTGTAAGTGCCTGAATACATTAATTTAAACTGAACTAAATTAGCACTATTGATGTTATCAAAAATTTATCAACAATTTCTTTTTTTGGCTTTCACTCACAACCCTTGAAGAGACTGACCTTTTGGAAGTGTAAATTTCTAAATGTGGTTTGTCAAAAATGAAGAATATTTGGCCACAATTCACAAGTTCTGGGAGGTTGGGAACTGCCAATTCCTGCACTATGAGAGGAACTTTTGGCAAAAATTTTAGTGGTATGCTACACTACACTTAGAAAGTGCCATAATCACTTGTCTCCCCCCTCCCCCCCGCCTCAAATAAAAAGTCTGGTTATGCCACTAGTGCAGGGCCTTGACCAAGCCAAGACCAAACCTCAACTCCCTAACATTCTCTGATAACCATTCCAGCTAGACCAGGGAAACAACTGGTGAAGAACAATAACCCCTCTGTATGCAATGTCCACACAACTAGCAAGGGGGGCTATGTAGTAGATTCTAAAATTAGCTGTCAGGGAACTTTGCCATTATGGTACATTAGTTGTGTACACAGTGGACACTGGATTCTACAGGGAGTACAAGTAATGCCCAAGAATAACAGTCAAAACAAAGTGACTGAAAACTGTCTTATGCAAGCTTTAGCTTGAGGCTATTCATTTAAGGTGGTGAGCATGCCCCTCCAGATAAAGCTCACTTCAACTCACTACTACCACATAATATAACCACACAAATCAAGGGAGCGAGACTTCAAAAAGTATCTAAAGCACAAGGAAAAATGATCAAAATAGCCAAAAATTATGACTTCCCTTTGTCCTATCATGTAGTTAGGAACAACTTGTATTGCTATCCCAATGTGGCACCTTCACTGCAAATTTCAGAAAAATCCACCAGTAACTGCAGAAGAAGTAGGCTTTTGAACAGAGAGACAGACATTTTCTCCCCCTACAGTACCACATAAGCTCTACCCACACTTCGTGGGTTAAGCTAAAAATTAATACAAATTATCCTTGAAATGTGCTGTTAATTTTAACATCCAATCTCAAAATTGTCTAAAACTATGATGCTACAAACAAGTACTAGAAAGTCCATACGGACATCATTGTTTTGTTATAGCCTACAACCATGATTCTCTGAGCCAATTCAACCATTCTCTGAGCCAATTACAAATGATGTTAAATAATGTCAAAAAAGATTAATATTTCTAATCATTCAGAGAATTTCCCAGTTGCCAGCAACTTCCTGTCAAGATTTACAAAGTATTTGGTTGTTTTAGTAACACCAAACACTCCCTTGGAAGGCAAGATCTATTCCTGGTTGCCTTTGGTAACTCTGGAATCATAACCGCAACTTAAAGCCACAAACTGCTTTTCATCGACTTGTAAAATACCTTGTTCAAAAGATTCCATCCTTCATGACCAAACTTTTCATCAATGCTGAGTGATTGACATTACTCATTCATATCAGCACCTTCTAACTTCAAACCCATAAGTGACACAGAATGCGGTTGTTATTGCTTCACTTTGTTTTTCATTTTGATATACTGTAGTGCATTCCCTTCTTGTCTGGTTACTTTAGAGGGTAAGTGAATGTGTGGGCATGAAAACAAATGAGATATTGGCAAGGAATCAAAAAGTCCTTTGACTGTCTAGCTAGATGTTAGTATTAGTCTGTATGAACCATGTAAAGTTTTGGCATATTATTTTCGACACTGACTCACCTAGCACAGTAACGTTAATGTGCAGTAGGTGTCTACTGTACAACAAACATGTTAACATTTCTTTTCTTATAACTTACAAAAGTACTGAGTGTGCAAAAGAAACAAGGCCACGTTTAACAACATAATTTTACTTTATCTTTTACTGAAATTGAAGGTTCATGAGTGATTTGGATACATGTTTGAGTGGATCAATGTATGACTTATTTTCCGTTTTAAGAAACGTGCATGTGCACGGAGGACTGTACTGGTACTAGCGCCCGTTCTTACTGGTACCGCCCAACCCTAGTCAATTTGTACGAAGGTTAGCAAAATCATAGCTTAGAAAAGTTTGTAGACATGGTGTCTCAAGATGGATAAGGTGACTGAACTTCAATTTTTTTTCATAGTTATTGGCATCATAAAATATGGTCTTAACTGTGGACAGAAAAGGGGTCCATGCAACACTTCACATCCTGCATGTTGTAGATGTACCTACCTTTGTCAAAACGAAAAAGATGTTTTCCAACAGTTGTGGTTGTTGAGACTGCGAGAGGAGTCTGGTAGACGTGCTTGTTGATCCCCTCTGGGTGGCCCATGTGTTCATAGAATCTTTGCCTCTCAAGTGGGGACACATCCAGCATAGCATACATTGTGCTCGTGCGATGCCTCGTCTCCGTTGCTGTGATTTTATTAGGACACTCAACTTGTGCTGCTTGTGCCACAGTGCGCACACACTGCTATCCACTGGGGTGATCTAATGAACCCTGCGTGAATGGAAAAACATACTTGTTGGCAGAGTGTACACCACAAGTGGTCCTCAACATGGGATCAGCCAGCAACTTCAGTGGTGCAATACAATCCTAAGGAATAAGGATCGACACCAGTCGATTTGTGCCATTCCCTGTCTGATAGGCTATTTTTGTGGTTGCGAGCAGATGCTTTTCCAGCGGGTCTGTGATGTTGGATGCATCTCGAGCTTCAATCCAGTTACCATCTTCGGCATCTTTCCATTCTAGCAGGTCAAGTCTGCATGGCTCTCCACCTCTCCAGGCATTATACAGCGTTAGTCTACTTACAACAAGGTTTCGCAGTTTGCAGAATTCAGAAGAAGACCATGGTCCTGTCTTTTTTAGAAGAATCTTGATCTTGTGGAATGTGAAGTCACGCATTTTTTCAATATCTTGTTCCTGTGGATGCTGTACAGGCTTTCTTTGTTTTACTTGTCTATTTTTAAGGAGTTGGTATTCGGCATCGCTGAACATGCTGTGTTGTCTCAGTTTAAAATCAGACAAAAAAAGGTTTACTGCTCCTGCCTTGTCATCCTGTCCTTGAATGAGATAGTTTGAGTGGAGAATAAGAGCTACCTTTCTCACAAGGTACTTAATCTCATTTTTAAGGCCGTATTTCAGTAACCCATCTGCAGATCCTGTAATTGCAACGACACTCTCCTCTAGTTCAAAAAAATTGCTTCTCTCGAACATGTTTGCTGTTGACACTGCTGCAATGTCTTTACCACTCTGGATCATCTTTTCTCGGAATTTAAGCGACAACAGAGCAAGCCGCCGCATTGCCTTGATAACTGACTTCCGGCCTTCCATCACCTTGTCCACCTTATTTTGTTTTTCTGCCCACAGAAATTTTCCTATCATCAAGATGGTTGGGTCTGTTGTGGCCATGGCACCAACTTCGTCTCTTTTTATTTTCATTAAAACATTAGCTGCAAAGCTATTCACCTCATGCAATTGTAGGAAAGGAGGCATGCCATATGGAAGCGATGGTGTTGTAGTCTTGATCTCAGCTCTCTCTGCCTCACTGCAAGACTTTTTATGCCTAGGGAAATTCCTCTTGCTGTAGGCACCTTTGCAGATGCTACATATCACTGTTTCAGAACTTCCTTGGTTTCTCACTCTTGTTATGGTTTGTGTGCCAGTAAGGACTTCCCCTGTGTTCACTGCATGTAGTCCCCTTTTCATTAGTTGACAGAATAAATGTTTTTGAGTCATTTTCGGTTGCTGGAGAGCGAAACTGACTTCCTCTTCAGTCTTATGCATCGCCTTCAAATGCCGGGTCAATTGTGATCCAGCAATTAACTTCGAACAGAAGGGGCACCGTCTTTTTGGACGTTTGGAATATACCCTTGGTGGTCTGTATGCTGTTGAAAACAAAAGACTAGTGGTAACCTGACAGTTTCTAAGCATCCAGCATATTTGTATGTAATGGGACTGATCATCAAAGGAGACTGATATTTCATGAAAATTAAATAAATTTGCTCTTACTTGTTTCAACTGCATTTGGCGTATGTTATGGCTTTTGAAAAAAAATCTAATGATAACATAATAATAATAATATCTAATATCAGAACAATGCATTTTTTGTGATAAATCTGATGTCACACAGTTACAAAGCATTTTGATACAATAGCTTTTGATAAACTTGACTGTCTTGAAAGAAACATGATAGTTTTAAGTAGATCTGACTTTAAAGTTCCACATTATATGCAGGTAATTATCTACAAGAAACCCAATTTAATTGTACCTATATACAACATTGGACAGTTTCACATTCACAACCTCCCATAGAATCTAGGTGGTGGAGAATCCCTGGTGGTGTCAATATCATATACACAAGTCTTACTAAACCATCATTCCATGAGAACTGAGTTGTAAGATGTAGTGACAATGGCATTGCTTGCTTTGTCCACCTGCTTTTTACATGTATGCTGTAGTAAAGATAGGTAGGCAAATGGAGACTCTTCATATTTACTGCAACTAGAGTATAATAGCTACAGTATGCACAGGGCACAATATGTATACCAGGAATCTGTTTCATCTCCTTGAACCCACCATGTGTAAAAAGTTTTTAGCCTCATACCAGCATGCTGGTGAGTACATAGATGTGATCATGGAGCCCACTCTATCTGTCCACAATGGTTCAAAACACTTCTCCTCCTGCATACTTTCACTGATTTGTCTGAAAGTTAGACACACTGTTCGTTGGGTGATGGACAGGGTTGTCACCAGGTCGGGTGGTGCCGGGCGGTGCAACCCAGCTCTCAAAATCTCCGCCAGGCACTCGCCGTCAATGTCAGGATCACCACCCGGCACAAATTTCGTAACTTAACTGAATAAAATTTGTTAGATTTCTTTAGAATTCTGAGTGATTATCCTTTTTTCACTTCAAAATGGCAAAGTAAGCCTAAACATTTCTGCACTGGTTGAAACCAAAGTACCGAATTCATAATTTATAATCTAGAGTGCACCATTTTACATCTAAGCACTCTCCAGGCCGCAAACATTTTTCAAACGGGAGGTCCCCTTAGACCCCTCCCCCAGGATGGTGATCACAAATTACCCAGCTCTCAAAATGGTCTGGTGACAACCCTGTTGATGGACCATTTCAGGTGTTCAGGCATTTTTGTCCAATGTCCCATGTGGGCCCTTTGGTCCATTTTATGAAATTCTACAAAATGCTTCTCATCCTACAGATTTCATTGTACAATGTTGATGGTTTGTCACAATGATGCTCAGTTAATGGTTCCTTCAGGCTGTGTAGGTATTTTTGGTCCATGACCCCACGTAGGCCCAACGGCCCACTATGTGAAATTCTGTTCGAACTGCTGCTCATTCTCTCACACGCTTCCATTGATGTATATCTAACTTGGACACAATGTTCCTTGGGTGGTACTGCAGTTCATGTGGGGTGTACAGAAATGTTTCCGTCCAAAGTCCCATGTGGACCCTGTGGTCCATTTTAGGAAATTCTGCAAAGTTCTTCTCCTACATATTCTCTTGTACAATGACGGTTTGTCATAATGATACTCTGCTAGTGGTTAGCATAGGGTGTTCATGAATTTGTAGTCTATGGTTCCCTCCTACTAATAAAGTGCCCCTTTAAACTGTCCTACTGTACACATCTTAAATATACATGAATCATTCATACATGAATGATAATTGAGTAATGGGATGGTCGCAGTTGATGTACTAACTGAAACTCTATATCCCCTCAGGTATCTTTACAAGTATATACATTAAAGGGTCACATTATGTTGTTTCTTGAACTTCAGTTAGTCATCACAAATGTGCCAATTTTGTGTTAAGTTTCTAGTGACAGATCGATGGTCAACTAAGTGGTTCCCCATTATGAGTCGCATACAAATGACCATTAATGAGTGGGGAGTTAATGATTTAAACTGGTTTTGGGAAACTAGTGGCCATTCAGTTTTCCACATTATTACTTACTCTTATACCTGTACCCATAGCCAGTTAAGAAAATTAATAAAAATTGACAGTTTTCATAATTGATATGAAAAGTGATACTAATTGAAAGCATTATTTGGTAGTACCCATCAAAATTTTCACAAATTTAATTTATTGACAAAGATCAAACTTCTGCACTGTTGATGCCCTAGTTTATAAAATTTTGAAATTGTGCAGTTCTACAGATTCTCTTGTACAATGTTGGTGATTTGGTATAGTGATACTCAGTCAGTGGTTCGTATGATTTGACATAATGATACATGAATGGTACCTTCAGGGTGTTGAGGTACAGGCTTCTGCACCGATTGGTGCTCTAGTTTTTTGTCTATTGAGCATTACAGATAAAAGAGTCCTAGTTTTGGCTGTGTATATACAGCTGAAAACACCTACAGTACAGTAGAAAGTGCTTCCGGCCATCTGGACGGGTTAAAATTCCCAAAATTTTCTTGTATGCTCCCTGCCAATTGATGATGATGCTCCACTTAGATAGGTCCTGCTGGCACTCAACCGTTTTGGGCATAACTCTGCCTTGGTTGAAATTAGAGGACTACATTTAAAAGTAGTTCCACACAAGGCTCTTTTTGCATGTGGAAACTGTGAGACCATACTTGCTTTCAACTTCCTTCCCACTGATAGAAAATTTAAAATACAATTTCTTTTAGAAGACTAGAAGTGAGCTGAGGGGAACGTGCATGCAAATATGGAAGTTTGGAAATTTTGTGTACAGTCTTGACCTTGAAGCCCTAAATACTATTATCATGGGAAAGTGTCCCCAATATTCAGAGACAATTTTCTCCCTGTGGAAGGTACATTATTTCAATCGCCCTCCCCTCCCTAATATTTCTACCAGTCTTTTCCATCCCTACACATGCCGAAAGGCAAGCCAAACGTCAAAGGTCATCGACCATGTGGTGTAGTACTAAAGATGATACATGTTTAAACAATTAACCAGGTTTATGGACAATGTGAAATTACATAATGACAGTATAGTATGTATGATTAAAGCTGACCAGAACATGCATTGTTCCTTCCTACAATAAATCCGGAAAATGTGGTAGGTATCAATGATAAAGACATATAGAAACAACCCGGAATGGTGTGGCACATTAGTTTTTTATTCCTTGCCGAAGGCAGGCAAGGAATCTATGCAATGATGATTTTGGTTTGATGTAGGTGTTTGTATGTGTGTGTGTAACAACAATCTTGTTATCACTCTAGTCAGTTTATCACTGTAGTTTTTTACCACTCTAGTTTTTGAAGGGAAGGTATAAGAATGGTGAAAGTTGGTGTGTGGGTAGGGCATATAAAGATCTCAGTTTGGATTGTTTTTGGTGTGGGTCAAAGGTGACGGTCGTATGAGGTCGCCAGCAGTCATAGACAAAGATTTTTGCAGTATCTCAGGAAATATGTGTAACACTCATAGGGTATGTACTCCCTCATGGTTAAATAAAATTGTGATGATTTTCATGGAGGTCAAAGGTCATATGGGGTCATCAGAGGCCATAGTGTGAAAAGCTTGTGAACGTTTTTTGAAGGAAAACCGTTGTACAGCCTTTCAAATATTCCTGAGTATTCAAGTATCATTTTTCAAATAAGAAGACACCATTGGGTAGTACAACAAATTCACCTCCAAGGAAAAATGAAGTTTTAATGAATATACTTTCTATTCACCTGCAAGTTGCCATGTTGTTGCAGAATTACATGATTGTGACATCACAAATGCACCTGCCCATATCACATAGTATTGCTGTTGCATGTGATAAGTCATACATTTTCAAAATAGCAATGCACTGTACAACATTGGTGGAAGGTTTGACGTTATATTTAGAGAGGAGTAATTGTGAAGATAACACCATTACTTTTGTTATTGTTTGTAAATGTAAATTAAGTGCAGTTTGAGATTGCAACACCCACTACGGTTCCTCTTTAACGCTCTAGTTTTTGAAGGAAAGGTTCAAGACAAATTCATTTTTTTAATTTTGGTGTTATAAATTTGAATTCTGTGACTTTTAATGCAGTGCCCACAAAATGCAATACATACCTTTCTAATCCTTTCGTTGTAAATGTGTTACTATTTCCTGAGCTGTTTTGATAGAACTTGTAAGTACAAAATTAACAAAAGACAAGCAATTGGTTTTATATTTGGCTTCACTAAGACAAAATTTCTTGCACACAGAGAGAATTTTTTAGCTTGATAAGTGACCACTGACCTCTGAGGTCACTTAGACAGGTATCAGTCTCCCAGGAATCTTTATCTAACAATTGAGCTGCACATCCAGAGAGAAGTGATTTGTCATGTCACTTTTGATTACCTATGAGATATTTTTTCTCCAAGATATGATAAGATAGTACTGTAGTTAATCGCAACCCATAGCTTCGATTCTTGGATTTACCCAACCCGTTGTGTTTTCTTTTTTATCATTTTTATCTGCGTTGCTGCCTACAAATAGTTCCGTTACACGTTCTTGTGCACACACGTGAAACGCAGATTCATCGTGAATGTTAACAGTGACGCAGACATTTCTGTTGCTTTATTAAGTGCTAATCGCCATTTTAGCCTGCTTGTAAGACCCTTTTAATTTTATTATAGTGTGTAACACCAAGTACCTTTCGACATTTTACCAACTTTCACTCAGAGAAAATAGGGGATTTGATTGGATTGTTTCAAGTTGTTTCCACCTACCTAGAATCACTCTGTCCATGCTAGCTTCAAACCGGTACTGTCTGTCAGCACAATTAGCCTGGTAGTTGTAGTTACTGTTGTAAATATCGCATATGTACACCGTACCACCATACCACGACAAGTGTTATCGTGGTGTCCCCTCTGTTCCTTCACTAAATAGTCCTATCTTTACAGACAGAATTACTTCCGCTACAGTTTTAAACGAGTTTGTAGGTTAATTTTAATGCAAGCATTACTTGGCATGTGTGAGTTTTCTTCCATTGTAGTGGTGTTTCGTGTGAGTTGTGGTGCCATGTTCACGTGGCTGTACGTGCGTGCCATTGTACCATCTACAATCTTGGACAAAATACCTTAGGACACCCCGTGCCCCTGTTCAATGTTGGCTGTAGGATTGCTGTTCAAAGGGTACATTCACTTCTATAGCGCAACATTGGAAAGTGGCGCGGGGTTTCATGTTATCCTCTCACCTAAAATTCAGTATTGCATTTGCAACATACGACAAAGTGTCCCAACAATTTTGTTCAAGATTGTAGGTCAGGCCTAGTTGTGTTACAGTTTATTGATCTCACTGTAGCTCGTAGCCTAAGCAGTACATGTTACAGGGCTGATCTGCAATCAGAGGTGCAGCGTACATCTCCACAGTCCCAATGGGCTTCGATGTACTTGCCTGCAAGTTCAACTCTTCTAGTTATATTTTGAATATATCCAGCAAGGGAAAGACAGGCCATAATGACCTGATTTCAAAGATACAACTTGTAACAGCAATGTCAATATACAGTATACCATGTGCTGGCTGCAGAATTTGTGGTTATCAATTACGAACCTGGAAGGACATTGGAGGAACACTTCTGTGAATGATGTGAAATTTAAATTTCGAACTTTTACACTAGAACTAGAAAAAGGCAAATATATATTAGTAATAAATCTCTCTAACTACTATCACTGCTTTCAAGTTTTGTAGTGATTCAGCTTTGCTACATCATATGGAATGCTGTATACAGAAAAGACCAGAACTTGAATTGAGATGGGGTGTCACGTTCAATTTTTCGGGGCACAGTATCTTAGTGGGGCAATGTTCACATGTAACAATGGCAAGAAATCACATAGCCTCTTGGCTTTCTGGTTAGTGTGAATAAAGGGTGTAGATCGCTGGGTATCCTAAAATTGTGACTGGAATGCACCAGCAATTTTCACATTTCAGTCTAGATAACATTTTGCACAGTGCAAACTTTGAATCTGCAGAGAAAAAAGCTACAGTCTTGGACAAAATTGTTGGGACACTTTGTCATACTTTGCAAGTATAATACAGAATTTTATGCGAGAGGATAACTTGGGACCCCTTTCCAATGTTGTGCTATAGAAGTGAATGTACCCTTTGAACAGCAGTCCTATAGCCAACATTGAGCGGGGGTGTGGGGTGTCCCAAGGTATTTTGTCCAAACATGCTCGTACATATTAAAACACTGAAGTGAAAGACTCATGTGAACAGGTGTGCCATGCATCCAGCTGGATGTAATGTTGAATGAAAATAGGAAATGAGATAACAAAGAAGGTAAAGCAAAGGACAATGAGGTGCACAGAGTATTGAATAGAAATAGGAAATGAGATAACAAAGAAGGTAAAGCAAAGGACAATGAGGTGCACAGAGTATTGAATAGAAATAGGAAATGAGATAACAAAGAAGGTAAAGCAAAGGACAATGAGGTGCAAATGCAGATTACATTTCTTTGTCACTCCATCTTATAACAACTGTCTGGTATATTGTCATCACTGGAAATATGCATGAGGTGAAATAAAAAAAAAAATCACTAACTACTGACGGACGACGCTTCAGTCGCTTAATGCTATGACAATGCCCACAATATTTAAATTTTCCTTTTTAAAAGTGCTTACAATTTTTAGGCGAGGATCCTAATTCCATGCTGTTCTCATCATCATAGACAGACTGGAGTGGATCTGTAAAAGTGATCAAAACATACATTTTAGAATTCATGAAGGAACTAATGTAATAGTGGGGTATAGTTATGGGCAGCAGTCTTCTAGAGATTATGGGAGGTCATTACACAAGGGAATTTAAAATGTAAGTTTTAAGGAGTGCCTGTGAATACTTTCACCCATCCCTCTATGGTTATGTTACTGTACATGAGTTCTCCATACTCACACTAATACTTGCCAAACATACTTATAGGACGAAACATGTTTGGCAATTATCTTGATGGTAGCTGTACCTACAGTGTCAGACACACTTTTAAGATGCAGTATCACATATGCTGTAAACACTGGTACTGTAAATCAACTCTTTAAGGAGTCACGTCAAGTGAATTTTTCAAGTAGTGTATACCAAGCAGCTTTTTGTTTGTGATGGATGTACATTTGTATCTACTGTAACAATCACAAATGCTTGCATGCCATCCCAAGGGAATAGTTGGATATACTAGAGAAAGGAGACAGAGACCATTGCTTTTAGTACTTTTGAGAGAATTGGTAAAGCTGTTGCTACACCAAGTTTCAGCCAATCACAATCATTGCTACAAATAAAAATGGAATGACACAAGCACTTAGGTACGTTAATTGGATTTTTAGGCAAGTATACAGAAGGCGTTGCTTCGTTGAGGTTATATCACTTTACTTGTGGGGTGGTCAAGATTTTGGGCGTATGCTACAAATGGGCTATATGAGCCATTTTACAAAACTGTGCAAAATGTACACAGGGTAGATGGTACAAGATTGATGTTGTGTCATATCCGCACTACTATGATTATTCTCATACAGTATGTGTCCTTCTATGGTATGCAAAATGCGTCTTCCACAACTTGTACATAATTTAGGTTGTCATATTATTAATCGAAGCCCATAGCTTTGATTCTTTGATTTACTCAGCTCGTCGTGTGAATTTTTTTCTGATTTTCATCTGCGTTGGTGCCCATGATCAGCTGATTCAAGGATCCAACCTCTGCTTCTCCTCAAGAAAAGATGTATGCGTCTCATCACGAGCAAACCCTGTTATTACAACAGCACATCCCTCTTTGACAAGTTAAACATCTTGACATTGTATAATCTTAACCATTATAGTGGTGCAATTTTCATCTCTGATGGTTACATGATAATTGTCCTTCAATTTTCCAGCATTATTTTAAATTTTAGTTGGATGTTAATTCCTACCAAACTCTCCAGTCACACAGAATGTGCACCCTTTTTGTAGACTAAAAAACAAAATTGTTGAGACACTTTGCAAATATTATACTGAATTTTAGGTGAGAGGATAACATGAAACCCCGCGCCTCTTTCCAGTGTTGGGCTATAGGGGTGAATGTACACTTTGAACAGCAATTCTACAGCCAACATTGAACGGGGGAGCAGGGTGTCCCAAGGTATTTTGTCCAAGATTGTAGGTGTAAATATTTGGAATTCCCTCCCTGATTACGTGTAACACAGCAAATGCTTGAACACTTTTAAGAAAAGCGTAAATCCCATTTAGTTTGTAAACAGAATTAATTTCACCTGATACTCATGTTTCTCTGTTTTTCCTTGTTTTTTTGTTTTCTTTGCTGTTTGTTCTCTTTCTCTATTGTTTTCGTACACTGATTAGCTTTGTTTCTTTCTTTTCCAGGGGTGATTACCCCGACAAGCTTTTAAAAGCTTTTTGTAGTCACTCCTCAGTCTCTTTTAGTACATATTTCATTGTATTTTTCCATTTTAACTATTTATTTAATGAGACTGAAATAAAGTTACAGTTACAAGAAATGATTCATATGGACCACTTCATGCAATGATTCAGAAAGCTTGGTTTCCTTCTGTGTTAAATGTTACAATATGGAGGGTTTTTACAGTACAGTAGTACTATGGTAGTGGTACACATAATTTTACTGACTTAGAGTTCCTCGAATTCATAGAAAAAAAATAATACCCAAATATACAACAGGAAATGCTAGCATTTCACTGAAGTGCCCACCGCATTCTCTCTGCTCTACCACAAAAATTTACACCACATTTGGACTCCCCACGAAGAGCACTCGATATTGCAAAACTAATGCAAATTAAGTCAATGACACAATGTTGAAAGGTCAGTAATAATCCATCCAATGATATAATAAGTTGTAACAACATACCATCTTTGTCTTGCGGTTGTGTCTCTGCGTCTCTGTCCGGCATACACGAAAGCTGCAAGGATCAAGGAATAGGGTAAAATTTTCCAAATGATTGTTTAGAGCAATTGACCAATTTGCAACTAACACTCTAAACACAGGCCTGCATTAGAACAGAACACTCAGCTCAAAACTGCACATTAATTTTATTGATCTTACTTTGTTAATGCACTTGCACTGCACTAGTTACCAAGAGCTACTAAAGGTAGTGTGGTATTGCAATGACATTTGGGAGTTATCTAGTCTGTCTAATCTACCTAGATATCTTATCTACTGTACTCTTGCTCAACGATTGTTTTAAGAGCTTTCAATTTTTGGTTCCTTGCATCAGCAAAGGAACCTACAGATACAGTCAGGTTGGTGTGTCTGTGGGTTTGTGTGCTTGTCACACATGCTTGTTTCTCTAACACAACAGGGGAAAGTCAGATGAAAGTAAAACTTGGTATGTATGTTCACCATACTGAGAAGGTGTGCCCCATTGTTTCTGATCTCTTGCTGAAGGCAGGCAAGGAATCTTTGTGATGGTGATTTGGTGTATGTGCATGCATACATGCCCTTGTATTGTAGTACTTTCGGAGGACCTGAACAAAAGAATTTCAGGTCCTCGGAGAAAATTCTATTGAACTTTCAAGTCCTCAGAGAAACAACAATTGGGGAGTCTATTGTTAAGGTTAGGGTACGGGAAGAAACTACAAAGGAAAATTCAATGGAGTCCTCATTCTGTATGTAATGTAAAGCTGTGCGCGTGTGTAGGTATGTGTGTGAGACAAAATCTCATGAACGCTCTAGCTTTTGTAGAGAAAGTGCACGGTAGCTAAAAGTTGGTGTGTTGATAAACATATGAGGATCTCCGTTGGGATTGTTTTTGGTGAAGGTCAAAGGTCATCTGAGATCATCAGGCAGAATGTGTACAAACTATGTTTGCAGTATGTCAGAAAGGGCAAGTTGCATCATTTTCAAACTTGGGTGGTATGTACTGCCCTTTAAGTACAGTAAGTGAGATTGTGAGGGTATTCTTGTTGGTCAAAGGTCATCCAGGGTCATCAGAAGTCATAATGTAAAAAGCTTGTGAACACTCTATCTTTTGAAGGGAATGTGCCAGCCTGACAGTCCAAAGTCAGTGTTTGGGTAGAGTATTTAGAGATCTTGACTGGGATTGATTTTGGTGGATGCCAAAGGTCACCAGAGGTCATCTGCAGGCGAAACTATACACAAAACATGTTTGCAGTGTATCATGGACTACACATTGCACAAACTCTAACTTGCAAGGTATGTAAGACTTTTTAAGACTTTTAACGAGTGTGGCAGGTGTTTTGTTGCACTAAACTTCAATAGATTTACCAAAGTACCCATTCTCTATCAAGGTGTGCAAGGAATCAAACTTCTCACATGTGATTTAAGGTGAGTTGTGGTGTGCAATCGCACTTGCAGGCCTCAAAATGCAAGGCCTATATTGATATATATCTATAGGGGCAAATTAACTTAATATTTGTACCAGATATTTAAGGAATTATACAATGTTACTCAGTAGTCACTAACCTCTTTGTCATCATCTTCTTTGGGTTTATCCTTTTCTATTTCAGCAACCTGTAAGATAATGGTATAAACTTAAGAAGATAACAAGGAATGTGTTCGTATGTCATAAGTGATGCCTAACTTGTCACTATTATCTTTTTCTATGGTAAATGTAAGAAGATAACAAGGAATGTGTACACTATGTGGCTCATATGATACCTGAATTGCGATCAATTTTATTATTAACAGTTGATTAAACTATTACATGTACTGTTATATGACTAATTTGGTACAGTTAAAATAATCTTCATGAAAGGAACCATAGTGCCCTTCTGCTCATTTTATTTTACCTTTATGATATGTACATACATAACAGTTACTTGAATCGAGATCTAGAATCAGCCGTGTGTATGAACATACACATATTAGCCACAAGAAGTCACTCAGCCTTTTGTTTATAGTCAAAGTTTAGCTTTGTTACCTTTAGAAGTCCAGCAAAAGTTGAATTGCTGAGTACATCCATTGGTAGCAGTGGTTGCATGTTAGCTCCCAAAGTATTCTGTAATGATATAAGAAACAAAATACTGTGATGTTTTACATAAATCACCTGTTGATTTGTACTGCAAAAGTCCATCTGCATGTTCATACAATACTATAATACTATTACAACAAACAATTTTTATTCAGTAATATATACTGACACTATGTTTGTAATTGTTAAAATATTTTTGACGTCATTGAAAATTCCTTTTAAAGCTTAAGTATCACAAGGAATTTGCTGTGTGTATTAACATTTTTAATTCGTTGAGAAAGGAAGGCAAGGAATTTATGCAGTGGTGATACCGTGTGTGTGCATGTGATGCCCTGCCTTGTAAACACGAGATCTCAAAAAGGGAAAAGGTGCTCAAACTTCAATCTTGGTGTGTTGATTGTCCATTGTGAGAAGACGATCCCCATTGTTTTGATGGAGGTCAAAGTTCATTTGAGGTCACCAGAGCATAAAGTATGAATATGAAAACCCATTATGGGAGATATCTAAGCAAAGGAATATTGATGGAACTTCAACCTCTTATCATTGGTATCACTTGATGAGTAGACGACGTCTGGAAGGAGTTTTGAAGTCATTAATGAGCCAGTGTGGAAAAGGTATGTTGCACTAATTGCACACTGTTTCATCAAGCTATGGTTTTAAATTTTCCAGGTTGGCTTCAAATTACTCCTCAGTAATTAGTGTGGCAGGTGATTTACACTAACTTCTATTGATTTACCAAAGTACCCATTCTCTATCAAGATGTGCAAGAAATCACACTCCTCACTGTGATTTAAGGTGAGTGGTGGTGTGCAATCGCACTCGCAGGCCTCCAAATTCAAGGCCTATATTGATAAGTAAATGAGATTGTGAGGGTTTTCTTGTAGGTCAAAGGTTATCTGGAATCATCAGAAGTCATAATGTAAAGTCCCTTACAAGATCTTTGACTATTAACTTGCCAACATCAATATCATGTCAATGACGTGAAAAAGCGCCCTTTAATCCCACTGCCATTCCGGTTTTCAGTGCCCCAGGCACATATCAAGGCAACTGCCTCATTCCAAAGAAATTCAATACCTCTCTCTACTGGCTGACTGGCCTCTTTTTAAAAGATAACATACAAAAGTGAAATTTACAGTAAAATATGTCCAGATACGAAATCTAACAGAGATTTAACATTGAATTGCACTTTCCATCGAAAAATTTGGTTGGGTAAGAAGCCATTTAAGAAAATGCCGCGAACTTCTAAAGTTTTTAAATGTGTTCTTCTCGTAAACAAACTTCTTCCCCTCTGCAGTATTGTCAATATCATTAGCTCAATTCAGATTCGGACTGTACCATTACCATAAATTTTCGAAAAAATATATGTTCTTCCACCCCATTACACATGAGATTTCAACTACAGGCTTTTCAGACGTACTCTTGTTTTTGATGAGGTCAAAGGTAATCTGAGGTCACCAGAGGTCAAACACTTAAAATCTTGTTATCAGGATATCTCAAGAAGAGAAACTCTGACAGTTCTCAAACTTGATACATAGATGTACCATATTAAGTGGAAAAACCCTATTGTTTTTTATGGGGGTCAAAGGTCATCTGAGGCCACCAGCAGGCAAAATGTAGACAAACTGTGTCTGCAGTATCTCAGAAACAATAAGTTCTACAGGTATGATCTTCAGTCTTGGATATGTACTGCAATTTGAGTAAATGAGATTGTGAGGGTTTTCTTGTAGGTCAAAGGTTATCTGGAATCATCAGAAGTCATAATGTAAAGTGCTTCTGAACACCCTAGCTTTTGAAGTGAACTTGCAGGACAGTTCGAAGTCTGTGTGGGTAAGACATATGAAGATTGGGATTGTTTGAGTGAATGCCAAAGGTCACTTGAGGTCATCTTCAGGCAGAATGTAGACAAACCATGTTTGCAGTACTGTATGGACCACACATTGCACAAAACTTTAAGCTTGGGGGGTATGTTAGGCTTTCTATAAAACATAATTTCCACGCACAACTGATTTTGCAGTGACGTGCCCATGATAACTGATACATGGGGACACAACTATTCCCCTTACTTGATGGAAAACAACAATACGCTTAGGCATAACGTAAGGTGATGAGATTGCTTCTCGAATTGTCTGTAGTTTCCATCCAAGTTACGAATAGAGATGTTAGGTGCGAAAGCCTCTATAAGCCTACCTCACAATGTCTTCACCGATTAGAAGTGGTCCGCATAGCCCCTAGGCCTGCAACTGCTAGCAAAATGTCAACAGCACCACTAACATAATTAGGCCTACTAATTACTTTGTCATTGGGCCCAAATGCTCCTCATAGTATACGAACTCAGTAGGCCGCCTACTACCCACAACAAAGAATCATTACCTAAGACGTTTTTACTTAACATACTATAGTCAATGAAATAACAGGGTATCATTTTATGTAAGTTCTGTTGATCATGAAGACCATCAACCCAGATCGCTCTCTCTACATGAATTACAGAGAATGATGAACCTTATTTCACATTGTTTGCGCATCCAAAGATGCTAGTGCGAATAGACACTAGCAACCCAACTAAAATACATACATGCACATACGGAATGAATGCATTCGCATGTCGGACTGTTAGACCACAATTAGCAACCACTACCTTTAGGCACTTTTAGATTAGCTAACAGTAGCACAATGTATTGCCAACATGTCCGTAGTTTGATGTAATTAGATTCTGTTGTACGCAGTTGTTGTACATGTCTCTAAGGCTAGCTACGTGCGATTTAATTATTACGATATCCTCTAGTTAGGCATGGATGTAGTATAACTGTTGCTTTACATTGCAATAGGAAAACTGACTAAATTCAATTAAGATACCGCAAATCAAAATTTTACTTAAGAAGAAGGCATATGTGTAGCTTGGATGTACGACAACGAATTTTGCCAAGGATGTATACTTTTACCTCTCCCTCGACCTATGTCAGGCCTAGCACATGCACTAGATTTACACTGACGGCATTGATCAGCATGAAATTGCACAATACTTAGGATTTCATTTAATGGTTCTTTATTGAAATATTGTGAAAAAAGAAATCATACTTACTGTCTATGGAATGCCCCAGACTTAGATCAAAAATCCAAGTGATATGAGTGATGGCATGACATATACTTCGTGACAGCTCTAAGGTTCATTGTATCCAAGTGTACGCAGTAATGATATACGCGCATTATGCATTCTCTGCATCACTTAGAATTTCCCACGTGAAAGTTGAATTGTCTGAACTTTGGATATGTGGTGGCGTTATATGATAATTTGAAGATTACAAATAAATAAGTGTGAAAAATAAAAGATAGTATTTTCACTTAATTGATATAAACAAAAGTGATATCAGCACATGATGAAATATGAATTGTAATAAGGCTAACCCCAATGTTTCTTACATACATATAGGCGTATGTGGTTGAATTTGACGCATAAAGTTTGAGTAAACATATGTACAGCGAATCATCCTATACATATATCTGTTATATATTCCCGATATATATTCCCGATATATTAAGCTATTTTTAAGTGAAAAAATCTCTTCCTCTTAAGTATTGTTTCTTAATCTGAGATGGAATTATTGAAGAAAATGGCAATTTTTCCTTAGAAAAAGTGATGACACTTCACAAGGATGTGAAGTTCATTGAAATATTAGGCTGTTCCTATGGGTTTACCTCAATTGAGGTAAACATATGAAGCGCGTATACGCATTGCTACGTATACACGCGCTCAGATAAACCCATCGACATATGTATAGATATAGATATATATTTTCAATTTGCATCTGACAAACACGGTTCAATTTAGCAGATAAGTGATGGGGTCTTTGGTCATCTGTCAAAGTAATGCATTGACAGATGATAAATACAAGCAAACACCAACAAGATACACCCTTTTTTTCATTTTTCACTAAATTGTTGACTTCTTCCAAAAAAGAGGATGAAAGACAAAAATATATACTTACAGTTGCCGCCTCTGTCTGCAGTGTTGTTGTAGATGGTGATGATGATAATGATGGTGGAATACACTTTATTAAGGGAAAACAAGAAAGAAATGAGAAATATAAGTGAGACCATATGTAGACAGTATCCTCCTACTACATATGTCATGACACACTGCGTTTACTGGTATCACACCATTCATGTCTCCAGACCAGTTATATAGAGGTTTTTCTTTGTTATATCATTCTAAGACAGTATACCGAGAGAAACATCATTGCCGACTTAGCTGTTTTGATGGCCATATTGACCCTTAACCTGTACTAAGTCTTGCCTGCCTTCTGATATTCAAGTGATAGTTGGTTAGTGAATCTTACACTGCAACTCAGGAGGGTGGGGGGTTCGTTATGGTGTACAACTGGCATCCGGGTGGGGTAAGAAGATCTAAAGATCTGTATTTAGCCTATGAGCTATGAGCTGGTAACCCATCTCATAGACTCTAGTTTCTCCATGCGACCTTTATGCTGTCATTAACTGTTTTTGGTTGAGTTTTTTTCATAATTGGCCCAGTTTCCAGGGCTTCATGGAATATCGACTAATGAGTCAAGAGACATTTTAATTTGAGAAGCAGTAGGCATTAACATTTTAAGGTGGATAATATGTAGTCTAGGCAGATCAATGTTGCCGTATTATCACAGCATACTGACACAGCATACTGACACAGCATACTGACACACATACTGACACAGCATACTGACACACATACTGACACGGCACACTGACACGGCACACTGACACAGCACACTGAAACAGCAGACTGACACAGCATACTGACACACACACTGACACAGCATACTGACACACACACTGACACAGCATACTGACACACACACTGACACAGCATACTGACACACACACTGACACAGCATACTGACACACACACTGACACAGCATACTGACCAGCATACTGACACACACACTGACACGGCACACTGACACGGCACACTGACACAGCATACTGACACAGCATACTGACACACACACTGACACAGCATACTGACACAGCATACTGACACACACACTGACACAGCATACTGACACAGCATATTGACAAACACACTGACACAGCATACTGACACAGCATACTGACACACACACTGACACAGCATACTGACACACACTGACACAGCATACTGACACAGCATACTGACACAACATACTGACACAGCATACTGACACAGCATACTGACATAGCATACTGACACAGCATACTGACACCCATCTAAGATCAATGGTCAAACACAATTCATAAAATATTTCATTATATATCTGAAAGTGGTAGTTCTATACATATATGAATCCAAGCTTCATATATTAGATTTGTTTGTTTTTTATGATTTATCAATTGGATCAATCAGAAACCTTTTTAGAAAGTGTTATTTCCTCAGGATAAGGCTTTCTTTTTGTCGCCTTTTTATGACCTTTGGGATATATCATTCATGTAAGATAGGATGCTTTTTATTAGAAATCAAATCAAATATTTCTTTTAGGCATATTGCAGATTCATTAAAGAGAAATAAGGCAAACATATCTTTAAAAACAATATTTGTAGTAATGATTAAATAATCCACATAGGGAAGGACAGTAGTCTCCTCTATATGAAACCATTTTCTCAGGAATAGAAATTAACTTTATACTGTTCTTGAAGAATAAGTTGTTCAATCAACTTTCTAAAATTTTAATGATGTATCTTCCATAAATAAAAGCATAATGTTTTGATGAGATAAACCTTTTGCCAATGTTTACTGATGAGACTGAATGGTTTAACAATGATTAAAACTGATTTCTTTGTACATGCCATGTTGGTGTATTGTAAATGCCTTACTGTATTTCCTTTAGTAGTAAAAAGAAAAGGTCAAAGAAGGATTTCTAAACCAAATTATTTTGGAAAGGACTGTTAGTGGTAGGAAAGGAATGAATATTTTTATACATCATACAGAATTTTGAGTCAGGTAAATCAGATTAATTGTTTTATGTGGTTACACACAATCACTTTAAAAGTAAACTTAAGTTCATTATGTATTATTTACAAAGCAATTACTTTGCTTTTGAAGGTTCTGTTCATGGTGCAAAAAATTCAATAAAATTTAAAGCTATCTGGATAAAGAGTAAAAAACGCAAAGTAAGCATCAAAGTCAAAACTTAAAGCATTCATGTGAATATTAAAGCAAGCGTGATAATACAAAATATTAGCTAAAAATCTTTCATGCCTACTCTTGTACAGTCAGAAACATTTTTATTCATCTTTCTTGTTACCATTTGACGGTTAAGATTTCACGCTGCACCTTATTTACAAGTGCAACAGTTGTTTGATTTTTGAGGAGTGTAATCATGAGCTGAAAATCGACTTGAAGCAAGTTCAAATACCTGATCAGATGAGAGAGGTTCTGTGGAAGAGAGTGATGTCCCTGAGCTGGAGGATGGCACAGATGAAACAATTTGGGGAGTGGTAGACTGAAGGCATGATAAATGTTAAGAAAACAAAAGAAAAGTGACTTCATCAGTGATGTATTATGCTTCGAACTTGACAATGACTGTTAGGTCAACTTGGTTTAATCTGTATGTTATGCACAGTCTGGACTTAAATATATAACATATTTTACCAACATTACAGCATATGTGAACTCCTTCTTAGGTGACAGAGAGGGGTCAAATATGGTATTCTTTTTATTGGTTCACTTTCTCTTCTGAAAATTAAAAGAGATATTTGTGTACATGTATATATTTATTGAAAGAGAAGCTTAAGCTTCTAGCATTGTATGTACTAACCATTTATTTACTTTGAATTTTTTCTTCCTCTTTTTTACATTAAATGTGAGTACAATACAATGCAATGGAAGGGGTAGCAATCCATGATAATATAGCTATGCAAAATTTGGGCAATGTTGTACAATTTCTCCTAGATACAATCTGACTGTGCTGGTTTTTAAATTTGCATAGATCACGATTACAGACTATTTTCAGCAGAAATAGTCAGATATATTTTGAGTAATAAACTCTCACTCCATCCAAGAGGCCACTGATAAGTCGAGTGGCCTCACAAGCGACCCAAAGCTGGTCCGATTTCTTGTTACGGTGGGCCTGGCTGTCCTCCCGATGAGCCATATACTCTGCAATCTTAACCCATGAGGCAGCAGACTGGGTTTGGGAAGACTGAAATGAACAAAATTGGTGTAAAAAAATGTTACCAATCAAAACAACAAGGGGAACAACTTAACAAAACATATTAACATATGGAGGGGAACAACCTGATAGACATATCAAAATAATGAGTGGTGGAGATCAAAAGGGTCAAATGGGGTCACTTGGGGTCAAACAGGGGAGCTGGACAGATGTCATTTTTGGTATGTATGTGTACTTTGGTACATGAAAGTTATTGTCTTTGGTCGGTAGCAAAGGCCATTCAGCATCAACAGAATCAAGCTGTGAAACCATGTAAACACGATATAACTGAAGAGATTAAATGCATATCTGTCATGTAAATGTAGTGGTGTGCCATACTGAATGCAAAAAGGCTGTATTATTTGTTTGAAGCCAGTTGGATCAACAAAGGTCAATTTGTGGACCCTATGTAGATATAGCACCTCACGGCAGGAAGGTTGGGTATATCTTCTATCTAGTATATAGACTGTTGAGATGTGATGGTTATCAGTTATCATCATACACATTTCCATTTGGGACAATATGAATTACTGTAACATAGCATCTTAAGACCAACCATGCGACACATAGTACTCACTTTATTCAATGTGTCATAGTCATGAAAAAATGACATCACCAAAACCACAACCCATACGTGTGTTCTCGTTGATTTACCATTCGGTTTAGATATATTCAAAATGTAATGTAGCTTGTGCTACAATTGGCATCCTTGGCTAGGCCTCCATTTGGCCCAGGCTGTTGCATGTCCATGCAGTCATAGATTGTGCACATCTAGTTAAAAAGGTTGTGTGACATGCTTCTAGGAAAAGAGCACCCTTCATTCAGGAGTTGCAAAGAAAAAACCTGAGTGAAAATCTGTTGGAATTATGTTTACATCTTATTCCATTTTTGAGATATGACTTTTCAAAGTTGAAAAAAATGCAAAACAGATGATGTGGAGCATTGCACAGTGTCAGTATTTCTTTTGTTAAGCTAAAAATTTTGCCTGTTAATTACTTAATTACTGAGTTTTATGTTGGTAAGTGATATCAATATTTTTGAATTAGAAAATACATGCTTACAAAACAAAACACTCCAGGCGTATAAAATTCTCAAATGTCCTTGAAATAAAGGTTACATAAACAAAAATTAACATAAGACATAACATAGGAGTCCATATCTTGATGTCACAAATTTGCATACTTAGCCACTGTTTATTCATAATATAGCTGTGAGACACTAATATCCCTGTAAACTGGTCAATCTTTGACAGAGTTTGATGGAATTTAAGGCTATTTTTAATATTTTCCAATGTTAAATGCACTCAGTACTCCAAAACGTCATTTTCATGTCACACCAACTTTAACTCTATCATCTCTCAAATTCAGTTATGGTAAATCAAAGTCGAGGGGAAGACACCTCCTCTTTACTGGTGGATTCAAGATGGGGCCATTGTGGACCATACACACCCCACCCTCCAGGAAGGCCAATAATTGGTGAAAAATCGAGTATTAAAAACACTAAATTGCTCAACCCATGGAAGAAAGCTGACCCTAAAGAGGCAATTTCTGGTGATCTACATGGTACCTTCTTGCATGTTCTGCACCAACCGATGGTGGCGCTACGCTAAGGTATTCTTACCACAATGTTAGCTGGGATTCAAAACTCACCGTCCCCCCCCCCCAGGATTCACCCATGTCACCACTCTCTGTGAGTGTTACCTCATATGACCCTCCTTCTGTATCACCAGTTTGGTTCCTTCCGAACAAATGTCTTGAATCTAGCAACAGCATGAGCAGAATTAGCAACCACTCCTCCCTCAACATGTCACCCCCCCAGTGGGTATATGTCCAGTCCTTGATTGTGGAATCAAGTTATGTATGAATCCTCTATCTTCGGGTATTATATTGTGATTTCTTGAATTTCATTAGTTACTCCCTAAGAATAAAAAAATTCATCTGATTTAAAATTTTTGGAGACTGCTAATTAAATGAAATTGCTAAATAAAGAAGTAAATACTACTGTGTACATTATCTGAATCAAATTAAATTAATTAATGCCACATACCCTGGTGATAATGGTTTTCCTGATGTTAACTGGTGAGAGGTTTTTGACATTGTACCTTTCACCCAGTCTGTTGACCTCCTGACCCACACGGTCCACAGAACCACCTCCTTTTGACAAGAAGAATGGTGCTGTGAGGTCATTAAGAGTGGATGCAGAGGCACCTGGAGTAAGGTTCCTAGCCAGCTCCATATAGGACTTACACCAGTAGAACAGTTGTTGGGTCAGTACAACTGATAAAGGACCATGGGTGCTGGCTGTGTAGTGGTTGTGAACCTGAGAAAAGTAAAAAAAGTAGAAATCTTGGTTCTTTACCTCTCATTTCTTGTACATTAATATGATTGTGCGTACACACATGCAGGTATTTGTGCCATACGCATTTGACATATATGCATTGTACTTTAGTGCCCGATCACCGATAGACAGGGATGAGATTTGCAACTCCATGGATTACCCACTTGTTTGTTTTGCTACAGCAAGTTTATAAGAAAATATTTTGGACCCAGTGGCAATTCAGATCAGGGACAATGCATCATCAGTCATGTAACAGGGTAACAGCTGCTAATAAGAATTAATGTTCTGAAGTTTGTTACAGAAGAAATGTGTGTCTTAAATGCAGAAGGCCTATGAACATTTCATGACTTGCTATACAATCATATTGCTGACATAATGGTTATGAAAGAATACCAACATAATAATGCAGTACAAGTGACAAGTAATAAAATTCATTGACCAACTATACAGTTGCAGTGATAGACATTGATGCTGAAAAAAATCCCTGACACCATCCTATTGGCTAGTAGCAGGACAGACTTAATATCAGTCCAAGTTAAGTAATATTATCCGTACTACGGTCCTGTGCTAGAATTCTTTCTCAAGTGACCGTCAAAATATCTTTGATACATAGTATGGTGCAGTATGTGTAGATGGATCAACAGGAAAGATCAAACAAGAGAAAATATTTTGGGCAGTATGGACACACCTGTTAATACAATGATACACAAGTTAATCAATTTGAAAGGATGGTCTAGCCACGAACACAACTTAATTGTGCAAGTTAATCTGACCATTACAGTGAAACTTCCATTCCACTCTCATGTGTGGTTCTCGAGATATGGGCAGTTGAAGTTGCCACATTTGTTACTGATAGTTAACTTGAAGAAAGCAGGAGTGATGTCATCTCCCCATATCAATAAAGTATTTTATGTTTTTCTTTATGTTTATATACCAAATTTAATCTTTCAATATATAGTGATATCATAATGTGAATGTAGGAGGGGTATGAGAGTTTTGTGACCTTCACGTCACCAGTATGTGGGCTGACCACCTGCTGATTCCATGGTCAAAATAATACATTTAAAAAATGAAGAAAACAAAAGACTCTTTAGCAATGTGAAGAGATGATGTCGCTCCTGTTTGCTTCAAGTTCCCAGTTGGTAGCAAAGGGGGTATCTCAAACTGATAAAATTGAGAGAACCATGCATGGGAACTGAATGGAAGTTTTACTATAAGGATCACATTTACTTACTCTTAAACACATCAAAGCTAAATTTCTGCCTGGACTATCCTTTTAATCAGTGGGCGGGGATGAAATATGCGGTGAAGTTGCAGAAATGGCCCAAACCTTTAATGTCATCACACAGAGGATTAAACAGGGGCAGGGGAGGAGGGATTACTCCATGAACTGATCTGCCTCTCACGGACGAAGATGAATTTCTACAATTTCTACTCACTTTAATGAAGAAGTAGGTGTCCAGTGTCCCACATTGCACTTCCTTTGTATTCAAGAACTCCTCCAAAGTCAGCTGAGTTATGACGCTGCATCGGTGACCAGAACTGAGGAGGATGAATGTGATGAGGATATTCCTCAGTCTGACCACATTACACCATCCAACTGAGGTAGGGGAGTTCTCAAGGGCACCTGAAAGGAACAAGGTAAAAGGTAAATAGAGTGTCTGAGAGTATGGTTCCATATCTTCATATTAGCCTGCAGAAGCCAAGTTACAGTGCAGTTGTAGTTGTTTATGCTGTGACAAATTGCATACTGTATTTGGCCACCATGAAACTTCTCCCTGATGGAATAACTTTCTACAATTCCATACTTTTGTATGAATAGGCAAATTGCAGCAGTGATACAATCACAAATTTCTCTTTACACATCTGAATGAGAGTTAAACCATGCAGACTTGTAATGAGAGTAGAAAATCCTGAGTACAAGTAGTGACTGAAAAACTACAAGTTTTTTACCATATTCACACAAGCAGAGGAATTTTCTCATTGAATTGTAAGGCAAGGTACAGTACTTTGCAGTTGCTCCAAAGTTGAAATCCCAACTAAGAGACTTATTTGTAAATTTAACCATTATTACATTACAGAGGAGCCAGATTTAATTTCTTACATTTTACCTTCTGTGCATGCAGACAAAATGATCAAGTTATCCTTAAATTCCGAATTGTTTGATAGGAATCAATTAAGGTAAATTGAAGCAAAAACCACACTCCTCAATGCAGGATTGTGGAAATACAACCAGAATGCACAAATGCATTGTGGTTTCAATGATTGGATTATGAGCAGTTTTTCTAAATCTGACATTAAAGCTATATTGGGCTACCTATGTTTTATATGAAATATGAGATCTGTAAAAGTTTCATTTCTTGAGATCATGTCTACAGGGTTTTCACAATTTGATCCTTGCTGACATCAAATGACCTTTGACCTCCAGAAAAGACCAAATGGTTCTTGTACTCAATGAGATACAACTACAGATTGAATATGACATCTGTCAAAGCATCCCTTCCTGAGATATGACCTTTACAAGAATTCATAATGTGACCCTGTTGACACCAAATGACCTTTGACCTTCACCAAAGACAATGGAATTCTTGCATACTCGATGAGATACAACTACATTCTCAATGGGAGATCTGCCCAAGTTTTCCTTCTTGAGATAATCTGTTTAGAATATTTTCATAATTTGACCCCTGTTGACCTCAAATGACCTTTGACCTCCACCAAGGTCAAAAGTGAGCTTGTAATCAATGTGGTGCACTTACATAACACATAGGACGTTTGTCCAAGCTTCCCCTCTTATATAACATATATCTTGTTCACAATGTTTTCACAATTTGACCGTTCTTGACCTAAAATGACCTTTGACCTCCAACAAAATCAATGGAGTTCTTGCACTTAATGTGGAACACCTAGATAGCAATAAGAGATTTGTTCAAGCTCCCTTCTTCAGATAACATGTTTATACGTTTTTCACAATTTGACAACTATTGACCACAAATGACCTTTGACCTCCACCAAAATCTATAGGGATATTTCAATCAATGTTCTTCACCTACATACCACAAATGAGATTTGTCCAAGCTTCCCTTCTTGAGATATTGTGTTTACCAGGTTTTCACAATTTGACCCGTTGACCCCAATGACCTTTGACCTCCACCAAAAACAATAGGATTCTTGTACTCAATGTGGTACACCTATGTGCTAAATATGGGATCTGTTCAAGCTTCCCTTCTTGAGATATCGTGTTTACAAAGTAGGCATCAAAAACACACATACACCCACCGCCGTGTGATTACAAAGGTTACGATTTCATGGAAACCCAAAAGTAAACTGTTAGTAAAATCTAACCAGGCCTAACCTGTCTGGCGTACTGTGATATGAAATCACATGCAGGAATTATCAGATTACAACCATACTCTACTGATTTCAGAAACACAGTGCTTTCAAGCAAGAAAAAAAAGAAGAAATTGAACATTGCTTTTGGTGCAGTTATAGTTGTCAATTATTTGGAATGAATGGAAGCACATTAAATATGATCTCAATACATGAAAAGATCATGATTTTAGTTGACGATGCACAAGAAAGTTTGTTGTATGTATGATTTTACAGGGAAATAGGGCATTAACAATTAACTCACAATTTTGCCATACAAAGCTTTATTATTGTTAAACCATCCAAGCTCATCAATAAACGCCTGCAAATGCTTCATCTTCTCAAAACACAATAAACACCATCAGTTATGAATGATGCATAATTTGAATTTTTGAAATTTGGATGATCAATTTATGCTAGGGCAAGAAATATAAGTGAATTTCTATTTGTGAGATACTTATTTCTTGAAACAGAGGCCAATGTCATTCTTTATTCTCAATAATTGAATGCTCAACAAAGTTTTTTTTTTTTTCTGTGACAAAGCAAATGCCTTATTTCAATTAAAGTTAATAAGCAGTTACAACAACTTTATTTGGAAGCATCAGCTAAATTGTACAAAACTCCTATTTCATACTTTACAAGCATCTTTCAGGATATTTCAAACTATTGTGTATTTGAAGTAAACAAATAACTTGCATAACTTAAGCAATCCCATGACAAAAAATATTGTCACTTGATGTAAAAGAGGCATTCACCATGAATTAAGATAGTTGACTATACTAACACAAATTGGAGTGAAATGATCTCCCCTTTAAGGCTACCCTTAATGTTTTTATGTATTAAAATGTCCGTACCGAATACCTCCTCCAGTTCTGCCACAGCACTGACCTTCAGCCTCTGGATCTCCTCTGGAGGTAGGAGAACATCTGCAAATCAAAAGCAACAAGGAAATGCAATTTCGTTTGTTAGTTGTACATATGTATTAAATACATGGTTAGGTAGGGCATACTAGCAAGTCAGGACCTTTGGACCATACATGTTTCCTGAATACCCACAATAACTGCCAAGAACAGCGTCAATCTGGTGAAAATAATACAGACAGTCATTTCATTTAGCTCTTATATCACCCAGAGTACAATTGTGATGATTTACACACGTATGTGATCATTTACTTTAATGATTAAGGTATTTTATACTTCTGTACCAGTCTTTTAATTTGATAATTATGAATGCAAGTGGGTGACCTAAGTTTCAGACATTATCTGGCACAACTGTCATGCTATTGGTGACACTCATCATCTTGCTAAAATCAAAAACTACTCAAAGAAACGAATTGATTCTCCTTTTATTTACTGCTACTTTATCTTTTTTTAGTGGTTATTTCCATCTTCTTTTAAGTTTCCAATATATATAATTGTTATATGTTCAGCATAACTATTTTAGATTCTTGCTGTTTTTCCGTCAATATTCTGCAATAAAACACCTATCACACAACTCTTCAATAAAATGTGCATTCTTAATAATTGCAAGTAGTTTTTTTTTTTGCATGAGTTCATCTCACCTAAGAATACTCTTCACCACTACAGTGTTTGACCTATTTTCCTTTTTGTTTTAAATTCAAGTAATGAAGTAAATATCAATGAACTACAAACAAACCTCTAAAGGGTAAAACCCATCTGTGGAATTGATAAATGTATACCATAGATATGATTAAGGGGTGAAGGGGTCACTGCTACAAGCTTTACTTTTTACTCACTGTACATACCACTAACTTGAGATTTACGGTCCGACTCCCTTTTGACGGTGGCTTTCCGCACAACAGTTGCTAGATCATCCACGCTGCCCATCGTATCGGAGAGATCGGTCTCTGTTACTCCTATCGAACGTGCGATCTCCCCGTACAGCAAGAGGAAGCTGCAAAGTTTCTTTACAATGAGGAAGTAACTGGATGTTGTTTTTGGTTGCAGTCCTTCTTTCTGCAAAGATTCCATGAGTCTGAAAATGAAGAACATTTTATCCAGAACCTAGTCAACTCTTAGCGAAGTACCCCCTCATAAAAAAATTAAAAATCCCATATTTTTCCTATAAGAAACATTGACAGCATGCAGTTGCTATCTTTGGCAATGGTCATTGACATACTATCAGTAATAACTCATTTCTGTTGTTAAGTCCCTCCAAATCCATTTAGGTTTACATGATCAGTGATTTACTTTGGTTTTGGTAGTGTTATAGTTGCAGATCAGACTACAATATATCTGATCCAATTTGTTATAGGTGGAGATCAGACTACAATATATCTGATCCAATTTGTTATAGGTGGAGATCAGACTACAATATATCTGATCCAATTTGTTATAGGTGTAGATCAGACTACAATATATCTGATCCAATTTGTTATAGGTGCAGATCAGATTATAATATATCTGATTCAACTTTTTGAAATTATAATGCAAATGGCATTGTTTCAATCTATGTTGGTCAGAGCGCACCCATATCTGATTCTATACCAGTCGTCTTCTTATAAATTGTCACAAACTCACCTAATATATTATACAACTCAATGAAGAGGTTGATCTTAAAATTGTTACAGAATGTTTCATTTGTCTGATAACAGCTGTCATTTTTTTCTTTACTTCTCAATGGAGATGCAGGGTTGTTCACGCTAAAAGTGTGTCATTCAAATAATGAAAATGACAGTACCACACTAAAAAGCAACAGAATGGCACAAAACAGTAAAAAAAAAAGAGAATTCATGTTTGAAAGCAAGCAGGTACTTGAAATTTCAAAGAGAGAGTGCCTACGTTATGAAATTCAACAATACATGTCTCCCTGGCAAAAATTACATTTTGTCGCTACATAGAGAAATGTATCTCTGACAAAATAACCGTCAGAGTTAGGGTTAGTAAATTCAGCTGGCCTGTAGGCATGTACTATTTTTGTAGCTACTATGCTGAGAGGGCATGTGTCACATCAGCTGCTCACTGGTAGATCACAAACATACTGTTCAAGGTATAGCTTCTTGATCTTTGTCTGGAATTGTATATTTATTGAAATACGGCTCTGTATTTAAGAAATACTACCAGATAACCTCACTTACATGAACATCAGAGGGCCACCTGTTTTGACCACCTGAATATTCATTGCTAGTATACATCCCATTGATTTGTTAAAAGAAACGCACAGTTAACGTAATGAAAACTGTCAACCTTCACATAATCATATTTTAGACTTTTTGAAACATGTTACAAGAATTTGAGATCATATGGCAGAAATTACCACCTAAACCCTGCAACCTACTTATTTTCACAAAATGTTTGAACTCTTCCTCGTATGCATACAATCACTTTAGGATGGCACTTGAAAAAGTTGGATGAAAATTGAGTCTGCTATTGTTCCAGTATGACCAACATCTTAATGTGATTGGCATTTCAACCGCCATTCACTGGATATGATAATTTAGTCTAAGGTTATCAGCCTTTCAACTCTGGTTTATGTCACTAAGAGATGTATTATGCTACTGTGAAATAATCTCAATGTGAAGGATTTGAATTAAAGGAGGCTACTCTCTCATTATGGTCATTCAAAGATGCATTACGTTAAGCCTACAATTGAAATAGTAGTAGCCTATTGTAAATTTTTTTGGGGGGGAGGCCAAACTGAGCTTTACCCTATTTGCTATTTTGGAAGGTCACAGTTTACTCTCAAGGAGTGGTAGGTAACCCCTCAAACAACTTGTGGAAAATATTCATAGCTCATAAAATATGTAGATACCTTGGTGGTGTTGATGGAGTACAAAACTGCTTAAGGGTAATGTGATGCCTCTGTAACATAATTTCTACTTGTCTTTGGTGTTGCGTTGCGGATTTTCTGGCAGCTAATGTGCAGCCTCCTTTCACAAAGAGATAGTTCTGAAATTGTCCTGTAAAAATGAAAATGACAGAAATGTCGGCTGCACATACCACCCACAACACTCATATAGTTAGTGATATCAAGGGGTAACCTTGGTAACCAACCAAAAAACTGACAAGACTCAGTTCTGAAATGGCTACTCAGATACAAAGTGTTACTATTAAATGCTAATTTTATATGTGACTAAATTCAGCATGCATGAAAACTTTATCATACCCTCATGAAGCGTTACATTAACATGCAAAACCAAACTATATTACTTCACAGCAAGCCTGACTTCAAAGTGAGCCTGCATGCAGTATAACAAAGGAGGAACCAGGAGTTTTGGGGACCTGGGTCCATATTTTGGAACTTGTGCAAACACTACGGGCAGCTAAGTATAGAAAAAAAAATCTTCCAAGAGCAGACATAACAGCATACAACCACCACTATAGCTATCATCAACCACCTCTAAAGTTATTATCAAACACCGCTAAAGCTATCATATACCACCACTAAAGTTATTATCAAACACCGCTAAAGCTATCATCAACCACTAGTAAAGCTATTATCAACCACCCCTAAAGCTATCATCAACCACTGTTGAAACTATCATCAATATTTGGCTAAACTGAACCATATGGAAGATTACAACATCTCTGCAGTTACCATCCTTTTAGTGTCAACTTTGAAAAGGTATTTTTTTCCAGGCACACATGGTGTACAATTCTGGATCTCAAGGAGATATAGAGTACTTTCAAGAACATCAACAGTGTTTTGAAAAGGTGTTCTCTCAAACAGCATCTACAAGCTTGGCTGAAAAAATGAGAGTTCCAAACCATCTGACTCAAAATGGACATACAAAAAGGTTCAATTGATATTATAGGTCATGTTAGAAAGGTTTCTTGCATCATGTACATGTTAAAATTATGACTGCAATTACCAAGGATGGAGTCCTGGACAGAACTGGAAGATTGTTGTGTCTCAGGAGGGAGTAAAGCAGCGGCAGGAGGGCGCGAAGCGGCTTCAACTTCTCTGCCAGACTGCCTGCATTTGTCAAGTAGCAGCTTGTAGTTTGGGTCATTTTTCTGGATAAGGAAACGGTATAATGTAAGCATCATGTAAGTGATTACAATGATTTATGAGGAGTAAACTCTTTGTGTGCCTGAACTTATTTTTCACGTCAGGTCACTGTATATCACCTATTGCTAGATTTATGTGTTCATTGTAAACATGAGAACATTAGAACTCAACGTCACATGACTGCTTCAATTGATCGATTAATCTTCTATACGAGGAAGCACTTTCAGTCATTTAAGGCCAACATACAGGATGCCTATTACCAGATTATATATTGTACATACACATGAATGTACTCACCTTGAAATTGTGACCCATATAACCAGTTGGAAAGTAATTCCATTGTTCCAACCCCCAGCAGGAAGTATGTAATAGGCTTGGGGGACACCAAAATTTTCAGAGTTGACTACTTGTTGCCTGAATAAAGTAGCGACCATGAAGCAACTTGTGACTCTGAGTTTGTAGTAGGATCAAGTTACATCATAACTGCTACATAACCATGCAACATTGTAGATTGAACACAAAGATAAAGACAGACAGACAGACAGACACAGATGGGCTCAAACGTGCCCAAACATTGCTGGTGAGGTAGGATTGGACTTTTGCAAATCTAAAAAAAATCTTTTTATAGTGTTAAAACTTTCACATGAGTCTTGACTCTAGGGAAAATGGGGTTGAGTTGTCACACTTGGACATGCAGGGGTTGCAACAGAGTGGAGTGACCTGCCAAAGCCTACTGGTACTTTAAGTTTCTTGGTTAGCAATGAAAATGCTATGTGAATATTAAAGGGATGCAGCTACTTCCAACTTCACTCTGTAGCATCAGCTAAATCTTACAAATCTCCCCTTTTGAACCTTAGAGGAATCTTTGAGGATATTTCAAACTATCGGGTATTCAAAGGAAACAAATAACTTGCTTACATTTAGCAATCCAGTAACAAACATAATGTCACTTGATGCAAAAGAGCCATCTATGAATCAAGATAGAGGACTATACCAACGCAAATTGAAGTGACTGCATTCTTCCTAGAGATACAGTTCCAATTTTCACAACTACTTACTTCTAACTCTTCCCAGAGCCTGCCTAAAATGCTTCCTTGAGCAAAAACAATTCTACTTCAAACTCTGCATGTCCTGATGAGCATACAAGGGCCACATGTGCAATCAAAACATCCTGCACCTGTGCATGCTGTGTAATATAATGTGCTCTGCAACTGAATTTGCTGTTGATCAAAGGGAAGGTAGAAACCAACTGAGAATTAAGTTTACCCTGGCCAAAAATGTAGCTTGGGGTGATGAGTGACTGCACTGATGTACAATATATATGACTGAACTCACTGGTTACATCAGGCCAATGTCCCTGACAGACCTACACGAAACTGTATATCTTATAATATATTAATACTTTACCTTTAAATGGTTAGCTAAAACCTGATGACAATATTTAAAATGGATGACAATGCTTAAAATGCTCCACCCTCCATGGCAGGAAGTAGATTTAGTGTCTTATAAGCAGTTAAATGCAATATAAAGAAGCACTATGAGTGAATGACCATGCACACTGAAGCAATATGTCACTGTCCATGAGGACTTCTGACTGCATGAGATCATGTGTAAGAATTATCTACATCGACAGGAACTCACATTTATATGGTGTACCTTCACCAAATGGCAATCGACCCGCGTAATGGCCTTGGCGGGACATCCCTCCACCGGGCAGTTCCGACGTCTTTGTCCATAGGGAATCGTCACTGACCTCGTTCTGGTCACTGGAGATCTATAGAAGTTGAAATCTAGAGTTGATGGTAACTCGGCATCTATTTACATGGAATTCCAAATTGATCAAGAACACGCATATATCAGGTATGTATCTCTAGCGATTATAAATTTATGCAAACTATCATTGATTACATAGTCCACATCCAGGGATACCTAAATAAAGTATATCACAAACAAAAACCTTAACTCAATGAATTTCCCATCTGGTAAGACAAGGTTTGTGAAATTTACTGAAAACATTACTGCTAAATGCTTTGGCTACTCCAATACTAAGGACCAATTTACCTTTATCATAGACAATTGACTCTTTCATTTAGAGTTTAAAAATGCATTATGAAAACTAGCACTTTTGGTTCACATATCTCTTCATCATTTGTTCCACTTGATTTATCTTCATTTATTGCTTAGAATATATGAAGAACTGGATTTGTAAAGTGCTATGAACACATTGCTAGATTTAGGTCATTATAAGTCTTGTATTATTATTATATTCATTTTCGTGGTAAACATGAAAGGGTTTGCTATCTGGCAACCCTACAGTAGAACATGTTCTACCATACTATGAGCAAGTTCTGTGACATACATGATCATACAGTTGAGGTATTTTCAGTGGTCTGAGTGTTAACTTTGAACAAATAGTAAACCTCTAATCTCTGATATTAGTTCTGTAGTGTTTTAAGTTTTTTTCGGGTGCTCTCACTGTTTGGTGTTAATTACATAGGATGCTTTCCACTGAATTTTGATTCAGTAGGTAATTTACACCTCAAGTTGTAGGGTAGTAGTTGCATCTTATAAATACTGTGGATGTATACCGGGTTACACAAACTCACCTCTCTCTTGCCTCGTATAGCAGTTTCATCCTCTCCTGCTTGCACTGGATGTTGTGCACTCTGCATAAGTGTATGGATAAATATCTCTGCTCCTTATTGCACAGCATGCACAACCGACTTCTACGCACCTTCCAAAACAGAAAGAACAAACTTAGAATATGCATATTGGTTACATAGTAGAGACTGTTTCGTGGTGACATGCTATATGCAGACATACAGTACTTGTTACACAATTCATTACTGGCTCTGCCTAACTTTTAGGTAAATCTGTTGTTATTAGCCAGTCACTATGAAGATGGGTCTGGCTAATTGCTTCATTTCGAATGCTAACATTACTTGTCACAGTAATGCAGGCATTTGTAATGTCTTATAATTGTTGTGCTGTAGCGTAATAAAGTTTGCCTTAAGAGAAGCTCAAAAGTTTAATGTCAAAAGTCCAAAAGAATTAACAGTGTTTAACCGTACTGCATCTGTGCATAACATCATATGTGTGGGAGATATATATGATCAGATTGGAAACAATAAGGTTCAAAGCAGCATGTCTACAGGGATGAACTCCTATCCACAATAAAATGAATCACTGAAAATCAAACTCAGTGGGCATTGGGAGTGTATACATTGCCTTGGTGTTGCCTTGGGTGTGGGATACTTTTGAGGTACCATAGACTGCTTTCACACTTGATCTCAAGCCTGGGTTCAGATCCGGATCTGATCCACCCCTCGAGATCAACTTTGTAGTGTGAAAACTCTCGCACTCAGGATCAGATCCGGAGATGGTGATCCTCCCGTCGGGGCAGATCAGATCTCGCGCGGGGGATCGAAAAACCGTGTGTGACAGCTCAGAGAATCAAGGTGACACGAGATCAACATGACCTATGACGTAACTTCTCGTTTCAACATACACAAATGTGAGCAGCTGCGGTACACGTCTGCAGCATACATTGCACACAGAGCATATATACATACTATTACTAGACTCCGTTTGATTTTAGTGATCGGCTTCGACGTTGAGGGACTGGTTTTTCTCCAACTCCAAAAAATACTTTTCACTTGAGTTTTCCCGACTGTGTTTTCGAAAACAGCTATCCTTTTGCTTCTTTTTATCTACGTTAAAGGTTTCGATATTTCCAGTCTCTGTCTTGGACTTCGTGGGAACGAATGTGGACTAGTATAACCAGACTAAACACTTTTTTAACATATTACATAGACCTAGGCCCCATTATATTTCAGCTCAACTCCTCTTAATATATCATTCAGTTGTCACCTTCAGGCCATTTTAAGAACTCGTCTTCAAATGTTTCTTGTATAGCTTGGGCAACTTCATGAGTGAAACTACATGCCGTGGACATCCTGATGCCAAAAAGTCTGCTAATTGTTCTGAATTCTACATTAGTAGCCAATCTCCAAAGCGCAACAGCTAACTTTTTTCTATTGTGACCGATTGCCGAAATCTGGTATTTCTTTTTTCAAAATTTGGTCTTAAGCCTTCACAAATAAATTGAAAGGTGTCCTTACTCATCTGACAATGTTCTTTCCATTGATCATTTGTCAATGTGAACCACATCTCATCCCACACTGCTGAGGTACGTGGTCTTACCCAAACAGAACGTTGATGCCTTCTTAACACTATGGCATGATGTAGGCCAACCTAGTACAGGACATTGTTTACACTTTCAGGCGGCTACGAGGATAAAGTGGGTTCATTGCCTCACTTCCTGTATGTAGATCGCTTGATTGGGGCTTGATTCACCGCGGAGGATCAAGTGTGAAAGCAAAACATGTGATCTCGAGGGCAGGATCTGATCCCAATCTGATCGTCCCCTCGAGATCAGCTCTCAAGTGTGAAAGCGGTCAGAATAGTAGTGCAAATACAGCTAAATTTGTCATTATAGTATTGCACTCCTCTTTTGGTAAATGACAGGCCCATTCACACATTTTTCAGATACAAAAAAAAAAAAAGGGTAAGTAGTAAAGATGCAAAATAATAACTGCTGACTTTATTGCTGGAGTGTCCATTTACCTTCATTGCCACAGCTTTGCATGGCAACCATCCTCCCCTTGGTGCAAAGTGCAATATCAAACGTGTCTACTGCAGACATTTTTCTGAGTGGTTGGAAGCAATAAGGATTGCCACAATGACCAGTTACCAAATGTATATATTCTTTGGCTATAAAGATAATGTAATTAAACTTTAGTTCTTAAACACGTTCGTCACACTTACTGAAGATCCATTGGCACGGGCCGGTATCCAGCAGCTGAAATTAAAAGGAAGGGCAACAAAGGAAAAAAAGAATGTAAGTTTAAAGGTTCTTGTAAGTTGGATTAAATTGTCATATTTGATACAGAAATGGTGTATAGAGGCAGCATAGATGGTGCTACTGACATGCACATGGGGGTGGGGTCAATACACAAAGGAGCAACCAGCACAATGAGGACTACTCAGCCGCAACCTCTCACCACATAAAAGGAATGTAATGCACATTGATGGTATAGAATTTAATTCCCTTATTGATCATCTCTTATTTAGCAGTGAAAAGCCCCTCCCCAGCACTTACAATGAATTTTATCATCATGTTGAGTAACCAGCCACTGGGTTCTTTGACTGTGAAGCAAAGAAGTTTTAAGAAATTTCCAACAGAAATTGCAAGATAGTGAAGCAATTGCTTTTATATCTCTTACCACTGTAATAATATGTCTTCTTAATATTTGAAGATTTTTGACAGACCTGACCCATCTTTTATTTCTGCATATTTTTTATGTACAGTAGTATGTTGTACATTGTCAGTACTTTTTTTTGCTGGTACTAAATATATTGCTTTCAGAATTTTCCTGCTTTCTGTTTTACATTTTGGTAAGTATAAAAACTTTTAAGAAGACAGTATATTCACTTCCAAAGAAAAATACTGCCAGATATATCTAATTTGGAATTGCCAGTGAATGAGTGTTACATAAAATGACTGATAAGACACGAAATACACCTATCATCTGAGCTTCTCCCATGACGTCACAAATTTAATGTTTATTCATGATACAGTGCAGAAATGTGTTTGCAAAATGGGCAATAGTTCATGGAATTTATGGATATTTCCAATAAGTTTAATGGTTTGTGGTTTCAATACTCCAAAATACCATTTTCATTATTTCTGGATATCACCTAACCTTGAATATGAGAGTAATAGACTTTACACGTTTTCACTGAACGCACCGATCATCTTTAAAGTTCTTCAAATTCTCTTCTTGTTCATCTCCTTCATCTCCAGTCTCTTCTTCAGTCTCCTCCTCATCTTCCTCCATTCCTTCCTCCTCACCTTCCTCTCGTTCCTCATCACCATCCTCATGTTCTTCCTCTTCTCCTAATGTCTCATCCTGATCACATTCTCTCCTGCCTTGCAACTGTGTCAGGATGCTGGTTGTCTGCATGTAAACAAAATTTTTACTTAAGAACAATGGCAATGATTCCATAAATTAGGATACTTAAAATGATCCAATTTTTAGTGACATCATATTGATATAATTTGCGGGTTGATGGTTGCCATATTTCCCACTTTTGATAAAGTGCAAAGATTAACATAACTTAACTGGTCAGGAAATCTTACAACTGAGACAGTTCTTTGTTGTTCTAAGTATCAAACTAATAATGATTGCTTGATGCTGTACCACATGACAGAAGAGTTGGTGAGTATGATTTCTACAAAAAGGAGAATTCTAAAACCAGAAGTTATGTAGGTTTGAATCACATTCTCCCGTAAGCTAGACTTTCCTCTGCATCAATATGGTCCACCACATGGTTCCTCCCATCCTTCACACTAGCTGTAAACACCATTTGGTTTGTGCCGATAGGGTCTGCCTGATTCAGACAATTGTCACATCCAATCAATGCAGGCTGCAATTCTACATCGGCTATATACGTCGGCTTTTCTACAGAGTCCAAATTTGTAACATACTCTATAGTCACAAACCCTTGTAATTGCAGAACACACACAATTTCCAGTTGCTAGATCATGGTCAATACAGTAATGGATGAGCTATATATGAGGTGAGTATTCTTGTTTGTTCTTTCAGAAACCACTTAGTTGTGGGGGATTGTGCAAATTATCATTTCAGCATGGACTCTGGATTGGCTGGAATAGGTATTGTAATTTGGGAAGCTCTACAATTATGATTGATTTTTTTGTTTAATTTGCAAAAAAGGATTAAAATAATCCAGTGTAGCTCAATATTCCCAAATGTTAATGATATATGAAATAACACTACATGTGCACAATTTCCAGTTGTTAATTAAAGTCTTTACGGTATATATTACCTTGTCATTGTCAACATCATTGGACCATTCTGCAAAAACAAAAGTTAAGATATAACTAGTCATTGACTGATAAGATTCCAATAAAAGTGATTAATATGCACAGATATTACAGAATTCTCCACTGAAGCTTGTCATCCCTTTTGAAATATCTTTGCATTTTTTTGCATGCAATTTACTGTTCTTACTTTCAGGAAATATCTCACAACACTCGGAAAATGAATATTTGAGTTAGCATTTCATAGCAATCAGACGTACAAGTCTAGAGACCCTAGAGAGAGCCAAGTGCTAGAGAAATCAATCAATTGTGAAGTACAATACTGACAAATGAGGTTTGCTCATTGGTATTGAGAGAGTGCACATGCGATTCAAATTTTAACAAAACTAACACCATTTCAGTTGATTATTAAAGTTGTTTGGAATAGAACAGCATCACGTTTATTTTTAGTAGTGGAATTGTCTTGAATACTCTAGGTGAACAGATTTCCAAGTTGATATTTTGCATTCATTTAATGTAAACGCCGATTCAACTATAGTGTGATTTTAGTTGCAAGGTGAATCACAAGTTACCCTGTTAGTTTGACAAAGCGTGACGTATAGGGCCTACATGAGCAGGTTAATTAAAGGGAGTGGGCGTGGTATGAAATTTTCAGAAAATACAAATACGTATGTGAACTAGATGTACCTGTAATCTTGCATACAATTCTGCATAGAGAGCTACAGAAATGATCAGAAATAAGCACAGAAATACAGTAACTGTCATTTCAAATAAGGTAAAAGGTGCAAACCAATTAGCTAGTACAGTGATGGCAATGAAGACCAGTGATGTGGCTATATGCAGAAGAGGGGAGACAGCTGGGGGGTGGTGAAATTGCCATCTTTGACACCAGATCATCAAGTTAAAGCCACCAATTTCACTGTGATTTTTTCAAGTTGAGAGAATGAGGTCTTACAGGGTATAGCTACATTTGTGTGACCAGACAGAGATTCATTTAACCATGGCCAGTTTCATAATTGCTGGGACAGTGTGATGGATCCAGGAGGCATTATATTAAATGGGTAACACAAACCAATGAATCACCAAACATTACCAACAATCCCTTCTGGCTGGTTGGTGACTGGTTCACACTTTGCATAATGTATGTGAGTCTTTTCAACAATTCTAAATTTTACAGTATCTGTGCTGGCATGGTTGCCAAGTTGACTTTTAAAGGCATAGTTTCTCAATTGTACAATATTTTTTGGTTTAGAGATGGTTGGCTGCAGAGAAAATCTTTTTGTTTTGTGTTTTTTTTTTTTGGCTTTTTTTTTATGTTCTTCTTTCCATTATGGCACAAGACCGGGGGAATCTGTCAAATCCTCAGAATGCAAGCTTGCCAGCAGTGGCAGTTTTGTGTGCATCAGATGTCAAACCCATCAATAATAAGCTATCCTCTGGAATTGTCTTAACTCAAGTCTTCCTTTCCTCTGGAAAGGAATTACTTAAATTTTAGGCTACAGTCATGTAAATTGCTAGAATTTGTGTTTCTGGGTTTTCTGGCTTACTGATTACTGGAATACAGTGTTGGTTGTTGCCAGCTGATACAATTTTTGTATATTCATTACACTGGTTAGGTTACACAACAAAAACGATACATTTCAAAGATGGCTTTTTGTTAGTCTACATGTATTCTCAGGGCGAATTGCCAAGGCAGAACCAAGCAAGCAATAGCCAACTCACTAGTAGCAAACAGCCAGTGAGGAAGCTGCACACAAGTATTTCTGCGAATATTTCTGATACTAAGGAAGACTTTTGTCCTGTGTGTGTAAGCCCTACCCACTGCTGCCTCATTAACTTGACAAGCCAGCACCTGCGATCACTGAGCTGTGAAGAATAATCACTTAGAGAACAATGAACACTGGACTTGCCTTCCAGTTGCCGTCCACCAGATACGGAGACAATCCCTAATGTCTAACTACAGTATACTTTTTTTTTTTTGACCAGTAGACAGTTAAACTTGATTGTCATACACATGATAAAGCCTATGCACTCAACATAGTTTCAAAATAGCTCTGGCATACATGCTCTCTATTCTGCGACATCATCAAATCAGGCTGTGAATTTCACAGTATTTTTCGTTCACCAGGGTATTTCCAAGTTATGTAGCACAAGATATCAATCACGTAATCCCTAGGCTGCAGTCACTCCGGTGAAATATTTGTGAACTATTCGTCATACATTGCCTCACTGATATCTATATCCTTTCAAAACAGCTGGTAAAAAAACCTCCTTATCCATTGTATAATATCAAATTTGCCATTTTGTCATAATTCCATAACAAGAACATATCTTATATTATTAGTTACTTTCATAGATCCTATCTGCTCCATACATATATGTCTCTCTCTTCTTCAAAACAACAAACTGCCTGCATTTTCTCTTTGCAAATCTTTCTTCATTTAGACATCATTGAACAACGCTTCAATCTTCATCAACTGCCATTTCTCCCAAACTGACAGAATAATGACAAAAATACAACCCTCCCTTTACTATTAATAAAATAACATATACAATGTTAAGTCTAAAGATGGCCAATTGACCTGAATAATGTTGAATTTTCAGAAGAAACAAAGAAATTCTTGGCACAAGAATAAATAAAATGCCACCACAGAGATCTGTTTCATAGCTTTCAACAATATTGTTACATAGAAATGTGCTTTTCTTTTGCAATTTTTGCAGAATAATGATGAAAATAAACTCCAATTTACTCTTAATAAAGGATACCAAATACTGCGCTGCTGGATCAGGCCAGCTCATTCTAATATTGTGAAGATACAACCCAATTTACCAAATCAAATGGTTACATATCTTTGCAAAAACAAACTTGCAGTTAAAGAAATCCCTCTTCTTTTTCAATTTTCTCCATTTACCCAGGTTGCATAATTTACAGATATTAGTCAAATAATTCTCAAGAGACACATGTGACGGCAATGTGGGAAATCGACCACTTGACAACTGATAGTGCATCATCCTCCACATTGACAACTGATAGTGCATCATCCTACACATTGACAACTGATAGTGCATCATCCTACACATTGACAACTGATAGTGCATCATCCTACACATTGACAACTGATAGTGCATCATCCTACACATTGACAACTGTTAGTGCATCATCCTACACATTGACAACTGATAGTGCATCATCCTACACATTGACAACTGATAGTGCATCATCCTACACATTGACAACTGATAGTGCATCATCCTACACATTGACAACTGATAGTGCATCATCCTACACATTGAGAACTGATAGTGCATCATCCTACACATTGACAACTGACAGTGCATCATCCTACACATTGACAACTGACAGTGCATCATCCTACACATTGACAACTGACAGTGCATCATCCTACACATTGACAACTGACAGTGCATCATCCTACACATTGACAACTGACAGTGCATCATCCTACACATTGACAACTGACAGTGCATCATCCTACACATTGACAACTGACAGTGCATCATCCTACACATTGACAACTGTTAGTGCATCATCCTACACATTGACAACTGATAGTGCATCATCCTACACATTGACAACTGATAGTGCATCATCCTACACATTGACAACTGATAGTGCATCATCCTACACATTGACAACTGATAGTGCATCATCCTACACATTGACAACTGATAGTGCATCATCCTACACATTGACAACTGATAGTGCATCATCCTACACATTGACAACTGATAGTGCATCATCCTACACATTGACAACTGATAGTGCATCATCCTACACATTGACAACTGATAGTGCATCATCCTACACATTGACAACTGTTAGTGCATCATCCTACACACTGACAACTGATAGTGCATCATCCTACACATTGACAACTGATAGTGCATCATCCTACACATTGACAACTGATAGTGCATCATCCTACACACTGACAACTGATAGTGCATCATCCTACACATTGACAACTGATAGTGCATCATCCTACACATTGACAACTGATAGTGCATCATCCTACACACTGACAACTGATAGTGCATCATCCTACACATTGACAACTGATAGTGCATCATCCTACACATTGACAACTGTTAGTGCATCATCCTACACATTGACAACTGATAGTGCATCATCCTACACATTGACAACTGATAGTGCATCATCCTACACATTGACAACTGATAGTGCATCATCCTACACATTGACAACTGTTAGTGCATCATCCTACACATTGACAACTGATAGTGCATCATCCTACACATTGACAACTGAAAGTGCATCATCCTACACATTGACAACTGTTAGTGCATCATCCTACACATTGACAACTGACAGTGCATCATCCTACACATTGACAACTGATAGTGCATCATCCTACACATTGACAACTGTTAGTGCATCATCCTACACACTGACAACTGATAGTGCATCATCCTACACATTGACAACTGATAGTGCATCATCCTACACATTGACAACTGATAGTGCATCATCCTACACATTGACAATTGATAGTGCATCATCCTACACATTGAGAACTGATAGTGCATCATCCTACACATTGAGAACTGATAGTGCATCATCCTACACATTGACATATATAGCGGTGTTTCATGCGTGAATGGGAAAATGAAAGTCTCCTTTTCCTCTGGAATACGAACAACTTTTGTATTCTGTTGCATTTATGAAATGGGACTTTCCAAATTCTAGCACAAACATTGGTTTAGTCTCATGATGTAATGGGAGCATGAATTACAAACTTTCGGAAGTAGATCTGCAATACACATTACACAGATACTACACCTGTTGCTAGGGAGTTACTTGCATCCAAGTGAACATCTTCATCAGGTTCTTCTGTCTTGATGGTTACTTTGACTGAATGATGGAAAGCAAATTGAAACATAGCTATTTTCCAATTATTTCAACTTAAATGTTCAAATCTACACTGAACAACACAGTATTTAAGGTTGAAATTTATGTTGAAAACCAGAAAGCCAAAAGGCTTTGTGATTCCTTGCCATATGGTTATATTATAACATGAATTACCCACATGACAAGTATAAGATCAACTACATTTATTGTTCTTGAATACACGATATCAATAAGCCTATAACCCAAAATGAACTTTCACCTCTTAAAACATAAAGGTGCAAAACTTGACAGAAATCGTCTATTCAAACATGGGCAATCCCTCACAATTAACCTTCTTGAGATTAAGTGTTTCAAGATTTTGACCACTCATTACTGAACTACTGAATATGAGTGCAGACATGCAACGTATGAAATCACTCATTCTCTTTTTGAGATACCTGTAGGAGTTAACATGATTTTGACCCTTTGACCTCTAGTGACTCCAGTAGGACCGATCCACAAACCAAATTTGAGATCAGTCACGACTACCAACATTCAAACCTTTCCGTTCATGCATTAAGCATTTAGCATTTTCTCTTGAAAGTTGAAAATACACTTTTATTAAGCTTATCACTGTTTTTGTGGTCAGTTTAGCATACAGGGTAGTGACTGCTACAGTACCTCTATCATTTTAAAGACACCCTTGCATATCCCAGCCATGTTTGAAATGCATGTAATTTTTCCAGTATGTGGCCTTGTGTGCACAAGGTTTCCAGACTTTGACCTCGGTTCATTGACCTTTAAACCTAGTTCATTTGCTTTAATACGATACAATTAAGCGACATACCAAGAAAATACATTCAAAGAAAACTTCTGCACACTGAGACACTGCAGGGACAAAAATTAACACAAATGACCAGTGGCGTACAAAAACAGCAAAGGATAATACTTACTGCTGTACATACATGGTATGTAGAAAGCAAGTCTGATTTATGGTGGAGCTATTCAGCTATTGCCTTTAAGCCGTTTTCAGGGTTAACTGTGCAGTAAGTTGACATCTCATTCAATCGGAGTTTCATGCAATGTTTATCTTTGGTGGCAAACAGTACTGACATACACTGACTTTAATTTCAACAAACATGTATCTGTTTAACTAAACACTAAGGTTTCTCACAGTACCTACTCATGGCAAAGCTCAATTATGGGTAATAAGTTTTCACAATGTGACCTCTATTGAAATCAAAATAACATTCCAACTTTAAAGAAGCAGTTCACATGGCAATAGAGTGGACCATGTGCTCACTGAAAGAAAACTTCCAACATCTCGATTTTGAAGTTCAACAAACATTTGCTACTTGAAATATGGTGTATTTACTAACTAAGGTACCAATCACTCATCATTTCAGAAATAATGTTAAATGATGAATGACCTCATTCCTGACATCTTAGAGTTGGTTCATCTAGTTTGTAAGCACCTACATGATTTGACTGGAGGGTCAGGTCCACGATCTTCTCTGCAGTCATCAACAACAAATTCCTCTTCCACAGGCATTCCTATTAAAGAAAGATAAAATGCAACAATTGTGATACTGAAGATGTGTACAATGAGGGCCACGTACTGTAACTTTCAATGCCACCACACTTGGTATCAAAGGGGAATATATTACCGAGCAAAATTTGTACTGTACTTTTATAAATTTGCAACAAAGAAATATTAGAACATTAAAAATTATTTGCAACAAAAATATAATTGATTACATAAAGAAAATATATTTGCAACAAAATATATTTACAAATTAAAATTTCTGTGCAACAAAAAATTACTTACAAATTCAAAATATATGTGCAAGTAAAATATTTTTACAAATGATAAATGTATTTGCACGAATAATATTCAGTATTTACTACCTAAAATATATATTTGAAAGGATAATATACCTGCCTGAAAAATTTATTTAGAAAAGCATTTTCATCAAATCTTTTAGTTGCTAAATTGGATACAAACACATGAATTTCATTAATTTCATTGATGTCCTTCAATCAACAACATTCCAGCTGCAATTGAATATAATACTAGACACAATAGCAACATTTAATACATTATCATAAATTTTTTTCTTTCTGAACTAGGAAGATCTAGATTTTTTCGACAGTGCTATTTTATTACACATTGTCTCCTGTACATAATCTTTTACTTGTAGACAATAGTCACCTTTTTTGCAGCAAAGATATACCTGGGGATCACGATTGTATAGCACTGAATACTTTCTAAGAAAACCCACAAGGAAATAATCTCTTTTTGACATGTTCTTTTTTGATGGCATGCCAAAACTGCTTTAACATTAAAACTTTTCTCACAAACTGATACTAAAATTTTGTCTCTCCTGTATGTCCTCCTTCATGATACACTAAATAACCTTTTTATTAATGAATATTTTCTGACGGTTTTTTCACAGAAAAGGAATCTCACCTGTAAGAGTGTTTTCATGTACTGTTTTGATTCTTTCCTTGCCATAACCACAGAGAAAGGGTTTCTCCAATGTAATTCTACGTAACGGTATGAAACAATAGGTACGTTTAATACGTCGAATAATTTCATCTCTGCTTTCCTCTTGAGTGTGATCTCTTCCAGGATCCAAACATTCTTCATTTGGTCTTTCCAGTAAGTTGACATTCTTTGAAGATGCTTCTTCATCATCGGCTCCATCCTCCAAACTGATTTCTGGATTACATGAGATGCTCTGACCTGGTTCCCCCAATTCTGATTCTTCTTCTTTGATCTGTGGGTGTTCTTGAGTACAAGAGAAGGATTCTCCGTCAATTCCTGACAAGAAATTAAAAAAAAGAATGTCAAAGGACTTTGTGATTCCTTGCCAATATTCATGAAGAACAGAGGACATGTACATACTTTTGTTGAAATTAAAGTACCTTATTGGATTATTGACCAACACACATGGGTTGGTCAAGATTATGCTTCTTGAGATACAATCTTTAAAACTTTTTTCAGTTTGACCTCTGGTGACCTCACGACCTTTGACCTGTACCAAAAATAATAGGGATCATCTAGCTAATATGAACAACCCACACAAAAAGTACAACATTAGTCACAGCTTGTTTACAAGGGTTTCACATTTGCCCTCTGGTGACCTTAAATGACCTTTGACTTCCACCAAAAACAATAGGGATCATTTACTCAATATTAGTGACCCACATATACCAAGTATATATGAAATTAGTCACCATTACCCTTCTTGGAATATCGTGTTTACAAGCAAGACGTCACATTCACACACTCACACAATATCAACATCGCATTGATTCCTTTTGCCTTCTGCAAGGAATAAACCAGCCTGACGATACATACTGTACTTACATACTTTACTACAAAACAACATCTACAATCTTAGTCTAAAAGCTGGCCAAATAACCCAAATAACTTTGCAGTTCCACAAAGAACAATGCCATCATTGGAACCAGAACAGGATAGAGATTACGGCACATACGAAATATGTTTCTGAGCTACACAAAGTCAAACAGATATGCATCAAGTTTTGCAATATTTTGTACTGTTTTGCAGAATAATGACAAAAATATGTGTACCCTTCAAGCGATTGTTACTAAAGAATATCAAAAGTGCAGGGTGCGATTTGGCCATCCAACCCCAAAACCTTCGTTTAAATAAGAAACAGGTTTTTCAAACAAAATGGTGATGCAATTGGAAAAGACATACAACCTTCAGAGCAGGCAACTTTCTTACTTTTTATTGCAACTTACTTTATTCTCCCTTGTGTTTCAAGACACTGTTCATATTACCTCCTAGTGAAAAATTGAAACCAATAAGGGCTGCCACTGGAGAGCCTCTACATCCTACATAATGTCATAGTAGTCTACACATATGCATGGAAAAATAAAACTTTCTGTTTCTCTGAGATCTAGGAAACTTCTAAAATGCTGTTATATCCCTGAGATGGAGTTTCAAATTCTAGTCAGGAAAAATCCCAGTCAGTCTCATGATGTCATGAGATTTTCTGGGGTTGATCTGCAATACACATTACATAGATACTACACCTGTTGCTAGGGAGTTATCTGCATCCAAATGAACATCTTCATCAGGTTCTTCTGTCTTGATGGTTACTTTTACTGAAATTTGGAAAGCAATGTATATGTATAAGTTATTTTGACTGAGATTTTCTAAATTCAGAATTGAAACCTACAGTAGTATATATGTAACTTTCAGTATTTTAAAGATAACCATGTAAATTGTGCCAACAAGCGCTCCTACCACAGTAATATCGCATCTTTGTCAAAAGAGTTCTTATTTCAAAGATTGGTTCTATTCAAATGTCGAAATCCATCAAGACTTTTAATGTAAAAGCTTTCAGTTTTCACTTTTGGAAATACCTCTTTGAGTAATACTGTACCTCTTTGAGTAAAGTTTGATTAAATTTAGCTATCTCCATCTTTTTTTGTGATCAGAGAAATACAGAGTGGAGGTCACCAGCTCTGTTGATCTCAAGTTAACACTGACCATTCCAAAAATCCAATACAGAATCTGTTCTTTTCTTCATATTTTTATTTGCAAATCCAGGGTGATTAAGGCTCATACACTTTAAAATATTGAGATACTGCACTGACCTTCAAGTTCTGACCTTCATTGATCTTTACCTGTCGCATCTTAAATTAATGTGATTTAAAAGAACTGTTCTTGCGAGAGTAAGGAATAAGATCAAGATATTACCGATTTCAAGTTAAAGTGATTACATGCATAGGCAAAAAGTAAAAACATTTAAATTTCATCTCCAAAAGTTTGGTAAGGCTTTTAATTACACCATTCAGATAATCTGGGAAAATAAATAAGTTTCAGTTGGTTAATTTTGCAATATGATTTCAAATTCTTCTAACATAACGACAAAAAATGTAGAATACGATAATGTAGTGGTTGACAGTTTTCATTCAAATCAACGGTGCACTTCTTCCAGCAAACCAATGGGAAGTATACTACTGTAGTATTGAATATTCAGTTACAACTCAGGATCACTGACGCTGCGGGCAAGGTTGTGTTCAGTTCGTAGGTTATTTGTAAATACAGTGTTTCCTCTCACCAAATACTACAATTCCCGATACCTACCAAGGAGCGACGACTTGAGTACCGTAGTATGTTTTCGATACACTAGTGAGACATGTACTGTTGCATATTCATTATGTAGGCGGTTATAGTAAGAACCGTTAATTTTCAAATATGGTTTCTGTTTTTTACTGTTTTCATGCCAATCCCGCTGCTTTTCAAAGTAGTTACTGTCATTTTCCTTCATTGAAAGACATAGTCCATTCATGTACAACCTCGCGTGTACATTTAAAAATAAAGAAAAAGTTAAGATCAATCTTATCTTTTTTGGTTTTTCAGTACACATGCAATCACTTTAAGACAATATTCATTTATTTTTTTGTTTCAGATACAATATTTTCAGTCTGTAACCTCTGCTAACCTCCAATAAATACAACATGGGTGTTTTAAACACTAGAGACTACTAAAACATCAAAAACAATCTTTCTGACATTAAAGATGTGTTTAATACTTCTGATGATTAAATATCAACTGGCACCAGGAATTAACCTTGAGTCATAAGTAAAGGAATAGTGGCCATGTGCCAACGAAAGACTACATGACTTCTACCCCATCTGTCACATTCATGAAAGTTGAACTACAGATTGTGGATTAGTGTTTACAAGGTTTCTTACCTTTGAAAGACCTTAAAACTCCATCGACAATAATCATAATCTGTCATCTACTTGTAAACACTAAAATTAAGCTACCATAATACAATACTATAGGATAACTTGTACTGAGACACTGCAGTGTACACCAGAACTACCCGTGACCTCTGCAGAACACAAACAACCTTTGACCTCTACACAGCAACAGATCATTTACTTACTATGGTACATACATGACATTAATCTGGAAACAAGCTTGCATGAATGATTTTCAAATAAATTGAATGTCAGTAACAACCTTTCACAAAAAGAAAAAAAAAACATTTCCTTATATTGCAGCAAAATTTAATGTTTACTTTACAGTGAGATACTGTGTATAAGATTTTCAAGCAATGGCATACAGTACCATATTCATACTTAAATTCAAATGTAACTTCCATGAAAACTTACAGTATTCCGGTTTACTACTGTAATTATTTATTCTGTAGCCTATGGTTACCTAATGTGCATGTCAAAGGTCAAACTCAATTACTATATTCAGTGACAAAGTTAACAGTCCACAATTTAATGTCTATCAAATGCAAATATTCTTTTAACCTTTTTTTTCTGTGTATTTTTTTTACCACTGGCTCACACAAATTAGATTACCAACATGCCAAATTTGAAACTCAAGCTACATTTGGCATATACTTTACATGGTGTACTATTAGTAACTGAGGTGCCATACACACCAAAATAAAGTACTGTACGCACAGGTAAAAATTACATAACATTTGGCAAAAATGACGCAAAAATGACTGCAAGAAATTTAGTTCTAGTGCACATATGTATCATCTTTTTGCACCTACATGTTATGGCTGAAGGGTCAGGCCAATTATCTTCTGTCCAGCTATCACCAACATAGTCCTCTTTCACAGATTTTCCTGGAGAATAGACACAATGCCACAAATAACTGTGATAATGTAGACATGTTAAGTTAGGGCCACCGCACCCTCTGATATCAAAACAGCACTGCTGTGCATGCATGGTTTCAGTGTTACAATATTGCGGCTGTGATAATGTGCCACACTTGAACGGTGTTCCCTGTCCTACACCATCTACAGTAATCTTTCTAGGAAGAGATTTTGTGGTGTCCTTTGACATTCGGTTCATTTGCACTACACATCTGGAGTTTCTGTAAAGTAGCTGCTACAAATAACAGACATCATGGTCACAGTTCATACATACAGAGTTTGTGGGTCAGATTTACATACCGACATACTTCTGTGTATGTCCAAGGCCATAATAATGTGCAGTAGAAGATTCCAAGGTTCCATGTTTATGTGGAAGGTTCCCATGGTTTGATGTTTCTGTGGTTCGATGTTCCCAGGGTTTGATGTTTCTGTGGTTTGATGTTCCCAGGGTTTGATGTTCTCAAGGTACTGGCTCACTTTTCCGTTGTTTCAAACAGTTGACAAATGACACAATGCTAAACATAGACCTAGAGACAAATTAGGCTCATGCCAAAACCAAATTGCAGGCTCCGCTACTTCTGACAAGACCATGATCGAAATGTTATTTCAGGCATGCTGGATGAGGGAGGAGCAAACAGGGGCAGGCATAAGTGGTCATCTTTTTTTGGTGGTAAGCAATTTGCACTTACTGAAGTCAAGGTTTAACTCCCTTCAAGTTCAAGTTACATTTTTGGTAGAATTGCATTCCACCTAGGAGCATGAGTTCCACCTAAATTGAATGAGTTACACTCACATAGAGTTATAGGTTAAGTGTTTGTACAGCTTGCCATACAGCCAGCTACTACTAGTGATTTCCACGTACGGTATCAACAAGCTTCTCGGTCAAACTTGATCACCATCGGGCCGAAAGTGATGTTTACATCTAAAAATGATGCGCTTGGACTGTGCAGCTGTTAATGGCCAAAGTCACAGAAAGTGGATTTTGGAAATAATGTCCTATACTAGGAACTGGGGACATTAAATCTTCGTACATTGCACCTTGGGAATATGTGTTGAGCCCTTGGAACATTGAACCCCCGGAAAATCAAACCCTTGGTACTGTGAACCCTGAAAACATCGCAGCTCGGAGTCGGAAATACTTCAAGAGACCTCTGGAACAATCAACCTACGGAACATTGAAATCTGAACCCATGGGAACACTGAACCATGAAAACATTGCCATTGCCTAAATTTGTACAGTTTGAAGTTGTAGGTTAATGTTACTGTAGATAGTGTAGCCTACCTATTCCGAATATGTATTGTACTGTAATTGTATAGTGCGTCCCCATATTTTCGTGCGCCCCCTATTTTCGTTAAGTAGGCACATACAACGTGAAACTTACATCTATTTTAGGCTAACCTAACTGCACGAAAATACGACCCACCATATTCTACTACAGTACCAGGTGTACAGTATGAGGAGTTAGTAATACTAATAGCCTAATAGGCTATGCACACGGGGTCTTGTGTTTACGAAGAGGACTGTCTCAATATCATTCATTGCTGATATGGCAGCTGAGAAGTTTGATGTAAACTAAACAATGATTTCTGAATAACAGTTAATGTACATACTTTGAGGTGAACGGGTGGATGTAAACATTCTTACACAGTACATCAACGGCAGCAGCGATATTTCTGTAGCTCAATCACGCCATGGGTTACCCACAGAGGTAACCATGTCTCTGTGTGTACCGTACCAGTATTTATTACTGTGCCACAACTAAAAAAGTACAAAGGAGAGAAGTAGCTATAGAACGCCAAAGGGCCAAAATTAAACATCGGTGGAGGCGTGATTGGTTTTAATCGGCAAGCACTCTCCAGTCTCCATAAAGTTGTTGTGACACTTTTACAATTGTCCTTCCACAGGTTTTTGGGTGATAAAAATATTCGCTGAGTGTATCATTAGTTATTATGGCTCTAATTTAGAATCGGTGCCCACTGCCCGGAACTGACGTCAGAAATGATTGTCGAAGCACGACAAAGGATTTAGTCCGGGAGCCCAGAGAATTTATTTTAGTTAGTTTACTCACAACTCTAAGGATAAAGATAGCAGGATACCTTTTGTCGTTACTCACAACATCCGTATCGACCCCCTTCTTCAACTTATCAAACGTGACTGGAAAATGCTTAGTCCTGACGATCAGCTTAAGTCTATTTTTGCCTCCCCTTTTGTGATTGCTAGACGTCAACCACCCAATTTGGGCAATCTACTTGTCAGAAGCACACTACCTGACCCCAACCCCAGACTCTCAGGTAACAGGCCATGCGGTAAAAACAGATGTCTAGCGTGTAAACACATGAATTGTAGCAAATCTATTTCAATTAATAGTAAGACAGTATATCCAGGTCCCTTCAATTGCGACAGTGCTAACATAATATATCTGCTCACTTGCGACCTTTGCCCCTCAGTTCACTACATAGGACAATCGAAACCCCCTTCCGTCTCAGATTCAACAACCACAAAAGTAGCATCAGAAATAAAAAAGCGGCTTACCCGTTTCGATCCATTTCAACTCCCAGGGTCATGACCTTTCACACCTAAGGTTTTGTATACTGGAGGGCAAGTTCAACTCCACACATAAAAGACTGCTCAGAGAAACCACTCTTTATTGTTACCCTAGGAACTATCAAGGCCAATGGACTTAACAAGGATCTAGCTTTTCTCTCCAATCTTGAGTATTTTAGGTGATAGATTGCTAAGCACCTGTGTTCTCTTTATACATTTCTTTATTTCTTTAGTTCTTAGTTGTCTATCCTTTATCACTTTCAGTGAATCGTTCTTGTGTGTAAACTTCAACTTGTATGCCATTCAGTGCTATCTTGATCTCGTCTGAGGAAGGACAGAGCTGTCCGAAATATAATTATAATAAAATTTGTTGGTTCTACAACAGGCGTCACTGTATGTTTTGTTTATGTTTATACCATATATATATATATATATATATATATATATATATATATATATATTGAACACGCGATATTGTTCAAAGAATCATTGCTACTCTGAGTTTCACGCTCTTAGTGTGTCGATCATCAGGCAAGTGGTTGTAACTGTGTATGGGCCAATGCTACAGTGAGCTAACGTTTTCGACTTGTACGGTTCGGTGGTTTTTGTTCGTGTGTGTTTCCATGTCTACATGTGGAGATGAACTCTGTTCTTTTATTCAAGTTGTTCTCCTTGTTGCGGATTATTTGAACAATATCGTGTGTTCAATATATATAAACAAGCTCTACTAACAAGTATTGAGCACTTTCATAGTTAGAAGTGACCAAATTCATTTCATATATATATATATATATATATATATATATATATATATATATATATATATATATATATATATATATATATATATATATATATATATATATATATATATATATATATATATATATATATATATATAAAGTACTACTTCTGAAAGTCTTACACAAGTGTGTGAGCAGAGACCGACCCAGTTGGTCATAAGAACCAATATTTGCTCCCATTACAACTTGCAAGGAGTATTTTTTTTTCTTTTTGTTACTCAAAAGTATCGACATCATTTAACCTAAAAAAAAATTATCTTAATCACTATGGGTGCGCTACAAGCTCATGTTTATCCTTGTTTCCCTAGTAATACCTAATAAAGGTAGCATACCCCTATTAATAGTGCCCCATTAATTTAGACGATAAATCACAAATGTAATGTGGTCTCTAAAGCCTTGTAGAAGTTTTCAACAGAAATAAGCTGCCACTCTTTAGAAAGCTGAGAAATTGGCCATTCATGGCTTTTTCAATTTTCCGTACCGTAGGTGGTTAGTTTGTCTGTCAGAGGTCGTCCGAGTTACCATACCTTGTCACTGGGGCAAATCACACATCTCCTCGAATGATACTGTTCCGCTAGCTCAAAGTCCATAACTTTTCCATAATTGCTTCGATTGGCACCATTTTCACACCTTGTATAACTCAACTCGCCTACTTCAATATTCAATCCACAATCTGATATGTATTACAATTTTTCATAGATTGTTATTCTCATTCATGCAAACTTGCAGATGACGGTGGGATCACTATTCAAGACTAAGTGCATGGAGCTGTAAACACAAGGGAAGTGACGTTTTCTGCTATCTGGGGAGTTTGAAAAGCAAAACTTTTCTTGTACACCCTGGTAGTGGCGCTCCGCTTAGATAATCCTGTCCGCAACACTCGCATTTACTATACTTGCAGAGCTTCCCAGTAAAATCTATTCTCTCCCCTCTAATACAGTGCCACAACTGTCAGCCCCGAAAATGTCAGTACACACCTATGTGCCCTAAAATTTCGGAGAGTGTTTTTCATCGAAGTGAACCTCGTGAGTTGATTTTCGCTCTCGTGGGCCTTTGCTCTCCTGTAGGCTGCAGTCAAGGATTGAAGTAGTTCGATAAATCATGGGTGGCCGTTTTAATTAGCCACTGAGTCTTCGGAAAAGAGAAAAATTACAATACGATGTTCCGGATTGGGAGTTAGGCCTGTATTCAGAAATGACGAATAAACCAATATCCACTTCAGTGGGTGATGTAGAACTTGATGGGTTCCCCATCTACAGTACATCTCTAAGGGCTGCATGGTGCCTCATTCTCAAAGACTCATGGTAGTAACTTAAGAGCATCGTCCACCCCCTTCCTCCACATCATCTGGGGTATATATGACAATGGATACAACACGTATTAGTACAAAACTTCGATATATAGGCGTATTGGCCTTGTTCCAGGAGGGCAACTTCCTCCCAGTCATTTTGTTTTTTCGGGGACCAACTATGCAATTCTTCAGGCAGACCGCATAGCTGGCTACCTTACTTTTCATCAGTGGAGAATATTATAAATTCTAAGAAAAATTTGAACCTAAGGGGGAAATCGATAGGCAAATTATGTCAAAACTGAACTGAAAGATGGTGTCATCTTTCCGACGTTTTCCAAGTATTGTAACGGAAACTGGAGGTCTCTTTAACGTAAATTGTTTTCTTTAACCCATCATGTTTTTTGTTAAGTCCAAAGCAAGGTCGAGTCCCGACCTTTCCTCCTTAAAATCCAAAAATAGATTTTTTTCTAGAAGAGAGCGGATGTGTGACGTCACCGTAACACGCATCCGTTGAACAAAGCAGTAAAAGAGGGGTTTCTTTTGTCAGTGAGTTCTGACCAATAGACGGTCGACAGTGTACTGATGGAAAATTCCAGTAGTAGCGTGGTTTGTAGAGTTGTTTTATCTCGCCACGAGGAGACGGAGTTTTCGACTGTGGCAGGAAAACATCTAAGGGGTGCTTCACTCTTACTTGATAACATGTAAGTTGTTCCGATTCGAACGGTATTGTGTGTTGAACGATTATGTGCATGGTACGGCTATTTTAATTTAATTTGTAAGTTGAAAAGTAAGTCAAGTTCCTCCGAAGTTAATATTTCCGATAGTTAAGTGTAAGTAAAAGCAAGGTGCAGTTATCGGCGGTAGAATCTAACGTTATGTGACCTGTCGTTAGCCTGTCCGTACTCTGAGACCGAGAAAACTTTATTAGCAAGTAATATTTATGCAAATCAAAAATTTTATAGGCTAAGTAATACATCTGTGACATGTTGGTCTAGGCAAGTTTTATCACCGGTCGCTAGTTAACTAAAGAGCCTTGAAATTCTATAATTGACGAGGGCGGGTTAATATTTCTTATCGTTACGCTAAGAGGGAATGCAAGTTCTGAGTCGAGGGTTGCGGGTACAAATTTTATCCTGAATCCACCGTTATTTCAATCGTTGTTTCCCCTTAATCTAATTAATATACATCATAGGATATTGACGATCGGCGGAGCTAATGTTGTAGACGTTTAGTCAGAAAGAGCCCGTGAAATTTGAAAATAACAACAACAGATCTCGGCAGGAGCCGATAACTGCGTAAGTGCGTAACTGCGTAAGTGCGTAACTGCGTAAGTGCGTAACTGCGTAAGTGCGTAACTGCAGCAAACTTTGTAAATGGGCCATTGTTTTGCTGTAGGGTCTTGTCACTGCGTAATTGGGTGTTCACATAAGTAGCTTGGGGACAGCCCAGTATATTATCATTTGCTTTTTTTTTTAATCTCAATCCAATTTTTGTAAAGTCTGCCATTGCCATAACTCGTGATTCATGCACCATTTGATCAACCGAGATTATTCAATAAAATCAGTTAACTTTACAACTCGTCTCCTCTGATGTTTTGAGTGATTTTGAAGCTTCAATCCGTAGACTGTGGAAGACAACGGTCGACGTTACAGTATTGCATTTGGCATCATCAAAATCATGACCTAGTTTAAAGTTTACCACTAATGTTATATCTGTTACGTCACTGAACAGTTATTCATTTCTCCAGTATTTATGCGAAGTCCGTATTCAGTGGCTCATCATGTAGTCATCAGTTTTAGACATTCACTGATTGACCCTAAAAATCAGTGGCAACTTGACTAAGTTTGGGGGGTTATCTTTCTGAATTTTCGATGAGTCTTTCTCTTTCATTTTTTTTTTATTTTTTTCACCCTCACCCCTTCCTGCTTGAACTTCGAGTCTTCAGCGCTGGCTCATAGTGTCCAAACTTCAATTCCTCTGTACGCCACTCACAAACTGATGTTGACGGGTCCACTTAGATAGTGTCATTTCTGCTTTCCCCTTTCTTCAAACCTCTCCCCCCTTCAAACCCTCTTCATATTCAACATGAGTAAAACGTAAAAAAAAAATAAGCTGAAATTTGTAAAGACAGAGAGATATTGAATTGCCATTTCCTGCAAGCTGAGGTTTATGATAACCTAAAAAACAATCACACAATGAACCTCCCCTCTAATCATTGCTGTCTCACTGCAGGGCCGTATGTAGGAAAGGACGTTATCAGGCTTGGTCGAACGAAAAAAAAAATGCTGGTTGACGGTTCCCCTATGAAGGACTGGGAAAGAGGACCATGTAGGAATTAATGAGTACCAAAGGGAATATACGGAACCCCATCCATTTCTATGAGACCGTTCAAAAAGTCCCGTAACTTTCCTATTGAAATTGTCAAAACTCCACAATGATTCCCATTGATGATGAATGTAAGCAGATGTAAATCCAAATGTAATGGGACCCTGTTGGAATTTTCTTATTTGACTCCACTAATGATTAGATCTAAAGGCATTGATACAAACTATGGTTCAGTAAGAGACATCTGTCTTACTCGAAGATTTGATGACAAAAAGAGCTAGCCTCTGAGATTAAAAGTTTGCAAAGATGCAGCCATTAGGTCAGAGCTTCAAGTCAGGGATCACACAAGTATATCAGCCCATTACGGTATTTAATCATTCTAGATACAGAATTGCTACATGGTGAGGATATGCAAAGTCTCCAAATATCTTATAGAGTTGTTAGAGCTGAACCGAAAAACAGTTACTCTAACTGGAAACTCCTAGACTGTAAACAGTTACTCTGCTACACTAAGAAGTCTACACTGACAACAGAAAAAAAAAAAAAAAAACTAGAGCACCAATTGGTGCAGAAGCTCATACCGCAACATCCTGAATGTACCATTTGTATCATTATGTCAAATTATAGGTACCACTGAGTATCATTATACCAAATCATCAATACTGTACAAGAGAATCTGTAGGACTGCACAATTTTCAGAATTTCATAAAGTAGAGCCCCAACAGTGCAGAAGTTTGATCTTTGTCAATAAATTAAAGTTGTGAAAATTTTGATGGGTACTACCAAATAACAATGCTTATAATTAGCATCACAATTAACATCCCATAATTATGGAAACTCTCAATTTATACTAATTTTCCTTTATGGTTTGTACTGGCTGTGGGTATATGAATTTGTACTAATGTGGAAAAGTGAATGGTCACAAGTTTTCTAAAACCAATTTAAATCATTAGCTACTCACTCATTAGTGGTAATTTACATGTGACTCATAATGGGGTCCTCTTAGTTGAATATTCATCAGTCCCTAGAAAATTGACACAAAAGTGATATGTTTTGTGAAGACTAACTGAAGTTCATGAAACAACTCAAAGTGCCCCATTACGTCCAAATACTGGTCAACATACTGAGGGCAATACAGAGTTTCCGTTCGCATACCAACTGACACTGTCCAATTACTCAATTATCATTCATGCACGCTAGGGATATTTGAGATGTGTATGAGAGGTTAAAAGGGGCCCTTTAACAGTAGAAAGAGGCAATTTGCAGAATTCCATAAAATGGGCCATTGGGCCCACATGGGGGTCTTGGACTTTCAATTCCTGAACACACTGAAGGGACCAATAACTGAGCATCATTGTGACAAACCATCAACATTGTACAATATAATCTGTAGGAGGAGCATTTTGTAGAATTTCTTAAAATGGACTATAGGGTCCACATGGGACCTTAAACTGAAACTTTTTTGTACACCCCAGATGAAGCACCACCCAGGAATAATTGTGTTCAAGTTAAATATAAATCCATGGATACATGTGTGAGAAGCAACATTTGAAACAGAATTTCACATAATGGGCCATTGGGCTCACATGGAACCTTGGACCAAAAATTCCTGAACACCCCGAAGGGACCAATAACTGAGCATCATTGCGACAAACCATCAACATTGTACAATATAATCTGTAGGAGAAGCATTTTGTAGAATTTCATAAAATGGGCCAAAGGGCCCACATGGGACCTTGGACCAAAAATTCCTGAACACCCTAAATGGTCCAGCACCCAACAGACATTGTGTCTAAGTTTCAGGCATATCCGTGAAAGCATGCCGGAATAAAAGCATGTGGAACAAATTGTGGACAGACAGACAGATTGACAGACAGATATACAGACAGACAGATAGACAGACAGTGTGGACAGACAGTGTGGACAGACAGATTGACAGACAGTGTGGACAGACAGATTGACAGACAGTGTGGACAGACAGACAGACAGACAGTGTGGACAGATGTGGTAGACAGATAGATAGACAGATAGACATAGATAGACAGACAGATAGATAGACAGATAGATAGACAGGTAGACAGACAGACAGATAGACTGATAGATAGACAGACAGATAGACATAGTGACGGTGGCGGATCACAATAGCTCAAACAGCTCTTTGAGCTGGTTTGAGCTAAAAATCAATTAAACACGAAGGAAATCCTTGTTTGACTAAATGTATTACTTCAGTTCTTTAAACCTGCAAGTTGTACAATATGTGTAGACCTACAATAATACTAGAAACAGAAAAACAAATTATCTTTGACTTAACGTACAGCTAATCTATGGCATACATTGCACACATTAGGGCAAGATAAACCATATGCATTTTGCAGTCTCTGGAGACTGAATTTTGGAATGACCATAAAAGTCACTTCCAACTTTAAAATCCATGGTACGTATGAAGTTTTTTGCGGCTCCGATAAGAGCAACTCCTGAGATTTCCATTTTGTCGGGAAACCAAACACAGTTCACCCAGAGGGTATATAGAGAATTCATAAGCACCAATCTGTAAAAATAGACAGCACACTTTCTGCAGTAATGTCTGTAAGTTGAGAGGGAACAGCAGAGGAGAAAGAAAGGATAGGTTAAATGTTACCAAGAGGACTTAATTGAACCCCTTCTTCTCCCCATATTTCCAAAGCATATGTGTGCACTGTATCCAATGTACCCTTTACTACAAAACTGTATACATAGGGGATTGTGAGTAATAATATCTGATACAAGGATACATTAATGTAAAACTGACATAGAAATTACAGCTTAGAAGAAGGGAAAAGTCAACACATTCATTGGTATCGCATTTATTAGGCCAAACTGCATACGGAAAATTCATGTCTGATGTTAACAATCCTTCCCTCACTTAAAGGGAAATAGGGCGTTTAGAAGACACCAACATGACTTGCAAAAGAAATAGTTTTAGTCATTGTTAAACCATCACGTCTCATCAGTAAACACCTGACAAAAGCTTCATCTCCTCAAAACATTATGCATGTGATGAGTAACGGAAGATGCATCATTTGAATTTTGAAAAGTTTGGGTGAACAAATTAGTGCTGAGCAACTAATAACTGAGTTTCTATCTGTGAGAAACTTATTTCCTGAAAAAAAGGCTACTGTCCTTTCTTACTTTGAATAATCTATCCTTCTGCATCCACAAACATTGGTTTTAATAATATGGGTGTTTTCTGTAAAACAAACACCCTATTTCCCTTTAATGATGGTAACTTTATAAAGAAGTACTAATATATTAATGAGAATTATTCTATTGGTTTGTTTGGTATGCACTTAATGAGGATGACAGGAAAAACGATGACCAGTTAAGAATTAGTTGATTCAAGAGAATTATCCATCCAGAGAACTATCAGAAATAATCTTAGTATACAATGGCCATACCATTTAATATATGAAGGCCATACCATTCAATATATGAAGGCCATACCTTTTACTGTATGAAGGCCATACCATTTAATACTGTATATGATGGCCATACCATTTAATGTATGAAGGCCATAGCATCTAATATATGACAGCCATACCATTTAAAACATTGAACCTCATCAAGGTGAAATATTGTGTAATATATATTAAGTATGTTTCTCTTGACTGCAGGAGGCAAAGCAGTAACTTTATTTAACCTGAAATCTGGTTTGTGTGTATAATTTGTTCAATTTGCACATTTGTTTGGGCGAATAGCCATTCACTAATACTGACCTCATCACATGATGGTTTATGATAAACAATCCTAACTTGATACAGGGATTGAACTTTAATTGTTTTATACAGTATGTGGCTTCCTGGTGCAGTTAAATGACTCCCAGTGAGTGAAAGCAAACACCACATCAAGTCTACTGTATAGTAATTATTAACACTCAAAGTTTAAAAATTGCAAAATTACAGCTGGGTAAAAACTAAGTTGAATATATATAGTATAATTTGTAACTATGGCATAAAAATACAGTAAAAGTGAAAAAAAAAAGAAATCATTCAATTGGATTTGCGTGTAATTTCCTCCATCTTAATCCTAACATTTTAATGCCATTTTACATCAGGATTATTAAACATGTAAGCCTCCAGTTGACCAAAATATCATTCTCATAAAACTCAAAATAATTTTGAGGTCCTTTGCATTCTATTCTTCATACTTTTACATTGATGCTACTTCTTTCCAGTAAGATATTTAATGCTTACAAAGTACTTCTTTATTTTATTTATTTTTTTTGTCACACAATTTTCAATTAATCCATTGAAAAGGAAGTTAAATGTATGCCTATTCAACAGCTTTTAAGCTCCCATGAAAATAAATGTTTTCTCTCGATTACAGTAAAGTTCAATCTGATATTTTAATTTTACTTTCAAAATGACCATTTTGTCAACAGTACTGCAATGTTGAGTCTTCTTCAATGTTTCTTTAAATATTAGTCCTTCCTTATGTATCCTCACCTGTCCTCACCTGTATGAGTGTTAAGGGTCATCTGACATAAGGGCTGCCTCACAAATCTAATCCACGATCATTTCAGAGTGAGTTGTTGCTACCCATTGTAATAACGACAGCAATTGGACAGTAATCAGTCATGCTCCAGTGCCACCTATTCCTCAAAACATACACATAATTTGCTAAAATCATGCCTCCAGAAAACCTTTTCTACATGATAGAACACCACATGATACCCAGATATACCATAATGTTTAGAGTATGTTCCTCTTGAGAAGGGATAAACATGTATGATATCATGTGAGGATTGCCTGCCAGTGCACATATTACCTGGCATCACAGAGCCCATGTAGAAGCTGTGTGCACTCAAGCATTTGGGAGATGCAGGCTGCATAATGAGAAGCAGTGTTAAGTTTTGTGGACCTAAGATGATCTTATGTTAGATTTCTGAGGTTTCCCTGAACTACATTGAACATCTCTCTCTTCTACATGCATGCATTCATGTCACATCAGATCCACCTTCAATTAAAAAAGAAAAAAACTTTTCTCACAATGTTGAAATGGCTCCTCTACTGTGTATTTTCTTTCGTGACATAATTACTTCTTAGCACTGAATCTTTTCTCGCAAGAGTTGCACAAAAATGTCTCTTCGCTGTAAGTATCCTCGTATTTCCACCTCTCTCATGTATGTATCCGTTCATGTATTGTCAGCCCTTTCTTTGCTATGAATCTTTTCTCACAATAACTACATTGATACGGTTTCTCTCCAGCGTGTACACGTTCATGCAGAGTCAATGCCTGTGTTGCTATAAATCTTTCTTCACAGTAGCTACACTGAAAAGGTTTCTCTCCTGTATGTATGCGTTCATGGACCGTCAGGGTCTCTTTTGCCACAAATCTTTTTTCACAATAACTACACTGAAATGGTCTCTCTCCTATATGTGTGCTTTCATGTATTGTAAGCATCTCTTTTGCTACAAATTTTTTCTCACAATAACTACACTGATGTCCAATATGTACTGCCTCATGACTTTTCAAACAATTTTTTGTTTTGAACGTCTTCTCACAAGAGTTACACTGAAATGGCCTCTCTCCTGCATGTACTGTTTCATGCTCTACTAAGTCTTGTTTACCATTGAATATTTTCTCACAAAACCTACACTGATAAGAATCCTTACCAGTATGTACTCTTTCATGGTGTGATAAAGATAGTTTAGCATTGAATTTTTTCTCACAATTACTACAATGAAAAACCTTCTCTCTTGTATGTATGCGTTCATGTTTCTTCAACTCATGTTTTCTTTTGAATCTTTTCACACAATAACTACACTCAAACGGTCTCTCTCCTGTGTGTGTTCTTTCATGATATATTAAATGTCCTTTGGTAATGAATGTTTTCTCACAGTTATTACACGGAAAAGGTCTCTCTCCTGTATGAATGCGTTCGTGGATTTTTGCTTTTGAACTACATGGGAACCTTTTCTCACAATAACTACACTGAAAAGGTTTCTCTCCTGTATGTGTACGCTCGTGCATTGTCAGTGTCCCTCTTGCTATGAATTTTTTCTCACAATAACTACACTGGAATGGTTTCTCTCCAGTGTGTATTCTCTCATGTTGTACTAAACATGTTTTAGTGTTGAATTTTTTCTTACAAAACCCACACTGAAAAGGTCTCTCCTCAATATGTATACGTTCATGTTGTCTTAACCCATGTTTTCTTCTGAATCTTTTCTCACAACACCTACACTGAAAAGGTGGCTCTTCAGAGTGTGTACTTTCATGTTGCTTTAAATCCCGTTTTCTTTCAAATTTTTCCTCACAATGACCACACTGAAATGGTCTATATCCTGTATGTATTCTTTCATGATACATTAATTGTGTTTTAACAATAAATCTTTTCTCACAATAATTACACGGATAAGGTCTCTCACCTGTATGAATGCGTTCATGGATTTTTGCTGTTGAAATAAATGAGAACCTTTTCTCACAGTAACTACACTGATGTGGTTTCTCTCCTGTGTGTTTACATTCATGTATAGTTAGCTTCTGTTTTGCTATGAACCTTTTCTCACAGTAGCTACACTGAAATGGTTTCTCTCCTGTACTTAGTTTTGCATGATGTAGTAATGATGTTTTAGGGCTGTAACTTTTCTCACAACTGCATTGAATGGTGCTCTCTCCTGAAAGTCCACTTTCATGAGTTTTCTCATCTTGTTTGGATTTTGATCTTTTCTCACAATAAATACATGGAATGAATCTCCCCAGTGTATTCCCATCTACTGCTTTGAAAGAATTGGTATGTGTACTAGGTCTAATAATTTGCTCTCTGCTTTCCTCTTGAGTGTCATCTCTTCCAGGATCCAAACATTCCACATTTGGTCTTTCCAGTAAGTCGACATTCTCTGAAGATGCTCTGTCATCGATGGCTGCATATACCTCAAAACTGATTTCTGGTTCGCTCCATTCTGATTCTTCTTCTCTGACCTGTTGGTGCTCTTGAACACATGAGATGGATTCTCTGTCAATTCCTGATAGGAAGTTAAAACCAGAATAATGATACGTACAGTACTTCTGGCTTCTTGACAGTGTTGACACTGACAACTTACATGACTTTAGGCAGCAAAAGATTTTGAGTAACTTCCTGTGCTACAGTCATTTCATGTGAAATACTTTTGATAAGAACTTTCTTTTCATAAACTACCTCATTGATTTCTGAACACTTTTTCAAACTGCCAGTGAAAACCCTCCCAAACTGTTGCATGGTTTAAGGTATGCAATTTCTTCACTACACCATTAGTAGAATATAAAGCACCAGCTGTATTTCCTCTCTGTATATGTTTTCTCCATAATGGCACCGTTAAACAATGCTTCTTCATAACTGTTATCTTCTCCATAATGACAAATGAGGATAATACACCATTCCCTTTACTATTAAAAATGAAACGATCTACACTTTAAAGCTGGCCAATTGATCCAAATAACTTTGACCTTCACACGATACAATGAAACTTTGCAGAAAAAAAGACTGAAATGCATCTTTCAATTTATTCCTGAAGAGTGTCACTCACAACCCCATATTTCATTTTGCGTAAGGGGAGAGTAAAATCTCAAGTGGTTCTGCTCTTTGATTGACAGCTAATCCAAAAGACGCAATGCAACTCACACTACAAAGCATACAAAGGGGCAGAGTGTTTGATAACATATGTAGTCCTTGTATGCTCATTAGGACATTTAGCAATTAAACAATGATTGCTATGCACAAGGAGGAGGTTAAGACAGGCCGGGGAAGGAGATAGACGTGCTTTGGAAAATTGGAACTCTCTGGGGTTGATACCAACAACTGCAGTGTAAAATCTGGCCAAGCGACCCCAACATATTTACATAAGGAACTAGGTTTTCCAAACCAAATGGCCTATCTTTACTTACAAAATTTATTACCTTAAAATTAGGCCATTGTTTTTATTGTATATGAGTTCCTTCCCTAATACTGGTACACACATACACTCTTGTGTATAATACTGTATATTATTCTCAAGCAGAAAGTGAAAGCAATGATGACATTGTGAAGGACAGTGCATGCTACATAATGAATGTTTCACATTTATATGGGAAAAAATGAAATTTTCTCTCTCTCTGAGATCTATGAGGAAACTCATAAATGCCGTTACATTCCTGAGATGGAAGTTTTCAAATTCTACCTTGAACACTGGTTAGTCTCATGATGTAATGTGAGCATCACAAACTTTCAGAAGTAGATCTCTGTGATACACATTACATAGATACTATACCTGTTGCTAGGGAGGTATCTGCATCCAAGTGAACATCTTCATCAGGTTCTTCTGTCTTGATGGTTACTTTGACTGAATGATGGAAAGCAAATTGAAATATGTTTTCAGTTTTAACATTGAGAAAATATCACTTTTTATTACATTTTAGTCCTCACTAATTACCACATGACCTTTAAGCTAAATCTAACTTAAAACAACAGGATTCTGATAAGCTCATAATGGAAAGTATATCCAACTAAACCTCAGGTTTGATTTTCACACTCTGGCATATCGTTACATTAAAATCTTTCCATTCATGCATTACACAAAAGGCTGAGTATAACTTGACCTTTGTGATCACCTTCTACAGATTGGTGATGGTGCCACCGTTGATCTCAACTGAGCTTTGACGATCCCCAAAGGCAATGCGGATCTTGATTTTTCTTCATTTTTGGCCTGACCTTTGATTAAATGAACTGTTCTGAACAATTTAACTGAAACGCTACTCTAGAGAAGACTAGAACCAATCAGCCAAATCACAAAGAAGGCAAGGAGACTAAAGAGATGGGAATGAGATAATAGAGAGCTAAACCATGATGAGCGTGAATCACTTAGTCTCTTCAGCCAGGTCCAGGGCAACCTTGGGGCCTTGAAAGCTCTGAAAAGCAGCTCTATGGCACAATCTCAGCCTCCTTTGGTTCTTTACTGCTAAATTTCATTCATTATTGGGTATTAATGGTCTTCCACTCTTGCTGACATTTATTCCAGGAACAGGGAAATTCCTGTTTTACAACTCCATCATGAATAAGCATAGGAGTAAATACGCAAATTTATGATGTCAAGAGAGGGACTTACAGTAGGGACGTCAGAGTAGGACACGAGAAGACTTATATTATCAAAGATTTATTCCGAGGACAATTGAGAATAAAACATGTCTCAAGAATTTTATTTTGGAAGAATGTATTTTTTCCATTCAAATATTGATATCACTTACATGAAAAAGTAATTTAAATCTAATATATACTGAACAGTAAAGGCCTAACAAAAAATACTGACACTGTGCAATACTCCACTTCATCATACTTACATTTTCATCAATTCTTGAGAAGCCATATCTCAGAAACAGTAATAGATATGTAGAAACTCAATTCGAACAGCATTTCATTTAGGGTTTCACTCGGCAACTTTTGAGCAAAGTCAGCTCTTTTATCTACGCATTTCCCTTCTATGAAAATCTCATAAGATAATTACTTTCAAATTGGGTGACTAACTTTTAACAATATGACCTACAGCTTTTAAATTCAGCTAAACAGTTGACCTTTGTGGCATCAGTGGAGATCATGTGCTCAGTAAAACAGGACTACCAACTTGTCAAATTTGAAATTCAAGCAGCATTTTGGTCTTGATATGGTGTACTTACAGCACAGATAGCACAGTTGGCACAACTAATATTATACTCAACAGAATGCTGTACATGACTTGACAAGTTGGTCCCTGAAATCTTAAAATGAGTGCACAGGTACTGTACAACAGTTTGATTGTACACTTACATGATACAATGGAAGGCTCAGACCGACAACCATCTTCTGTGCAGTCATCAAATTCCTTTCTCTGTAAATTTCTTTCTCTTTCATCTGTAAAGTGCAACAAAGTGTGAAACTGTAAACATATAAAATGAGTTCCACTGTTACCTTCCATATCACCCGTTTCTGTCCACATTTCCATTTTGAGGGTTTACCTCTAATTTACATATTCTTTTACTTTTTTTTTCATTATTTATGCTCTTAGTTCTATTGTTTTTATAGTTTTCATTTTTAATGTGTTTGATTTTGTATCGGTTCTGTATAAACTGTTTTTACTTTTTATTGTACATCGCTTTGAGGCCTCGGCAGATTACGCTTTATAAGATGCCAATATTATTATTATTATTTATTATTATGAATAAAGACACTTGTATGATATGTTATGGTCTCCTTTAAATAAACTCTTCAGTTCAGTTCCTGTCCTATAATCTCTGTAGGGCTCATAATTCCACTGACATTTGATCTGTCATTTGCATATCAGTAAGAGACTGAGTATAACAGTTACAGTACCACAGTCTCAATCACATGCTGATTCAGTAATAATATGTGATTTAGTCCTGATTACATTGTCATTCATTCTTACTAGACCTGCAAAGGATTAGGATTTTTCAAAATCTGGCAACTGGCCGAATTTTTTGCTTAGATCCGCCCAGATTTGTAGGATTTGAAGACCTACAGCATGCTAAAGCCTAAAATATAATTTGCTGCAAGTCTTGAGTAGATGCATTGACTAGGATAATAGCACTATTATGTAATGATGGAGATTCTATTACTTGATACAAATGTTCAACATGCTGAAGGGCTTCAGTGTTATGCCCCCCCCCCCCCCCCGTACCCCCGATTCAGAAAAGGGAGCTACGTACTGTGGGCATAGATATGACATTTATACTCACAATTAGAAATGATATACCTTGTTAAACAGTTGAAAGTGTTTACCAATGAAACAACCCAAAGTTTACCAAATTGAAATGTTTACCTGAGGGTCAAACAGGGCTTGAAAAATAGTGAGTTTACTGTACAGTATTTTAACATTCAGAAACCAAGCATCACGTAACAGAGTAGATCAAATTACTGTGGTACTTTTGTAAGCTTCAATGCATAAAGTATGTCTAAACTACAATGAGTTACATGTTATAAAATAAAATAAATTCTTCGATACATGTTAGTGTAACAGAACTGACAAATTTATGTTACCAAACCATGTTAACTTTGAGTTGTACTGTAACTTCCCTGTAAACTGAAAACAGTAAAAAAAATAATAACCAGAAAGCCAAGAGACATACTGATAGGTTGTCTGCTAAATCAGCTTTACAAATCAAGGATTCAAAACTGATGAAATACAGTGCAATACCAATGACTGGTGCTTGGAGAAAATTTGTTAGAAAACTTCACATGACACAGTAGCACCGCTGTACTGTAGTCTATATTGTGGTTCTTGGACGACTGGATAATGTCCTTTGATGATTCCTACCAATAAAATTGCTCCTCAACAAATACCTGACTCTTACATTACTCTTACCATGGTTACCCCCACCTTTCATACCACTGTCTTTACAATGAATTTAAAAGCTGCATTATTTGAATATCACCAAGGTTAAGAAATGCATTTGCTCCTTTTCAAAGTGATGTATGGTACATGCAAACTGGATAATGACTGCCAATTTTAGGGAAGAATAAATAAAAGCATGTTTTCTTGTTAGAATTCCACAGTATATGTGTGTGAAAATCACCAAGATAGCCTTATAATAGTAAAAGTTAAAAATTTACACAGTAGGCTTTCTAGTTATATTACCGACAAGAATGACAAATTTCTGCTTACATAGTACAGAAATAGACAAAACCCCACATACAGTACAGTAGATGGTTGTGTTTCTTTCATTTGACTACTGTAAATTTGGCAAATCCAGCAAATCCGGAAGTTTTGGGTAAATCGAGCAAATCCGGTTCCAGCTGGATTTTAAAATTCCAAATCCAGTATTCTTATTTTTCTAGTTATTCTCTGCTCACCTGAGGGGACTAGGTACAATTTAATAGATGTACGACAAATTTCTCATGAAAGTGCGTACTCCAGAATTTTATTCCTTGTAAGTTGTGAGGAAATCTCTAATGTAGTAGTTAAAAATGTTTGAAGTAAGATAAATACCATAAGACCACAAACTTTAAGGTGACACTGTAGGCCTACCTATATTCACAATATTTCTGTACAATACCCTTACAAATAATACAGAAATCTACAATACTCATGTCAAGGTAAAATTGAAATAAGAAGCAACTTCATCAACAAAAGTGATTCCAAACTACCATCACACCATCACAGACTACAGTACCATCACTACTGACTGTTCCATATTTCGTGAATACAACAATTTGTCTCAAAATACTGTTTCCAGAGATACAGAAAGAGATAAAACCAGAAGATTTACAGTAACATACAAGCACAGTACTGACTCAGTCCAAATAATATACTGTAGATTTTACTGTATGCACACTGTGACCTACTGTACCTGAAATAGTTAAAGGGTCGTATCCATTGTCTGGTGTGATGTCATCGTCATCAACAAATTCTTGTTTGATGAACAAAGAGTCTTCTGAGAACAGAAACAGAGAAACAGTGACACAATAAGGTAATTGTGATATACTGCGATATATTAATGTACAGTAGATTAGTTGGTTACCTTGGTGAGATCTGGGACTGAATTTTCACTGTCTCCTACATCCCTAAGATTTAATTCCCAAACGGCAGAACTCAGCATAAACCATCCAGCTTACATGCTACGATACAGTGAGTTACAAACTGCGGCACAGGATACTGTATATAAGTTCCAGGTAAGTAGAAACCATAGATTATTAAGTTAAGAATTACGGAAGATCCTGGGCTTGGAGGATACCACAAATATTTAGCATCTGTTTGACACAGCAGTACTGAGTCCCACATGTTGAAAGCAAAAAGAATCACAGGAAGGCATCAGTTAAATATGTAAAGATTCTGCTGATATTACCTTTCTTGATCTTGTGCAATTGAGAAAGTTTTCTTACTCAACATGTAAATGTTGCAACACGTTTATGGTAATATACAGTACTCAATCTACTGTAGTACTTGCTGTACTAACAAACCTGATGCAGTTGATAATGTGGCAGTTGGTGCTTTTATGCCTTCTAGAGACCATTTTGGTATTTCCTTTGACTTGGCAACTAATGTCAATGAGTATGAAACTAAGATGTCCATTCCAGATTACAAGAATGGTAATTACAAGGCTATGTGGACTTACTCGGAGACGGTTGATTGGGTTTCACTTTTTGTAGATCAGTCTGCTGAGGACTGTGGTCTTTCCTTAAGAATATTTTCAGGAATTCTATTAATGATTTTGTGCCGATGAAGAAGAGGAGGTTAATTCACAAGCCTTAGAGGATGACTTAGTGTGTTCAGAAGGCAATTGATAGGAAATATAAATCTTGGAAGAAGTAAAGAGAGTCTCAGTCATATTCAGATTATCTTCTTTATAAGAGGAATGTTAATATTGCAACTTCTGAAATTAGAAAAGCAAAGAGAAACTTCAAGATTAAATTGGCAATAATGTTGAGACCAGTACCAAGTCCTTTTTTGCTTATACCCATTCTCAGATGAAAGTTAAAGACTACTGTAAGTTCGCCCCGTGGTAGATGAACGTGGCGATAAAATGAATGACACTCGTATTGCAGCAAATGTTCTTAAAGATTTCTTCTCTTCGGTGTTTACCGTTGAGTCTAAACGGTCCATGCCTGTACCTTGCACCATGTAAAGACAAAGATTTATATGATATTGCTTTCTGTGAAGAGACTGTGAACAAAAAGCTGAATGGTCTGAAATGTGGTAAATCTTCAGGAGCTGATTCTATTGGTACCAACGTGTTAAAGGAGGTTTCTGATCAAATACAGTAAATCTGATTTGGCAGTCCTTGGCTGTCTAATTTAACAAAAGTTTAAAGAGTGGTATTGTGCCTTTTGATTGGAAAATAGCAAATGTTGTCCCAATTTTTAAGAAGGCTGACAAGAGTGCTCCTGGCAACTTTAGACTGAGTAGTTCGACATCACCGCCATGTTTGTAGAGTGATGGAGCTAATTATCAGAGATCATATCGTGGATCATCTTTCAAAATTCAAATTAATTAATACCTCACGGCATGGCTTTACGAGTGGGTGGTCTTGCTTGTCTGATCTACTTGTCTTTTTGGACAAAGTTACTTGTTATGTGGATCAGGGATGTCCTGTTGATATTGTTTATTTGGATTTTCAGAGAGCCTTTGACAACGTTCCTCGCTGTCGACTTGTTTCCAAGCTTAAAGCCCACGATGTGATTGAGGCTTGGCTGCACAACAGAAAACAACGCACACATGCTCCTGGGTGGTGTGACATCTGACTGGACAGCTGTTTGCAGTGGAGTACCACGTTTTGGGTCAGTTTTGTTCACCACCTTTATTAACGACTTTGATGAAAACGGTTGTGGCGATATTATCAATTTTGGTGGTGACACACAAACTTTTACTGTACTTGCATCTCTGACCTAAAGGATGCCTCAATTCTTCAGAATAATCTTAAATCAATAGTCTGGGGACTGGCAGATGCACTTTGACCTCAGTAAGCGTAAAGTCTTGCATGTGGGTAGGAATCATCCTGGAGATAATATATGATGAATGGTGTCACTTTGCCAGACTATTGACGAAGAAAATGATCTGGGGGTGGTGATTCGTAAGTCTCTTAAATCTGGTAGACATATCGCTGAAATTGTAAGGCCAACGGAGTGCTTGGAATTATAAAAATTTCTTTCACATGCAGTGTAAAGACAAGGTGATTTTGCTACCCTTACATAAGTCCTCGGTGCAACCAGTCCTGGAGTACTGTAGTCCAGCTTGGAATTTCTTTTTGAAACAGGACACACGACTAATTCTCATAGAAAAAGTTCACAGGTGTCTTACTCGAATGATTCCTGGTCTTAATGAGTTACCTTTTTGTAGTAGATTGGACCTACCAGGACTGATGTCATTACGCTTGAGGCATTTCAGATCAGACCTTATTGAGGTCTTCTGTCTAGTTCATTGTTTTGAAGACATTGATCATAGGGTCTTATTCACTTTGAGGGATACTGGTGTTGCATGGAATAGCCCCCCCCCCCCCTGCCCAAGCAGTCAACTGTTCTTAGGTAAACACATTCAAAGCTTTTCTTACTACGGACAGACTATTGTTGGGTCTTGAGTCTTGTTTGACTCCCAGGTTCCCCATCTAAATACCAGATTTACATTCTGATGGCTTACAGATAAACACTTTTTGAATACATACACCTTGGAAGTTGGGGATAGCTCATGTTGCCAGGGTGTATTCCATGAAATGCTGACGTTGAAGTTACGCCGAGGTGTTAGCATTCATACACCAAGGTGTTAGCATTCATACGCCAAAACACACCTGTGCTATATACGTATACAGGTATGTCATAATGCAACATAACATAACCTGCTGTATGATGATGGTGCTTCCAACTTGAAGCATACAGTTACACACGATCTTTCATATTTGGCAGGGAATAATCATATTTTGTGAAGGATTTAATGTGAATTAAGTGGAAACATACTACAGAAGGAACATAAAATTATACAGTAGCTGCAATTTTGACTTAGAGGTAGTGGTAAAAAATGTACAGTGATTCCAGACTAGGCCTTTAAGTTACAACTTGTACGCCAAAGCTGATTTTTTCCTGCACGCAGGCACTCCAAGGTAAACATTTCACCAACCCTACACCAGGAAAGAATCAGCATTCACACCGAAGATCTTCGTATTGTAGTGAAAGGAATGCAGACCGGTAACGTTTTGAGTTGTCGTATGGAAGGCAGAATAATTTCACCTTCAGTGGGACAACTTTCCCTTGGATGAATACATCTTCATTTTAAGACGATATTGATACATAATCAAATGTTCTGACATTTGTAGGTGGAACTGTTACAAACTTGGAGTTACATTTCCTGAAATGTGCATTCCACAGTTAGTCGGTCACCCCATTCTTATGTTACACAGTACAAGGTTGAAACAATTCTCGCGACTGTAGGCTACACCACTCATCAGACACAAGCCTGACCTGGAGGCATGCAACTACAGACACTCTTTGAGTAGCCTGCTTACAGTAGCTTACTACATAGGCCTAGAACTAGGACTGCAACTTACAAGAAGACTAAAGAACAGCACAGTGCTAGCCTAACGTTATTGTTACGCTAACACTAAGATATCAGTGCAACTTGAGCACAGGTAGGACAACGCCAGGGCCAGCCCGAGTTAACAAAGGAGTTGACACAAGAAAACTAAATAATGACTGTCGGCGAGTCATTTATCTTAAAGGAAAAACAACCTGTTCCTGTATGAGCATACCTCGAAGGGGGTGACTACTAGTCGATGCAAACATTCTTCTCACCAGGCAATAGTATTGTAGCAAGCGGAGACAGTACTAACTAAAGTGGAAGGCAGCCGGTGTAGCAGGATATACCGTCCTCCCGCTTACTGGGATGAGCTATGCACGTTAAGTAATATATGTCCTACATACGCTTTCTCCAACCTTTTGCGTCACAGTAGATAGTGTCCCAGATCTGGAAGATAACCTAGTGTTTTCGCCAGCACAACGGACGTGTAGTACTCATGCACAGCTTGGCCTCGTTTGTTACACCAGGGGTATGTAAGTTAGAAAAACAGTACACACCCACACCGGCTTTGAAAGTTATGCATTTCATTCTTTAGTACCCGTGATGGTTAATGGCTCAAAAAAAGCTGAACCAGCTATATATATATATATATATATATATATATATATATATATATATATATATATATATATATATACATATACATATATATATATATGTGTGTGTGTGTTTCTTGGCTAGTTTTCTCAATGACGCCAGCAACTAATTTTCAAGGTGAATTCATGTGAGCTTCAATACTCAGACATACAATGACTCAATGAGTCGGCGGACAATATCACGATTAATTGACCATCCAGCTGGTGGCTCACATGTGGAACTTCACTTACTGAACGTAAGTTCAAGTATGTATTCAGCAACCAATCTGCACAGTTGATGTTACCGAACATCAGGTGTGAAATGTGAAGTTATACTCTTTCGTAAAAGGGTTCTCCCATCATACTATCAATTCGAAATGTTCTTTTTCTACAGTCTTTTGGACGTTGGCTCAATTTCAAATCTCGCCTCGGAAAAGATAATAGATGGAAGGAAGACTAACAATAGGTCGGAAATAATAGAAAGAAAGCAACCGAGGCACCCCGCTGGGCAGTTGCTATGAGCCACCGGTGGGAAAACGCTATACCTTCAGTTTTGAAGGGAATTACCTGACGAGTAAAATAAATGACCTCGAAATGAAGGACGAAGACCTGGAAACGGACACAATCATACCATGTTAAGTAAACATTAGTCCATGGAAATATTACCTCGACTTGATCAGTCTAAATAGAAATACCAAACATTATATTCCAAACGGTTTTCAGGGGAAATTCCCCCCCAACTCAGACTCTCACAAATTGATTTTCCATATTATCATATCTGATACTTTTCCATAACATTTTTTTTCTGTTCATTTTTTGTATTTGAAAGGAGAGTTGCACGGATTGTATCATGACTAGCCTACAGTGGTCAACCTAGTTATTGTAGGTGGTAAGCATTGTAAATCAATGAAACCGTAGGGTATAAGTTCTAGTTTTCAGTCTCAAAACAAAGAAGAATATGAATTCCCGATCAAATAACCAATAATCCCGTTAATCACGGCTCGAGGAGAAAATTAACAAAACGATTTTATTTACTAACGTAAGTACCCTAAAGTCACCGATGTATACAGGTTAACCATGCAGGTATATCTGTAGTAGTTCTATGACTTAGCTTACACCGTTAGGAAAATGCTTTTTTTTTTATTTCTTCTTACTGTTCGTACATCTTGTCGTAGTACCTAGGGGTCTTTTGGTAGCAATTAAAAATAGTAAAAGTATTGGAGGGAGTAGACCACTAAACCTTGAGGGATTGTAAGGTTTTATTTATATGAATTCAAGTAATCTATGCAGTATTACGATTACCAGCAGCAGGCGACAAATTATGGAGACTCAGAATTAATTTAACGCCGACTAACTACAATTTCAGTCGGGTGTCCAGTGATGGGGGATAAAAATTCATAACACGCGGACCGGCACAAACTAAAGCGTGGCACAATAGAACCTAGTCACGTGTCACCCGAATAAAAACTGCATGCCGCGGACTGAGAAAAATGTCAGGAAATGCCAGCGGAAGTTATTGGGTAAGTAATGATCAAGCTACCAAGGGAAGCCCAGCAGCCGGGTTAAAGGTCATCAGAATGTGGTTTCACTGTCGGGCTCAGGGTGGATATAACTGAAATATTTCAAAGTCATGGATGATGCGCTATGTATAGCAAATAAATATTGTCTTGCAATTTAGATTTACACTTTAAATGTACTTTAAATGACAGAATGTAATGCAATTCTCTGCCTTTAAAGAATTTATGAAGTCTATGAAAGCAAGAAGAAAAAAAAAGAACTAAATATTTTAAAGTATGTTTTGTTTCTCTCAGAGATGTGACAAAGGCGTTTAAAAAAACAAAGACACCACAATATCGTATTTAATTAGGGAAGACTAAGATCACATAATGTGTTAATGTTGGCACCTTAATTCGGCACGCGAAGTCAGAACTCAGACAAGATGAACATGTTTACTAACCAGATTCTTTTTTAAAGTTATTGCTTTATCAATAAAATATAATGAACTTCACGTCGTCATCTTATTTTTGATGAAGTTGTTTGTAAAGTACGTTACAAATAATTGGTTTTTGATGCTGAAGAGATCTAGCCTGATCACATAAACAGATGTTGTATTCGAAATAGTTATTTAAAGTAGGTAATGTCCGAACTATGCATTATATGGTACCCAAATAACCATAGAATATATGGCACCTAAATAAACATGCAATATATGGTACCCAAATAACCATAGAATATATGGCACCTAAATAAACATGCAATATATGGTACCCAAATAACCATAGAATATATGGCACCTAAATAAACATGCAATATATGGTACCCAAATAACCATGCAATATATGGTACCCAAATAAACATGCAATATATGGTACCCTAATAACAGTGCGATAAAAGGTATACCCAAATAATCATGCAGCATAAAGTAAAAATAGCCATACGATATACTGTAAGGTGCCAAAATAACCTTGCGATGTAAGATACCCAAATAACCATGCATAGGTACCCAAATAATCGTGCAATAGAAGGTACCAAAGAACCATGCAATAACTATACAGAATTTAAGGTACTCAAAAACCACGTAATATAAGGTACCAAAATAACCATGCGATACATGGTACCCTAATAAACATGCGTGATGAGTTATCCAAATAACCATGCAATGTAAGGTACACTAATAAACACACAATATAAGGTACCTTAATCGTTTATGTTTCAGTGACGGATTTAGTGGATTGTTTATGGAAAGGAATATTTTTAATATAGACAGTTCAAAGTGCAATGACAATAGACAATAATGTCTTGTTCATAAATTAAGATGTAACTGCATGGAGAAAGGCTTCTCTGCTAAAGAAAAAAAATTATTTCTAGTTGCCTCATGGTTACAAAGTGCTATGAAACATCGATAAATTATTACAAAAAGTATTTGTTGTTCATTGAAATGTTTCCATACAATACAAAAATATATGCAATGCATTATATTCATTAGATGAGCACTCTAGAAAATGTAAGGTATATCTCAATATCAAGTCTGCTGCCATCAGTATAGTCATGTCTTCAAACCTATGTAAGTTTTGCTGGTTCCTCGTAATCCATGCACAAGCAGCTGTTCACAGTTTCTCCGGATTGGCTTAACGATGGGGCTTTCCGAATTGATAACCCTGAATGTTAGCTTCGGCACTTACTTGATCCTCGTGTAGACGATAATTTCCGTAGATCCTGGAAAACTGCGTAACTCAGCAGTTTGTGTTGTATAAAATCATTAATGCCCTTTGCAGTTTAGTTTCACTTTGGATAAACAAGGCCCGGAATGGAATATTAGCCTGCAATAATAATATACACAGAAAGAAAAGTCACACACGTAATATATTTCGTGAGTAGTTGCTGAGCAGGAATGACTAATTTTGTAGTCTTTAGTATAAAACGAATGACAGGAAATGAACGTCAGTCTTGTGCGTCAATTTGCTATATCTGGCATCACTTAGGTCATCCCCCCCCCCCCCCCCTTCGTGTACAAATTGCTTCCCTTGATATAGCCTTAACGTCATACATGCTATCCTGCAAAAGATGAAAGTATAGCAGAAATCCATTTAAAAAAACTCTCACCGTGACTGATACTTTTAGCAATCTTGCATAAAAACAAAAATTAAATCTATTTTGATGCGTGGGATAATACCAATGTTGATGACTACTCTATCAGCTCAGGATCAGGTTTGGCAAGTTTTTGTAGGGGAAAGAATGAAGTAATTGAAAAAAAATCTGAAATTTATTCAAATCGTCCTATTTAGTCCAGCTTCCCAGTTTCATTTACTCTAGTATTTTTTAGACTTTGCTACATCCAGTATATATTCAGACTCTTTAGCCGTTTCGAGTTCTGTTCTTAGTGTATACAGAAACATTATGCACACCTTCAAATTCTGCTGTTCCTGTGTAAATTAAATGAAATCATTGTACCGATAATGGCAAGGTACCTGCGTGTAAAGTGCAAAATGTTTGTTCAATCAAATATAAAATACATCATAGGATCACATTTCGACCACTCAAATATTGAAAACATACAAGTAAACAGGAAAAAAAAAGAATTGTTGAAAAACAAACGTTTTCGAAGATGTTAAAATGTCCCTCTTCAGAAAATTTATACAAAAGTTTAAATTTGTGGTGTGGATAAGATGCGAAACTTTTAACCGATTTTTTTTTTCTAAGTCACACTGGGTGGGCTGTTTTGATCATAAAATGATACTGATATTGATGGGGGTGCAAGCTAATGTTAGCCTGTATATAAATGTGACTTCTGAAATGATGGAACTCCAGCTGACTGATTGTCGTCATGGGAGGAGTCTATGGGATCCCCCCCCCCCCCCCACTTTGAAAATTTCTTTGCCCAAATTTCTCCATTTTTTATGGGAGGACAGTAGCGAAAATATGAAAATTAAGACGATTGAAGGAGATTTAAGTTGTTTTGAGAAATCGAAGTTTGCGCAGTGATGTTTGGGTCCGTGAGCCTTGTCAAGCGGGAGGGAGCACCTTTCAGCTCAAAATGTGAATTGTTTAATGAAAAACAGATACAACTCAAGCTTAAAAGTGGTTTACTTTCCGATTATCCGTGAGGAGTTTGCTAAAAATAATAAAAAAGTGGCGGGTGGGGATTTTGTACAACGGTTTTTGTCCTGTAGTATTATATGATATATATATATATATATATATATATATATATATATATATACAACATGATTATACAGGTGTACGTATACCGTGTGTTGGAAACTGAGTTACAAAGCAATAATAACAAACGATAACACTAAACTCCAACAAGTAGTAGTAGATGCATACATGTATTTAACGTTTCAACCTGCACTGAGGTCTTCGTCAGAATGATGCGTTAACTTACAGTGTAGAAGGGACTTGCTTAGTGACAGAGTAGTGGGATAAGAAAGCCATATCTTTGTTAAGACCAGTTACATGTGAATTAAGCTTTAAAATTAACTGTTGTTCGTGTAGCTTTCTGCTTTCTGTATTCGGGAATTTGTCTTTAACGATAATACAACGGAGATCTCCAGGAGAATGATTGTTGGCATTAAAGTGAGATGCGACTGGAAAGCCTGGAGGATTATTTCTGATACTATGCTTATGGTTGTTGAATCGGGTTCTGAACCGATTGGTGGTCTCACCGACATAAATAGCCTCCGGGTACTTAGAGCAATATACTATATACACAACATTGGGGGTGTTACAGCCTGCTTTGACCGGATAAAGTTTGACTTTATTTTGAAATTCAACAATCGGATTTGTATTAAAATGGACGCAGATCTGGCATCGGGGTCTACGGCAGGGTATATTCCCCGGGGGAGGACTAGGTTTGGTACGGACAAGCAACCGATGTAAATTAGGCGGTTGTTTCTTGTCCAGAACAGGGGGGCATGAGAAGAATAGAGGAAGGGATGGGTTGTTTTTTAGGAACTTCCAATCGCATCTCACTTTCTGTAGGAAAGGGGTAGTAGAAGGGTTAAAACGGGTCACAAAGGGAATGCGTTCGGGCTGTGCCGCTAAGTCCATCCTTTTCTGGCTTAACGCTGAATCTTGGGATATGCGGGAAGCTCGATTAATTTCTCTAGAAATTAGCTTGTAGGGGTACCCGCAGTCCAATAGAGACTGAACGAAATGTCTAATAGCTTTCTCGTAATCGGCATCGTCAGAGCAGATACGCTTAAACCTGAGTAATTGACTGAAAACTATAGATCTTTTAATGTAGGTAGGGTGGAAGCTGTTGTAATTAAGGTAGGTGGGCCTATCTGTGGGCTTCCTGTACAGGGAGGTTTTAAGGCCTGATTGCGTAAGGCTTACCATAACATCCAGGAATGGAACTTTCTCGGTTGAAATTTCAACTGTGAACTTGATAGAAGGATGGGTGGAGTTGGCTTCATGTATGAAGTTGTCGAGAGCGGGGCGGCCATGGGTCCAGACTAAAAATATGTCATCGATGAAACGGGAATAAAACAGGGGTTTGAAATTGCTCTTGTCGATGAACTTCGTTTCAATTAAAGCCATGAAGAGGTTGGCAAAGCATGGTGTCAAGCGTGTCCTCATGGCCGTCCCACTCACTTGTACATAACACTTATCATTCAAAACAAAGTTATTGTGAGTCAATATGAACGAAATTAAGGAACATATCAATTCCGTAGGTATGTTCGTTACAGGAAAAGAATCCAAGAATTTGCCGCAGGCCCTCACTCCTTCGTCATGTGGGATATTGGTGTATAATGACGTTACGTCCATGGTTACCAAAAGACTGTTGTCAGGGACGGTTCCGATGGTAGCCAACTTGTTAAGAAAATCCGTGGTGTCCCGTATATAGCTGGGTATGTGATGCATGAGACGTTGAAGTAGGGAGTCAATGAATCCTGATATATTTTCTGTGAGTGTTCCCTTCCTAGATATGATTGGTCTGACGGGTGGGACTATGGAAAGTGCTTTAGCAGCAAACACTAGGTCCTTGTCCTTAAAATTGGCCAGTTGTGGTTCGTGGCGTTCGATGTGTTTGGATATTATCCCCTCTAATTTATAGAGTTTCGGGATAGTATATATATATATATATATATATATATATATATATATATATATATATATATATATATATATATATATATATATATATATATATATATATATATATATATATATTAATAAGAGGCCCCGGCATATGAAATGTCAATGGGTAGGGGTGGGGGTGGGGGGTGGCGGGTGTTGGTGAGGAGCAGGGGCGAGAAGGATGAACTAGTGTAAGCTGTGATTTATTATGGGTGAAACGGAATTACTGTTGTTGAAAAGCACTACCACTTTATTTCTACGATTCGAGTTTATTGCTGCTTATGGCTCCATTAATTTCCACATCTGCTAAGAGCATGGGTTATCGAGCTTGAGAAAGGTAAATGTCTATTTAGGTAGGACCCCCCCCCCCCCCATTCCCTTCTTGCTACTGAGTGCAAATGATAGAATGGAAAAAAGTTACCACTCACTTGAATAGTTTCTTCTTTTCTTTGGCTCAAAATTATGGTAATGTTTGTTTACACTTTTCTTGAATCTTGCCTGATAATCGTTTTACGTCATCACATGTGGAGTGTAAACGATAACACCCCGACCAAGGTACCACAAAAGGTACTGGCTCCTCCTGCCTCCATTTGCCTCCCCCATCAAAAATAGCACTTCATTGTCTGTAAGCATATAATACTGACAACTTGCAGTAGAACAGGAGATGACCGAATTTCAGAAGCCATTCAAATTTGATGTACAATTATAACATCTTTCTATTTGGTAGTCAACTTCATTGAACAACTTTTTACAAATGAAGTGTACCCTGAAAGCCTCATCATCCGTGTTTGGATGAATTTTGTAATGTTTTCATTGATTCTCTTTTTTTACACATATGTATCTGGTCACCCTGGTACTCGACCAAAACAGTACCATTAACATTGATATTTCCTTCGTATCGTGCATCACATTGTGTAGAGGGGTGTTATTAATGTACTTCATACCTTGGATAGACAAGCAAACAAAAAGGAAAAAAGTCATCGCAAATATTATTTGTTAAAGTGGAAAGCTCTCAGAATCTCGAAGAGGAATTTGGCACTCGATTTACCCTCGAATAATTCGATGTATAATCTGTGCAGGTTTCAATTGTAATGTATTGAATATTCATAAATCAGTGATTCAACAATATGTAATCTATTGAATATTCATAGACCAGTGGTTCAAAATATCCAATCCATAGTGGTGTTCAACATGCGAATGGGTTGTATACGGTCTTAGGGCAGTTCTCATAAACAAATGGACAGATTTGAATGGTGGATATTCTGTTATGGGCAAGTGGTTTAGAGAGGAATTCGAATGACACCTCGATATTCTGCTGAATCACTTTATACCAGGTCCATGTCCAAAGGAGGGGGGGGGGTTCAGGGGATTCGGACGAACCCCCTCTCACAAGAGTTGAGCTCAGCTTATGATAGTAGACCTACCTGAGCAACATATATTAGGAGTTTTAATTTGTTGGTCATAATTGTCAGGGAAAATGTTCCACTTATGGTAAAAACGAACCCCCTCACTGAACTTAGCTGCATATACGGGCCTGCTTGAAACTTTGACAGAGGTTAACTTCAGTTAAAAACTGTAAAACATGAAACGAAACTCAATACAGAATGTGACTTATTGACGTAACGTCTGTTCAGTAAAATATCATTTTATGCAAACCAGATTTTAAACTGTTATTATAACAAATTCATGGTAAAAATGTTAACAAAGTAGTAAATGTTTTAAAATGCAATTACGGGTTTAAAAAATACTGAAAAGTTGTTAACAATAGACATTGGTCCATGAATATAGCAGAAATATCATATCGAGTTACCAATGTAATCCAGGATCATGTTGACGGCGTGGGTTGCATTTTTCCTGAATGGAGGGTGGTCAAGTGGCGCCCACCACCGTGGTAGCTAAAATTGGATGAAGACTGTCTTTACGCGGTGCGTCATCTTCAGCTGGCGCGGAGATGTCCAGAACACCCTAGATCACCGGAAATCGTCTTTCCAGGTTATGAGCAGGCGCTCTACAATCTTGCGCCCCCCCCCCTCAATAAACGATGTTGAGTGGGGTGCAGGTACGTTCCAGTAACCCCACCCCGCCACTGTCTAGGGTACAGTTAAGTTGTTTCCGTTTGTATGTTATTGGTCAATAATCCGCTCCCTCTTCCTAAGTGAGGTGCTTCTTTTACTTTCTTCTTCCCTTGCTTGCTAAACTCATCATGTTCGATTGAATCAATTAAGTTCGTCAGTTAAGTTGCGTAATCTTCATCTTGAACAGTCGAAGAGAAACGTCATAATGATTTCACTTACACTAATGTACTGCTAATGTACTTGTGACGTCACATCTATTGTCATCTATAGGTTTCCAGGATTTAATGAGACATGTTATAAGCTACAAAATGGTGGACGTTCTTTGGCGTTTGTTTCGTTGCCATGGTTTCTTATATTTCTCCGTTCTTTTTGGTGATTGTCATCATGGACATAAATTCTCCAACAGGAAGACGTTCGTCTTCTGTAAATGAAGAAAAAAACAGTATGATGTTATTGTTATAAGGTCATAGGTGTTTCCAGGGAGAATAAGCTGTATGGTATTTCGTATATAGTCATTGCTGTTCTGTATAACTTCAGATTTTAATTAACACTCACTTACGTTTATAGTCAGTAATTCTTCAAAAATTAGAATTTTGCTTGGTGGACACTGCAACCGGTTGAAAGTATTGCACACAACATTGTGCTTGAACGACGCCTTTTCAATAGGCTTTAGTTGTGATTTTTGTCGTTATATTTTTCCAGATGTATGTAAGTCACCATTTTTTAAACATTTTCGTGGATGCTCGAAACTTAATTCAAAATCTCCAAGCCCGGTCACACAATGTGCTCCAATTGTTTTTGTTTACGAGAACCGTTAGGTATAATGAACAACATTCATGTTGAACGGAAAAAAGAAGCAAGGCCTACCGTAAAATATGGTCACATTGGGATTGTAGTTAATCATATCAGTCACAAGAGAAACATAAAAATACTAAATTTAAAGATTGGCAGTTTTTCTTCACGGAATGTATAAATTCGTAATAATCTTCTTTGTTCTCTTCCCTTCCATTTTGAACTTCATCTTAATTAAATATATATTGAAGTATCCTCCTTTATAATTGTCGCCAATATTAATCACGCATTTTCTTCTTTAGTTTCTTTCATTGTCCTTTTTTTAGCAAGCTTCATTGTTGTGTTTTCTCTTCCAAGAGGTCAGATTTGAAAGGTATTTATCTTATATTTCTGGTCCTTCCACTCCCAAACAATTTATTAAAGATTATAGAAATGTCATTGCATTCTGTACCAATATAACTCCTGTTAATGTATACATGAAGAATAGAAAATAAACTTGACTCCTGAGTTAGAAGGAGGAGGTACTATTTAATTTAGCCTCTATATCAGTAGTTTTCCTTTTCACAAGGCAATGTGGAATTTTACCATTTCTAGGTTACATGTTACTGGGTTATTTCTAGGTTTTTATGGTCAAATTCTGTTGCCCAACACAGTCCTGGTCTACGATTTCCTATATATGACAAATGAACTGATATTGCAAAAGGTATGTGTAGACTTTGGAAGAAGTATATACCACGAACGATTGGTAAGACCTAATTTTTGTTGAAAGAAAATAAATTCCGAGAAAATAATCTCAGATGTATCTTTAGAAGAACAATTATATCTCACCATCTCAATAGAACAATGATATCTTACCATCTAAACAGAACAATGATACCTTACCATCTAAATAGAACAATTATATCTTACCATCTAAATTGAACAATGATATCTTACTATCTAAATAGAACAATGATATACCTTACCATCTAAACAGAACAATGATAACGTACCATTTAAACAGAGCAATGATACCTTACCATCTAAATAGAACAATGGTATACCTTACCATCTAAATAGAACAATTATATCTTACCATCTAAATAGAACAATGATACCTTACCATCTAAATAGAACAATGGTATACCCTACCATCTAAATAGAAAAAGTGATACGTTACCATCTAAATAGAGCAATGATACCTTACCATCTTAATAGAACAATGATATCTTACCATCTAAATCTGAAAGGTCCAGGAGACGCACAAATTCTCGGAGGCTGTTGTTCCTTTTGACATCCGGGGTTTTTAACCACTCACACGCGTCAATGTAGCCATCTTTGTTGTCATCGAATTCTAGAAATGTGTTTTCCTGTGGTTATGTCTTCTGTTTGATCCATAGATAATAGATAAGCGGCCAATCTTGAAGGAAAATAACAAAAATAATATATTTTGAGATACGGACATTGAAAACGAAATTTAGGTGAATCCCTTAAAACCAAACGAATTAAATCTAACTTAGGAAGTAATTAGAGAGTTAGAAATACCGTCTGAGACTCCAAGATATGCTCAGTTTCGCTTGGGCAACAATTCGAGTTTCTCCTGGTTGTTAAGACACTGGTATCAGAACTAACATTTCTTAGGGATGAAGAATAACGTTGGTCACATCATGGGAGGTGATGGGGCTTAATAAGGTGGTAGAATACCCCAGTACCCCTGTATCCACCCCTCCACACGGCATACACATACACAGCGTAAGTAATCATGTAATGTCATCTTCACAGAGGACCTAGGCCTACTTATCATATAGATTTGACTTGTATAACGCAAAGTGAACGAAGTCAATGGCAAAAAATAACATGCAACTTACCTTGCGTTCCTTTTAGATGTTGAAGATTTTACCTGATCTCCGCCAGTTCTCATCTCCCCAGAGGAGGAAGAAGAAGAGGGACATCCCTGTACCACGCTGGTGATGACGAATTGGCAAACCATCCAACTAAAAAGGATCGAGGAAACCATTTTAGTAAATTGTCTTTCTTTCGGGGATCGAGCAGAACCAGATTGGTGAATGAATGCTATTCTCCTTCATCAAAGAGTTTATATAGTGTAGAGTTATTTTCTCTCTGTAAAGGGAGTGGTCAACATAACTTTCAGAAGGTTTCTTCGAAACTAGGAATCCGAGACAATGCCCCCGATAAAAGTGACGTAACTATTTTGGCAATCTCCCAAATTGAACATTATAGTAATGGGAGCATTTATGAAATCTAGTAATATTGAACGCGTATCGTTTTCACATTTTGACAACTATTTTCCGTCAACAGGACGCCCCCCCCCCCCCCTTGAGGATGCAAATTCGAAAAAGAAAATAACCCAAAGGCACAAATGCATTGTGGTTCCTATGGTGTAATAAGGAGTATCATTTTAGTAAAAAAAACTAAGTACAGAACTAAGTGGTACGTGTACTCAAGAAGAATACTGATATTAGCACCCAGTGAATTTGTTTGTGACGGTTTTACACCCAGGACAGTCTTGAACGTCAAAAGTGTCTTGCTCTCGGAAGTGAAATATAACTCTGCCTCACATATCATGTTTTAATTAACTTTAATGGACGAATTCCTGAAATTATTCACGAAAATAACAACGGTTCCAGATAACATTGCAGTGTTTACTTTTCTAAAGGAAATGGAACTTGCAGTTCACCTTCAGTTATAATATCCCAGCAAGAGTACGATGGTATCAAAGAATGTTTGGACCAATCAATTCGTCGTTTATACAAAACACGTTAGATTTTGACCAATCAAAAGTAATACTTCAATAAACTAAGCTACGTCTGTCAGCACATGCATCCTAGCGCCGTAAAATTGAAGTAACAGTATAGCGCACTGGTAGTCTAACATTTTGTGTCAGAAGAGGGAAAGTTTTGTGCCTTTTGTATGACGACAAAAATAAAGTTATTAAAAGTTTTTGATTCCTTAAAATTGTCTTTTTTGTTAGTCTAATCTCATTTATTGCAGTTACTGTTAGACTACACAACATCCCAGTGACATGTTCAGTGTCTTCTGAATCAGAAAGCGTATTTGTCGTCTGCTCTGAGTGTATACACAGAAACATACCGACTATGGTGCATTGACTTCTTTGACTTCTTTTTGTTTTGTGACCCACCTCAGGCGAAGACCTAAATTTATCATTTTGCAAACGTGAATGATCGACTTAGTCGAAGAAGCATGCAGACCGAAGGGGATCAAGAGCCCGGAGAGAAGAGGTTTTATAGAGGGCGAAAACTACTTGATAAAGACAAGTTTTTTCACTATGTAAGCAGAGCACCACCATCAACTGCCGCGAAGTGGAAGAGACGATTTTTTGACAAAACTACTTGCCAGATAGCAGGAAACGGTACAACATGACACATTTTATTGAAGAGTATTTTGTGGGGACCAAAGCACATGATTATTTAAGATACCATCTTTTACACTGTCTAAGCGTAGCCCCACATCGATTAGCGCGAAGGGTACCAGAAAATGTTTGACCAAAATGCGTTCCAGACCGCAGGAAATGACACTGTTCCCAATGTCCTATACGATCCAGACATTTCGAAACTGGAGGCTAACATTAGAAAAAGATGGTGTTGCAATGGAATTGTGACAGGACTAAATAAGCGAAACGCCATAATCAGTTGGCGTGGAGTGAACACGAAAAATGAATGAATGGATGACAATACCCCCCCCCCCCCCTCCTCCTGGATCACCCTCGAAAGACTCCTCAAGTAAGCTTCTGGAAATTGTGCGGTCAGTAAGACTTGGACGGAAAACTGTTTTCATTAATATTATTGGAATGTTATTTTAGTTTCCACGCAACTCTCCAGAACTAGTGGGGTTGCTTGGGGGTTGCGCAAGGGTTGCTTGAAAAGGGTTACGACGTGCGCCCAGGCTGAGGTGTAGAAAGAATTTCTTTTCTCTGGAGGAGGCCATCTAAGAGGAAGTCATGGCGGATCCTTTAACACGCAGTTACAGCGTGATACGGAAATGCACTATCCCTATACTACAGTTGAAAGCTTAGGACTATCTAGGCGGTTGACGCTTATAGTACAGACATTTTTTGATTAGAAACACTACCTAGAACGCCGCCGGAAGATACGTTTCCTGGCATGCATTGAGGTTACATTGTTACATTCTAATTTTCGCTTTACGAAATGTTCTAGTAAGTTAATGCATACACGGTGGTAACAGGGTGTACAACACCAAAGTGCACCCCGTGTCCAGTATGTGCTGCTAATAGAATCAAGTTACCTCACGGGTAACTGGTTTACACTTCTGTAGCGGAGAGAAGCAATCAAAGTAACCATTATAAGTCCATGTTTACCCTCGTATTTCCCAAAATCTGGGTCCTGTGTCATTTCGTTACGTTAAATAGTTTAACCGTCTTACTCCCGATTTTCATGTTTTTCCGCGCAATACCCAGTTTATCCGCGTACTGCAAGCTGACTGGGCATACACATGACACTGCGCATAGAGTCAGTCTAGGCCATCTTGCATGAATAATTCATATCAGCCAATCAGAGAGCTGCTACTACAATACCTGATGTAAACATTTGTTGGTCAACAACGAATGGAGTTTTTTGATAAAGAAATAAAAAATTGAAGTATTTGGCCGATAACATTTGGATCTCTCGCAATCTTCAACCATTCCAACAGGACACATGATTAATACATCTTCATCCAATTCTTTAGTGGAAAGATTTCAAATTTGATGTAACCTTGATGAACTGGTAGCCACAAGACGTGATTTGGTAATGTTAAAGCCACAGGCTTACTCCATCTTCTCCTGTGGTTGTTTGTGGTCGTGAAATGACTTCCTTTGGGTCCCTTTATTATGCCGTGATAGGCCACTCCGTGAGTTATCACATGACATTGAGGAAATGATGTAAAGCAGAATGTATGTGGCCCTAAAAAGTGACAAGTGTCTGTGTAAATCAAACGATTTTAGTTGTATGCTATCCTCACAAGACTAGAAAATGTGGTTGCGAAAATCTCAACCTCTTACTGTCCGCGACTGTCCATGTGCCATGTTATTTTGGAACGTTCTAATAGGGAGTTACTTTAACAACTACTTGGTTCTTGCATATCTCTGGTTAACTGTATGATAGTAAACCACTGTGACAGCTGAATGGTTGGTATAGGCGGGGAGTTGGTATAGGTGCGATGCGGCCCTGGCGTGGTATTGTATAGAGGTGGGCAGTGACCATATATAGGGCTAAGGGTTTTAGTAAAGGCTACACTCTAGCTACGTACACGGAAGTTAACGATTATTATGCTTGCATGTACACCGTTACGACATTGACTTGCTCAAAACATTTATTTGCCAAACCAAAATAAAAAAAATACATATGTGCCAAAGTAAAAACCGGTCTTATGAATACATATCCCAAACAAAATTTAGTACGAAATCTCATTCCGTGCACACGATTCTTTCAACACAATGAGCTCAATTGAAGAGCAAACCACTCAGTTTGAATCAAGAAACATTGAACGGACAGAAATGCCGCTCGAAAATGCCAGGCGTGCTTAGGTACTGTCTATGACGTCATGAACAATACAAATCAGGAGCCGACGCATGCCGGTGACCCCCCCCCCTCCTTTTTTCATTTGCTTTTGCATTTGTATCTCACTGTTTGTATTTCTGTTAACTGACCACATCTCGTAGAAGTTGTACTGAATTTAAGTTGTACTGTATTTAATTTATATACATTTCCTTTCCTTGCTAAAGACCGTCTCGAATTGGTCGATATTTCAATAAATCCTATATTATTTTTTTTTAAATCTCTTTAGCATTTCTAAAATTTTCCGTCAAGGGTACTTCTCCGGTCCTTGATATATATTCAAAATTAAAAATCTACTCCTGAAATATTCAACAAGTTGATTTCTGCAGTAGCGAATACAGACAATGTACAAAGTTATTAGTATCGCCCTAATTGTAATTATCCTCAGAAATTTTACAAAACATGACATACACTTGAGAGTAAATTTATTAGCCAATTTCTGCAAATTTTGTTGATCCGTGTCCCACCGATGATTTTAGATAGAAGTTTGGTCTACACCCTCTTCACTTTCGAACATGATTCGATGGCGATTGGGTACGTCTCATTGATGAACTGAACTTTATTGGTCAGTTGTTTTGATTTTTATTTTTTTTTGGGGGGGGGAGGTGGGGACTAGTAAAAGTGTAAACAGGACTTTTCACCTTTACCGCGTGATGAAAAATTTGAGGCAGTGGATAAGATTGGATGAGAAAAGTAGACCAATTGACTTAGAATGGTAAAGACCCTCATTGCTCACAATATTTCTCGTCTTAGCCATATTTGTAGATTAATACAAGACCAACCAGAGCTGTAATAAACTAAATCTGTCTCTCCTTTTGGGATAATGCTAACGTGAATGAAAACAAAATACAAAATATTACATCTTCAAGATATTTCTTGAATATTTTTGTTAATTTTCTAGGTAGCGTTCTCAGACATGCCAATTGAGATATGACAGCCATTTTTTTTCTTTTTTTTTTCTTTCTTGAGGGTATCATGTTTACAAGATATTGGGATGTATTTAGGTATGTTTCTACCATGAAGGGAAACACTTTTCCTTGACAGAATAGCAAAATTTTAGTGTTTATAACTTTGATCTCAGTGAAATTTCTGACTGAAGCATATATCCTTTTATGAAAAGTGGAGTCAGTTTCTCCACGACAATTTCTGAATTAGAATGTTACAGAGTGATTCACTTGATAAGAATCTTGGGCGTAGCCAGGTTGTTTGTGAGGGACAAAATTGGCTCATTTATTCTTATTCCTTATTCTTGACCGCAGTCCTATAGTCGAGAGGCATATCGGGGAGGACTCGTCCCCCCCCCCCCCCGAGCCTTAGTCAGGATTTCAGATCAATCAGTCCACACATAAGTGGCATGAGAAGAGGCCAAGGGGATGGGGCATCCCCTCATTTTTGCCTGTAATATTCGCCCACACTTGACTTTTCCTTACACCTGCACACACGAACCTAAACAAAAAGGTTACGGTCATGAAAAAGTTTTGGAGGGACTTAATTCCGGCAGCTGGCGGTGATTTTGGGGCTTTTCAAACCCTCCAGATTGCCGGTCTTCCAAGTTGCATGTATACGTCCTTGACAAGGGGATCTCATTCCTGCAGTCTATCAATTAATGAGATAAATAAAATGTTCTGGAATGCATGAAAAATGGTAATAGATGTCAGATGGGTTGAGATGATACAAGAATCAAAATGAATTGTGCATCTTGTTTCATTCATTCTTCAAACATTTGGCAAATAAGGTAGAGGGCTGAACATGCCTTTACACCCCAGTATTTTATTGGTTGCTAATGACCCATTTTAAGCTTGAAAATAAAAATGATAATTGAAGTAGGCGGCTGAACATTATCTAACCCAACGAAGCGACGCAGAACCCGATTGGAATTTTTTGTGGGAAACCGGACAGATAAATCATGAGCTTGCTGGATGCACCCGTAGTGAAACATTTTCATTTTTTTCTTTCAAAAAATGAAAATGGCGTACTTTTAAGTGGTAGATTGAATTGACGTAATTTTAAGTAGTGGAATTGACGTTCTTTTAAATAGTACTTTAACAGAATATCAGCTCGTGTTGGTTCCGTATTGGTTTGTATTGTCAATGCTTCTTGCGTAAATACGCCGACAGTCCCAGTCTGTTGCGGGTTCTATCCCTTAGCCGCATACTCATGAACCGGTGTAAATGAATAACAGGTGCATGTAAGGCCAATATAAACTCGAATCAACAATTTCACAACTTTATGGACACCTTGTAGCAATTGTGTTGTTGGTCTTTCTCGTCTAAATTTTCAATACAATAAAAAGACCACACATGTGAAGCCAGCTTCCCAGCCACCAACAACCTTAACCTAAAATCCCTCCCTCCTCATTTTGTTTTGTTTTTTTGTTTTCGTTTTCCTCTATTTTTGAACACCATCCATCGCATCCCCAAAATGTCACTCGGTCCCCTCCCCCGGCTGGTTACGTCACTGATAAGAATTCATGACAATAATAACAATAAAAAACTACCAAGGGATCAACCTTGTTCAGTTGCAGGGCTCATGTATGAATAATTTGAAAGGAAATTTTTTTGAAAGAGAAAGTACAAAAAGGAAGGTCATGCTAATATTTTTCCTTTAGCTTATCTCTGCGCAGCAGAAATATATGGACGGCAGCCACAGAGGTACTACGCATTCTGAGAGGAGGGGTGGTTGGGTGTCAATTCCTGCTGTTGCTTGAAGTCTGTAAGCCGTTTTGATCAGTAACATTTTCGAGTGTTTACAGCCTGTGTATAATTCAAGGTGGTCGGTTATATACTAAATATCACACCTTCTATACTTCCATTTTTTACACTCTTCTTCTTAATATTTTTCTAAGACTAGCCGATCAGTATTATTGGTGTAACTTTAATATGCCTGACAGTAACCTTGCAAGCAGGTATATCTACAGTTTTCAATGCACACACCGCCAGAGCTGGTGCGTAAGTAATATACGTGCTCCGTGCCGGCTATCCCTACCCGAAAAACTTTGTTGTGATTATCTGAACAAAATTGGGTAAAAACCAGAAATGGTTTCATTTTCATGTTTGCGGTTTTGTTACCAGATAGTTTAACAATGGTTTATCCTTTAAACCTCCGAATAGGATTGGAAAAGTGTGAGTATCATACAACGGGGTTAACTCTGTAATATTATAGAATATCATCTTACAGTGTGAACGTATCCCCTAATCCGAGCTTGTCGACAACTTTCAATATCCAAGGCTGTTTTCACAAGATTTGTGTTACCAATATTAATGAAGGAGAGCTCTGTCCCAGATCACGTGTCAAGGTAGCGAAGCCATGATTGGTTTCATGTTCTGTTTATTCAACAACAATCATGCAGGAAATAATCATAGACCACACTGTCGCCGAGTTAATATGATTGAAAGTAGATAAATTTAATAGCTTCACCATCCTCAAAAATCGTTAGCGTTGGTACCCACCGGCGAATGAAAAGTCGAAGAGGGGAGGGGAGGGGCTGACGGGGAAGGAAGGGAAGTGGGAAGGGAGGTGATAGTGGGACTAAAAACCAATGTATAAGCTGCGATCGTAGATGCAGTTACGACTATTAACTTTTAACTATCAACTATTATCTTGGTTGTTGAAAAGCTCTGAATTTCTGTAATTCGACATAGTACTACTCATGATTTAAATAATCTTATAGTAAGGAGAAAATAGGTACAAAAGACAAAAAGCTGTGGGGATAAAACTACCCCTCCCTAAATCCTAGATACCATTGAAATACAACACTGGATTGAAAATGATAATAATACTAAATCCAATATATTTTGTCTTCTCTTTGGAACGAAATTGTACAACTATGTATTTACACTTCACTGGAGGCTTGTGTGAGCAATAAATAATATTCCTACTGATTCACATATCAAAGTAAAATAAACACTAGCTGCCAAAGTAACTAAAATATTCAATGTCTGTAAGTAAGTTATAATTACCATGAATGTTAAGTTACCTATGAATATGAAACGACTCTTCTTGAATTCAAAGGAATCATTAAAATTCAATTTAACAGTTACAACAGCCTGTCTACGATGAAGACAATTAAATTAAATCTATCTGTGTCTGCATGATTTTGGTACATAAGCTGCCGAAAACAAAGTAACAAGTGTCGCTCTAACTAAATTTATAAAGAGTGGTTTCAATGAATTAAAGCTGTCAGAATCTGGAAGAGGAAGAGGAATTTAGGTCTTGATTCCACGTAGAACCACTGTTACTATAAACCGCAATGAGTATTGAATATTCATAGCTCAGTGATTAAACAGTTTGTAATAAATTGAATATTCATAGTGAGTTGTTTAACATGCAAATATTTCGTTCACGTGCCATCCCCTCAACAAACCACTTTGATTGGTGAATAGTCTGCTTGAGGCTTGGATTATTTGTAGAATCTCTCCAAACTTTGTCAATTTTTAAATCAGCTTAAAAGTTTGAAAATGAGACGAAGTCAATAAAGGAAAGATACTTTTGACTTAAACGTAAACGTACAATTGATGGACGTTATTTTGAACAAATACATGTTGTAAATGTTGAATATATATACATTGTGTGTGTGTGTCGCAACAATCATTAACAAAAGAAAAACGTAAGACAGGAATATATTACAAAAATTTGGTTCAGATTGCTTCTGTACACTGCATTTGGCTTCATAAATTTACAGATATGTACACAGAAGTTCGACAACGTATTTTCAAGTTCAGACGAATTTCTCTTGAATTAAACCAAAAAAAAGAGGCAAGTTATGGACCGTATTTTCTATTCACTCTACATCTAAACGATGTGTTTTTTTTTTCTAGAGTTAAACTCCTCCCTTGTTTGTTTTTGCTAAATTGAATCCATTACTAGTCCCCCACCCATAACTCCCCTCCCATTTCGTTAAGTCATGGGATCCTATATCTCCTTCCTCCCATGCTTGCTAATCCCACTGATTGAGTGTTTGTTATGTACATTTTTTTTAGTGTCTGCCAAAGGCGTTCGTTAATTTTCGACACCTTCACCTTACTTGACCTTTCAACCCTCACGAGAGAAACGTCACAATGATGTCAGAGGTACAAGTGACGTCACTTCTACTGTCATTTACGCTTTTGATATATGAGACGTGACGTCATCTACAAAATGGTGATCGCCTGTTCGTTGTGATCTCGTTGCCATGGTTTCTTGGATTTCTGTATTCTGCCTCGTGATAGTTATCATGAACACAAATTCCTCAACAGACAGCCGGTCGTCTTCTATGATTGGAAAAGGAGGAGTAGAAAAAAAGAAACCTAAATATGAATATTCATTACCGATATCGTTTTAAAACCTAATCCTCAAAGAATTTCCATAATGTGCTCAAGTCATTTCTCGAGAGGACATGATAGAACATGATGACGTGATATCCACATATACCATAATCGTTAGGTTTTGTCCTCTCAAGAAGGGATAAACATGTATGACATCATGTAAGGATTATCCTTTTATAAGCTTATATTTCAGGTTGAATAAACGATACGGTATTTGGTTTGATAAGTCACTGTTGTTTTGTATAATTTTATTTTGAATTTATATTATTATCATTTTTAAATAAACGGCATTCGCTATTGGTCGATAAGAGTTAATTAACACCTTAAGAAGTTTGTGCCACAGTGGAACACTGCCAGCATTTGAAATTACTGCACGAACATCACTTCTCAGCACGTCACAATATCCTCGTTCTTTATTTGAGATTTCCAGGGCAATATTTCTGTAATTTGGATCAACTCGACATATTTTTAGCAACTCCTTGGATGCTTTGTTAAGTAAACCGCATTCAAAATCTCCAAGCCCGGTTACCGAACACTATGAGCAAATCATGTTGTTTAAAAGGACCGTAACGTATATTTCAACACACTTCACCACTTTCAGGAGCCCACAGATGAATTCAGTGTATAAACCAGGGAGCTGTACTTAGATAACCCATGTTAAAATCGGAAAATGTAATTATTTAGATTAGTCACTCGGAGAAACCTTGATAAACTCATTTATCGATTGGCAGTTTTACTTTATTAAAAAATAACTTGTCAAAGAACGTTTTGGAATTGTAATGATCTTCTCCATTAGCTTGCTTTCCAAAATTTTATCAGCAAGGAGAGAAATATCTAAAAGTATCCTTCAAGTTGTCACCAGGATTAGTGGATTAGGAGGCAGTGTTCCTATCATCAGAATAATAATAATAATAATGATTGTCTATTCTTATAGTAGGCCTTTATCTTGTAGATGCTCAAGACGTTTTCAGGCATTGTCATGATAATTTGAGAAGGAAACAAAATGTGATAGTTGACAATACTAATTGAAGTTACCTTTCGTGACTATTAAAGGAGCATATTGCCAGGAAAAGCAGAAAGGGGTGTCTATATATATATAATACCCATATTTGAATAAAGAGTAATTTCCATTGAATACAATAACAATCTACCAAAGGGAACGACAACGTGCCAGGTCTGGGTTACACATTTTTATTGTCAAACTACTACAGTCCAGAACTATTCTGGAGTAATATTTCCTTAAATTGATTAATTAAGACAATTAGGGTTGCTGTCCAAAGATTTTGTGAAACGTTTAGTTACCTCTAAAAAGACGTAGGTTTGGTAAGATCAACTTTTTTGTGGAAGAGAAATAATTGAGCCGCCCGATATTGTGATTATAGTTTTAAAAGAACAATGAATAAATAGAACAATGATATCTTGCCATCTACATAGAACAATAATACCTTACCATCTTAATAGAACAATGATATCTTACCATCTAAATCTGAAAGGTCCAGGAGACGCACAAATTCTCGGAGGCTGTTGTTCCTTTTGACATCCGGGGTTTTTAACCACTCACACGCGTCAATGTAGCCATCTTTGTTCTCATCGAATTCTAGAAACTCTTTCTCCAAACTTATGTCATCTATTTGATCCATAGGTAATTGGTAAGTTGCAAATCTTATGGAAAATGATGAAAAAATATTAAAAAAGTATTTTTTTGGATGCTTGATAAAACTTTTGATAAAAAGGAGGTTGTACAATCCCATTGAAAGAAATTAAAGTAAAACTCGAAGTTAGGATTAATAGGAGGGTTAAAAATACCGTATAAGAGTCGGAGAATGCTATATGCACAACTTCTTTGAAGCAATTACTCCGAGTTTCCTCTGGTTTTTGACAAATTGGTATAGGAACCAATAGTTATTTGGAAGGAGAGTGAATAGTTATACTTCGTAAGGGAGACCCCTTAGCATTGCAACACTCTAATGAACCGATTGGGTTTAAATGTACCAACATGACACACAAAGAAAATAGCTTTAATTAATATTAAACTAATCAATTAACATCAGCAATTACATCATCTTCTTAAAAATCATTATGCATGAGATGAAGATGCATCATTTACATTTGCTTGAACAAAGCATTAATAAACAACAAGTAATTAAATTCCTGTATTTGAGAAACTTATTTCTTGAACAGAAAGCTACAGTCGTGTCAGATTTTGAACAATCTATTATTTTGTGTCCATAGATCTTGGTTTGAAAAATTATTTTGATTTTAAAAATGATTTCATCATAATTCTCTCTGTAAAAAAACATGATATTTCTCTTTAATGTGAAGTAAACGTTAAATGAGAGCCAGTTAATGCGAAAAAAAAGTACAAAAATTAAAAAATACCTTTTGTTTCTAGTAGTCGAGGATTTGGTTCTTACTGCATTCGCAGACAGGAGATTTTTCTGCTTTTTGCTACTCTTTCCGTCTTTTTGACATCCCTGTACTACGCTGCTGACGACACAGAGGCACAATAACCAACTTACGAGACACGAAAAGTCCATTTTAGTCAGAATCTTCTCTCTTTCGATGATCGGACAGAACAAATTTGGTGAGTGATTGATTTTCTCCGTCACCAACGAGTTTATATAGTGTAGAGGTTGTCTGCCTGCATGACATAACTTTCACTTCTTTTTCCAAATGAGGAATCCGGGAAACTACCCCCGCTGCATGTGACGTAAGTATCTTGTCTTTTTGCATGTCTGGCAATATAACACATATCCGTTTCTACATGTCGCCAGCTATTTTACCGCGAGCGAGATGCACACTTTCTCATGAAAATTTGGAAAGGAAAAGAAAAATGATAGTTGGCAGTATTGATGGAAGTGACCTTCTTTCCTGACTATTAAACGATTTCATAGACAGGAAAAGGAGAAAGGGGCTGTCTTTATACAATACTGGATATTTGGATAGAGAGCATAACTGCATAGGGTAGGGATAAGCAAGATTGAACTGTAGTAACCACTCGAGTCAAAGTAAAACAGCCACTCGTCGGATACAAATAATATTTTACAGCACGAAGAAAATCCTCAATTTTATTTCAATTAGCAATGTGTAAACTTCGTGCATAATTATGTATCACTATATAACATTAACATTAGAGTAACACTCCGTCATAAGGCTCGTAACCTTCCATGCAGGTGTTGGTATGTACTGTTTAATAACGGAAACACCGGCCATGAGTAATACACACCCGTTGTACGGGTAATGATTATTGCCCTGATATTTATTCGAGCTGATCAAATCAGTGATGTTCTATCGATGTTTTCCTTTAGGCTGATCACTCTCCACCAACATCTGATCCTATCTTGTACTGATCCAATCTGATCTGATGTACAACTCTACGTCGGAAAGATTTACTTCAAAATCATCAGATATTTTTCACTTGTTTACAATAAATGAGATGACGTCAGGCCATCATTGGTTGACAGTTGATCTGACGTCATCAACGCCTCCTTTGATTCAATCAGATCGTTAATATTTAGATTTAACTTTGGAGAAGATTTAAAGACAAAAACTCATCACCCCAGACAGTTTCAATTCTCCCAACCACCTATCTCTAGTCCCTCCCTCAGCCTGTCTTAAATTCCTCCACATGTGTAATCAAAACAATGGATCCCTGTGTACGCTGTGTAATACGAGCCGCTCTGCATCTTTCGAATTTGCTGGCAATCTAAGAGTAGTGTAACTTAGAACCAGTTGAGAATTTTGCTTTCCGGGAAGTAAAAATATAGCTTAGGATGATGCAATACAGCCTTTAAGCTGAAACATGCAAACTTCGATGTTTGTCTATGCAATTTAATTTCCTGAACAGTGACGTAGAAAAATTATGTGTCATATTTTTTTTTGTAGCTGCAAATAAAAAAAGGTAAATGAGTTGGAATGGACGATATTTCATTTAGCCAAAATATTTTACGTAGGCCTTACCAATATATACTTAGCTATATATAAACAACAATAATATATAACAATATATACTTGATGGTGACGTCCCCCTTCCAGGACTTAAACCTGAATTTCAAATTAGCCAGTCCAGAGATACGTGACATGAGGAAAGGTCTAAGGTGAAGGAATTCCCCACCAAAAAGAAAATCGTACTCAATATATGAGATTCTGTAACGTTCTATGCAGTTAAACATAATGATTTTACCAGAGGAAACTTCCTTAGGTGGGAAATGACGCTTTGATAGTCGAGCCTCAGCACAAGTCTGAAAATATGTGACGTAGAACCGACAAATACTGCTTTCCATTTCTGCACTCTTAGTCTTTCTGGCAAGGTCTTGCTACCCAAAAACTCTTTAGTTCAAAGATTATGAAAACCCCATGAATGTCTATATTCAGTAAGATACTTTTCGCACATAAAATCAGTGGAGCTGTTATTGTAATGGACATAAAATTTAATTGCTGCTTATACTTTAGGGCCCACCAAACCAAGCGAAGGTAAGCTGTGTAATTAGCTCAAAGTTATTTCTATCCTTTATTCATCGGTACCAGTTCAATATCATTCACAGACCAACGTCATTTAAGTCAACTAATCCTTAAACAATTAGGTAGCTCCGACCAATGCTTTAAAGGGTAGGTCTATGTCACTCACTGGTGAAACGAAGGTTTTATCACCAAATAAGAGATCAGAAGAGTACTGTAACCCACAGCTTGAGCTAAAAATCAAGAGCAATGTTCTATCTAGATTTGTCGGTACTACGTCACAACGTCACTGATTTCTAGCAACAGGCTCGTACCTTGAATATTTACTAAAATTATTTATTTTCCGAATTCTCATTTACAACTTTCGATGTAAATACCTGTTGTTAAGTTTTGCTTTTCTTAATTTACCTGATGTATATTCTTAATCTGTATATCTTTGTTTACTTTCTTTTGGACGTCACCTCAAGCTCTCCCAGCAACCTCCATTTCATGTATGTGTATATACTACTCAATAATGATGCCATTAATTACCTATATAATAATATCGCTTGTATATATACATGTGTGAATGCATAAATTAAATTAAATCAAATCAACATCAGGTACATGTATGGCCATTCGAAACCTAGAATCAAATATTTCGCACCTTTATGAACACCTTGTTTCAATTGTGTTGTGAATTTGTTTCGTCTTAGTTTTGAATATCATAAAAAGATCACATGTGTGAAGCCAGTTTCCCAGTCACCCACCAAACTCATCATCCCTCTTCCTTCGTCATTTTTTCTTTGGTTCTCGTTTATTTTTTTTCAAGATCATCCATCGCGTCCCAAGATCTCTGCCGGGGGTCTCTGCCCCCGGTCCCCAACCCCCCCCCCCTCGCTGGCTTCGCCACTGCGGCCTAACCAGATAATCTGTTACAATAATTCTGCAGAAGTGAAATGGATGCATCAAATTTACAGATGATACCAAGAGAACAAAGTACTAAACAACACTTGTTTGTTTGTTTGTTTGTTTGTTTGTTTGTTTGTTTGTTTGTTTGTCTTCATTGAGTTTGCATACATTGGCAGACACTATAGCACAGTATGAAACTCCATTTACATTTTGCGTCTGGCAGAGTAAACTTGTGGGTCAGTTACACGTGATCTTTCTTTAGTTGCAGGCCGCAAACAGGAAGGGGGGGGGGGGGATAGCACAGCACAACATTATCATGACAATAGATATCACAGAGATGGTGATTGATAGTCTATTCAGATATACCCGTGGATCAATATTAATTCATTGTTCATTTTTGTTTACTAAGGCCCCTTTTCCCCCCGATTCCCAACTGTCGTCCCGATGGTTGAGTAAGAATAGGGGGGTACACCATTCTGTCAGAAGTAAGCAATAGAGAAAGCGAACATCCTCCAACCGAGTTCGTGTCAAAAAAGACCCGTCCACTGGAGAATATATCACAAAACTAGCATCATGGTGTCCAACTCAGTGCCTGAATGTATATGTACGTCCATATTATCTCTATGGTTGACGTCTAGTGCATAATGACATCTATGGAAATCTTTTAGCACCCCCTCTATTCGGTTCTTAGTGGAAGCGTTTAGAGTTATCTAAAACTTACCGTGGCCAGTGGGACTGGAAAGTTTCAAGTTTATTTTCCACTCTCCTTGTAAACGTGAACAAAATGTGATGATAAATATTGGTACAAAATACAGTTACATTCCAGCAATCATTAATAAACTATTTGGGAATGGAAGTATCAGAAGAAGTAAAGTGAATACTTTTCAAGTCTTCCCCCCCCCCATCGAAAAAAAGAAAAGGAAAAATAACACACAAATTGAGCTTATTAAGGAAAAAAGAACTAAATAAGAAAAAGTAGGAAAAAATGCAAAACCCTCATAATAATATCATATATTAAGAAAAATCAAAGCAAGAAACTTGCAATATCTGTTAGACAGGTGTAGTTTAAATTTTCTCTTGAATACGTTCAGCGAAAAGAAAAAAAACTTGCTTTAAGTCTTGATGCAGTGAATTCTAGAGCTGGACAAAAATACTAAAAATTTGATTTTGGTTGTGCTTAGTTCTAGAATAAGGGTGAACCGAGGATTGACTATTGCGTGTAGTGAATGAGTGATAATCTGTATTGGTTGAATAAAACTGACTGAAAACATCCGGAAGTGCATTGCCTTGTAACCTGTATACCCCAAGATACTAATCATGCGTATCAAAAATAGAAAGGATTGTTACATTTCCAACAAGCTAGAAGGCATTTTCATGAAAAGAAGAACTTAAATAAGTCAGCTGAAGATGGCGTTCCGCTCCTCCCCCCCCCCCCCCTTCAAACCTTAGTCACGTGACATGGTCCAAAAGATATCAATAATAATAAGTCTGCGCAGAAACGTACCTAATGAACTTGAACACATCCCAGTACATGTACTCGGACCTAAGTTAAAGTGTGTATTTTAAGTCAAAAATTTCAGAAACATACCCCACAAAGCTGAAAACATGAATTCAATGGTCGAACTCAGTCACAGCTTCACATAGATATTCCTGAACTGAGATATAAAATACTGAGGTTTTGTCACTCAATGTAAAATGATGTCATTCTTGTATTACTTATAATAATTGAGTTTATAATTTGTTTTGCTTTTTTCCGGAGACCATTTCACAAATTATTGCACAATCTAATATTTGAAATTACGTTTTTCGTGATTTTATTCACTTTTAATCAATTAAATTAATTTAATGTCCTTCAACTTACATATCTCAGCAATGGAACAAGCTATAAAGATGGGAGTTGGTTGATAAGATTTATTTTCCAACCCCTACAATATATTTTCTTGTAGGTTTAGACTTTAAAAGGAATCGCCACTGGATAAAATTGATATTTCGTATAAAAATTAGAGCTGTTTCCTATCTTTGTTGGTGAAAAACCATGTCTTTGTAGCATGATCATCATCCGTTTGGAAGTTTAAAGAAATATTTACATTATAAGGGTGCCTTGCATTATGGGAATTTGTGATGTCACCCTTGCACAACTACTTGACTATCTTTTGAATTTCCTTACAATGTTGAACTGATTATGATAGTGTGAGAGATGTGAGCTGTGTTTCCACAGTGTTGTAAAGTGTAAGTCTACAATACACCCAGTATACATTTTCACTAATTCGAAATCTCATGGTTAAATGAGGGCTTCATTTTCAAAGAAAAGTAAAGACCTCTCGTAATAATTGCAGCTGTTACATGACATTTTCGTTAGCTTGGAACTACTGGAAATCTTTCTTGGCCAGGGATGTATTTCTTCAAATAGCAATGCCTTGAGTTAGGAACAAGATTTTGTCATTGGGTTTGAAATGTACATTGTCTATCGTCAGGTTCTCGACTATAATAATGCTCCAATCACCACTGCAGCGTTTGATAAGGTGAGATAAGGTCACAGAACAGCCATCGATAGCTTTGTACACTGGTAGATTGGTTGTCAGCCTGAAACATGTGACAGGATAAAAAAAGAGAGAACAAACAAAAAAACAAAACAAGAAAATCAAAAAGTTACAATATACTCCCCCACATAATTGATGTATTGAGATTACGAACAAAAGATTAGTTTAAACAGTAACGGAGTAGCACAGTTTGTAACAATTACACTTCTGTTGACGATTGATGTCCTAAGCTAAATATAGAGTTAGACCTTTATGTGTAGAAGTTTATAATGGTGAATAAAGGTTGTTGAACGTTCAATACACATACAAAATAAACAAATAAATAAAAAAAAATATGAGCTCATAAAATAACTTAATATTATGACTTCATATACGGATTTGAGTATTTTTTTCGGCCAGCAAAAGAGACCATGCATTGAAAAACTAAAATGCTGAAAAAGAGATACAATTAAGGGCTGAAAAGGAACGTATGATTTTAGTAGTAATTAATATTTCTACACATGTGTATAGGTCACAGGTCTTACCAGAAGCCTAACCGTGACTAGAATGTTGAGTTGAAAACCGTGAGAATATGCCATTCACAATAAGTTACAGCAACAGGCGGACCCAGGGAGAGTGGAAAAGGGGGCGGCATATTATTTCTGAAAGTTCTCTGAATGATTAAGAAATACAAATTTCAAATTTTAATATATTTAGGGGAAAAAACAACTTCACAATTCAGTTATAGAAAAATTTCCAGATAGGAGAGGAACACCGCTACCCTTAGACACCTACCCACAATATATCGCCAGTCCCTCCCCCCATTAGCCCCTCCCAAGCGAAGGACTAATTCCACCTGCTTACAGCAGGGAGCTGCCACTCCCTGGTTACAGCAGTCATGGCGGTTCTAGACAAGTCATGTTATGATGGGAAATAGTTCGGTGTTAAGCAGTACTTTCCCCATTCTGTACAATAACCACATGCCTCGCACAGGAATAACATCTGGTAGCACCCTGTAAGTTCATTTCATGGCCACAGGCTGCGGCTACCAGCCATCGACAGTACTAAGCCAATACATGTGGTTTGTTTTTCGAAGAAGTGAAACATATGACGTTGTCCTTTGCATGTTTTCCCCATTTTAAAGACCAATTTCCTGAATATTTCACCTTTTAACAATTCACTTTGGACTTTCCTGGGAAGTTCAATTTGCCACCACAACGTTTACAAGGCAACCCGGCAGAAACTACACGGCCATTACACGTGGCGCGAAACCGCACTCGGAGTGTCAAAACTTGACGAATCGATTGGTAGTTTGTGAAAGAAGACAAGACTGTGAACAGTCATGGAGGTCCTTAATAAAACAGAATCAAACAGCCTGACATGCATCCTACAGAAATCTCCATATAGAAGCAGGGAGTTGACTAGCTCCCTGGTACCTGGTAACCTATGCTTCATATATGTGCCAGCATCACCCTAGCTCTGAGAATTTGGGTAGATATCAATAAATTGAGAATTACAGATTATCTTCTACTTTTATGAAGTCTAATTATTCTTCCATTTTTTCTTTCTTTTTTGTGACTGTTATCAAAGTGACATTGTCAATTTACTTTTCCCTCAGATTGCCTGGGACACTTTTTTGACAGTAATTCTGTCTTCATCCTGCTAAAAAGTGACGCTCCCATGCTTTTGTTTCTTATCTCACTACGTAACAACATAAAGTTCCAAACTCATTTAAACTTGAATGGTGACCATATCGACTTGGTGACGTATGAACTTATACACAAGAATAGAAACAGAAGGATTTTACGAAGGACAACTAAAGTACCAGCTAGGGGATTGTACATGAATGTGCAGACAGACAGTCTACCCCATATGGTAATTCTATATATATATTTGTATGTACTGCGTTACACTAGTGAAACAATCAACGCCAAGTACAACGACCCTCCTTATGGCGTAGGTCTGTAATAATGGGTAGTTTATCCTGATGTAGTAGCTGATAAACATGAGAGGTCTCAACCTCACCCCGTAATGTGCTTTTCTCTACGGTGGTAAGAAAAGAAATACAATGTTTCTGACAACAAAGACTTTTTTTGCCAATGTTTGTATGACTCAATGTAGGATGTACTTGAAAGATTGAGATAAAAAATCTCAAAGCATAGAAAATGAACTGTTTAGGACTTCTTCGGGTACACAAGTCCTAGATTATAGTAGGATGTATCTGTTGCAATATTTGCTCTCAGCAAAAAAAAGAATAAATAAATAAAAGAGGAAAAACTCTTCACAGAACCAATACACATGCACGTCATTGATAAGAGGGAACATGTTTGTTGACATTATTAAACTCATGGCAGTTATCTACTATCTAATCGTTTTAAATTCAACTAGACTTTATCACCAAGGACTCCCGTTATCGTTGTGTTCACACACGCTTTAGATAAGTACTGCTTCATCCATGTTACACAGTACAGAGTGACTCTTTAGCTTACTCTTTTACATTGTCTCATTTTTTTTCGTTGCCCTTTATTTCATTTTTTTTTTCGTTGCCCTTTACTTCATTCAGATGTTTCATTATAGTTAGAAAAGAGGAAGTTACGTCATGTAAGTGACAGAGAATGTCAAAACTGACTGTTTGGCTGACCCCGTCACAGATAAATGATTCTGTACAATAGGCGACATACAGTATCTCGCACAGATCAGATTTCATCACGAGTACCTCAAAATTTAATGGGAGGGGATATTCCGTACTCCATGGAAAATAGACGTTTTGTAAACCAAAGTGCTGACGTTTTGTATCCATATAAGGTAATCAATAACACAGTTCAGAGTTGCAAAACATCGTGCTAAGAATAAAAATGTGTAGAGGGTATAAACGAGACAATGTCGTATAGAGCTACAATTGCAGGTTTTACTTCAACCTTCACAACTCATTGAAAACTGAACCATTATTTGATCAGAATATTGTGGTAATTTCTGTGAAGTTTTATGTTTGTTACGCCGGATAGCGGACGAGGTTTTACGGTCAGCTACTGGCCAAGAATGACTAATTTTGGTATAACTCACCATGCTCGTTTTACGGTATGACTAGATACTCACGATGTGTCGGCAACATGTAAAGAGTAGGCTGAAATGGTTGGTTTCAATTAACTTTGAACATTGATAGCTACACGAGTAACGTTAGGGTTCGTTAGTGCAGGTATATATGCATAACGTAATGTAAACATATAAACTAGATAATATACGTTTAGTAGAGGTCAAAGGTCAGTTCCTGTTGGCGGGGATGGAAGTATGGAAAAGCATCTCACGCCATAGTGCCGCGTACACACAGCTACGTACGGAGTTGAGGGATGTGGGGAAGTTGCTACAGTTACCAGTAATCATGGTTTGGGGGGCCTGCAGTCACTGCACTTGCCACCAAAATTTGATCTCGCTATTTCTTTCCTGTTCAATATTGTATTGCTGCCATCGTCTGAGGATGGAGATACGTCTAGCCCGGAGCAGATGGAGAAAGAAGATGTGAAAGAAGGGGGCCGAGGGTAGAGGCGCTACAAAGATAAACTCAGAAACTACCAAAAAACAGAATATGTAAGTTTGTAGTTACTATAATTGCATCTCACTCACGGTTTAGACTTATAAGCAAAATTGGCGGGAGCTGAGCACAATACGTAGATGTACCTTGTCCAGCCTTACACAGCTGCCTTACCCATCACAACTGTCAGGCACAAACTTACACACAACTGAAGGTGTGATCAATCCGAAGGTGTTGGGCCGAGCAGATCTCGGGGAGCACAGCCATCGGACACTGTGCAGATGTCGGGACCCGCAGGTTTTGGGTACATCCCCACAGGAGTAGCCTTTCCCTGGACTTAGATTCTTGTAGCCACACAGTACCTCACTTCACATTTCACACCCGAAAGACTCCGATTCTGACAAGCTTCGGCCCGACCAACCGACTAACTAATCATTTCACAAAATGTCTCTTAATTAATTAAATAACCCTAAAATAACCGAGAAAGACGTACGTCCGTACATAAAACACAGTAAGCCCTCAGCCAATCACCTGAATTAAACGTGAACAGCCTGCAGTGAACTGCGACCAATGAGATGAGATCCCATCCTCGCTCGCTGTACTCTGCCTACATAAACATTAAGGGAGGAAATCAGCACAAAACATTACACAATCTCACCCTATGGAACTACTTTGTCAGGGTAGTAGTTCCATGCTCACCCGGTTTGACCGAAAAGCAAAACAATACCAACAGCTTCTTCACACAAGAAATGGTCGTATTTCACCATCAGAATTTAATCCATAATTGTGCAAGCTGAGTATTTCTCCACGAAAGTTTCCCTCAGGATTATTCTATACAGCAGTAAATTATTTTGTGAAAGCATTGAATTATTCTATGAAAGCAATATCGCAGCAGAAAGTGCCCCCTTGTTCACATTTTTAAGATTATCAGTAACTTCAAATAAACTCTGAAATGAGTTTTAAATAAGACTGAATTGCTCGAAGAGTGTGAAAGAGAAAAAACTTTACATCCCCTCCCCAACTATCATTATAGCCATGATCCAACACAACGGATAACAGGAGACACTGTCAGAAATAATAAACAGCACCCCCCCCCCAAAAAAAAAAATAGGAACGATATATAGACTAGAGGAACAGACAGGAGAAAAATCAGTCGAACAATTTTAAAAATTCTCACCCATGTTTAGAAGTTTGCATGAACTGCAGAAAATAATATGAATGGGACTGTTTACATTTAACAATGAAATCGTAAACAGTTATTGTGCCGACGATGGGAATGTCCCCTTCAACCAGGCTCTATTGTTACATACAACTGCGCTAAATGATGTCATGGGGGCATACAGTGACTTCAAGGCCCTTGTTTACACGAACAAAAGATGTATATTGACATAGTCTACCTATACAGGCAATATTATTCGCTAGAAGTACATTGTACATTTAGGGGCAATCCCCATAGTGAAAATTTTTCTACTTTCATGCACCAGGTACGTGATGTTAAATGAAATAAAATGAAGATAAAAAATTGTTCTAAATTGGTTTTTGGCGTCATGTTATAACAAGGCCTTCCAGTCACAAGACCTCATGTAGAGAAAAAGAAATGAATTCCGCATTCAGGGCAAGAACTCAAAAGAGTAGTTCCTCTAAGAGTCCAGGGGGACACAATTTGTTCCTGAGTGTGGAAGGTGTGATCAAACCTTACTTTGATTTAAAGAAACAGTTCATGGACAACTTATAATGGAATCCAAAATGATTATTTTCTTACTGGAGTGAGCAATTGGGGGAGACAGAAAAGTGGACACTAACATATCCCCCCCCCCCCTCCTCCACTTTTCGATAAAAAGTAATCGACGGATGTTTATTTCTGACATCAGGAGAAGTGGTAACGATGATGTCTTCCCTAAAAAAAAAAAAATGAAGAGAATATTAAGGTGACGGAGGGGGGGGGGGGGTATTTGTGGACTGCTGATAAATTTCAGGAACCCTGCACTTATACGGGGTAGAGAACTTGGTGAGGACGACAGGGTACGGCGAGTCAAACGATCAGTTCAACGGTACAGATGCGGCTGATATATTGCCTGTGTCTCTCGTTGTCTTCTTGTATTAAACCTGGGAACACATCTAAAAACTTACTGCAATTACATCTCGCTCTTCGTTACGACAGTGACAATATAGACTTCTGATGCACTCAGACACTTATAGTTACAAACAGAGATACATCCACTTCGATCGGACATTTATGCCTCGGTCACACTGTAGCAAATCGCGTACTGCGACTGCTTGCAACTGGGTCATTTTGAAAATGTTTGCTACATCTTCGCACGGACTGCGTCGAGTTGCAGTGAGTTTGCGACTAGTTGCATGGGTTGCAGACGAGTCGCTAGTTTCTCCATGTGCTCCGGTGCGAAGCAACTGCTTGCAACTAGAAATACATCGCAACTGGTTGCAGTCTGTTCGCCGATGTGCTGCAACAATGCTGCGATCTGCTGCGCTTATCGCCGAACATTCCCAACACGATCTGCGTCTAAACTAGCAACTATACCACAGACTGCAACAGTCTCATACTGTGCGGCGCCATGCTGTACTGTGAACATTCGACAACAAGCGCAGTACGGAGAACACCTTTTACCTCCCTAAAAACTGGTCCAAGCGCCGCCTGCGTGCGAACGTACTGCGAACATGCGCAGCACTACATAGCAGCTACTGCAAACTAGTATTCGCCGGTCCCCCCCCCCCCCCCCCAACGTATTCTCTACCGCGCCTGACTGAAACCGACTGCAAACAAGTCTCAACACGTTTGCAGCAAGACGCAGCACGGCGACTGCGCACACGGATTTCAAATATCCATACAACAGCCACCACACGTCTATGGCAAGCCAAATGCCCAATAATTCGAGAAACCTGGTTTATCGGCTGATAAACCTGGTTGTTTTATTTGATAAACCAGGTTTATCTCTTCATGGGTGATAAACTTGGATTATCAAGATGATAAACCTGGTTTATCAAATTGATAAACCAGGTTTATCAAAAAGCTTGGCTTATCGGTTGATCGAATTGATAAACCAGGTTTATCAAATATAATGAGTATTCGGCGTCGAAAACCCAAATTTATCAGTCGAAAAACCAGGTTTATCAACCGATAATCCAGGTTTCTCGAAATATTGGGAGTTTGGCTTGCCATACACGTCACGTTTTTATGCACTTGTGAGTATGTCTGACTGCAAACATGCGCCGATAGTAGCAGTACATCGCAAAACGTTCACAGTAGATTGCCGAACAGTCTGCATACATTGCATGCCCCGTCGCAGCTCTGGCTCCGACCGTGTTGCGCGCATTCGCCGTCGTTCACAGATCGAAGCAACACAGCGCAGCACGTTTTGCAAATAGTTGCACGTTCTGGTTTGCAGACCATTTGCGGTACATCGCAGTACAACGCAGCCAAGTTGCAGTGCTGTCTGCGTCACACTCCCGCCCCGATTGTAGACGGCACTAGTTGCAAGCATTTGCATGCCATTTGCAATTCCATGGGTTGCAGTACAGTCGCAGACACGTTTTTCTTTCGTAGTGTGACCGAGACAGAGATCATGGAGTAAGATATAAAACAAAAACAGAGTAGAGTCACTGGATTAATCACTTCTCAGGAAGTAATTATGATAAATTTTAATGCACCATGCGCCCCCCCCCCCCCATAAAAGAGTCAAAATGGGACTATTGATGTGGGGGGTCTTCGTTATTTTGCTAATTGATGAAGGAATGCCTTAATTAATTGAATAATTGATGAAGGCGTGTCCCGTTAGTTTAATAATTGATGGAGGCGTGTCTTCGTTAGTTTAATAATTGTGAAGGCGTGTCTTCGTTTCATGTAGATACCATTCTGGTTGGTAAAGTTTCCTTTACCGGTGGGCAGCTTGTTTTTACTCTGACTTGACTTTATGTTACAGAGTGTTTATGGATTATATCAGATCTGATAAGGATTGGAGAGATGTGCGTGAAGGACTGAGAGGGATGGTGTGGCCTCATTTTCCGTGAGGGTGACCAGACGGGGACTTCTTAATGTATACACACAGCTCCATGATGTTACAGAGTCTAAGCTACTCTGGACGTATATCCTCTCGCGGTAGCTCATTTCCGCCACGTATTCTACATTGGCAATAAACAATGTCGAGAAATGAAGTGACGTAGGTGACCTCTATATTACCCGACAAAACATCATTGAGTTAAAAACACATATTACGACTATCCGCTCTGTATTTCCATTATAAATATTTAAGAAATCTTTCTCTTTATTTACCCACCCGATCTGATCATGGTTAGTTTCAGTTCCCTAAGTCTTTTCTCTTCTGTTCATTGGGACAACCCCTGAGAACCATTTCATCACAGGGATTTCCCATCAGACGGCAGGCTGTGGATCTTGTCTGATTCAACAGTGTGGTATCAAAGGTTATCAAACCTTTCCACCAACAGAGATCGTAGGGCTCGAATAGCTGCATTACAGTCAGTTAGAAGGTGCCGGCTGAGTGTCATACACTTTACTTTCTTCCAGAACTTCCTGGGACTACCGTGGTGGAACCTCCCTATACTACCCACATTACTCCCCTTTAATCATACGTAACTTACTTCTTTTCCATCGTTTAGTTCTGTTTTCTTTACCATTTAGAATTGATGTTATCAGTACGGTCCAGCTGCATCCTTTATGTCTTCACCATTATCCATGTCATCCACTTACAAACAAGTTGTTTCTCAAATATGCAGTCTGCAAACACTCATAAACATACCAGGTCCTTTTTGGATGAAACTTAAAGGGAAATAGGGCGTTTGTTTCAGAGAAGAAATCCATATTTTTGAAACCGACGTTTGTGGATGCAGAATGACAGATTATTCAAAATGAGGAAGGACAGTAGCCTTCTTTTCAAGAAATAAGCATCTCACAGATAGAAATTCACTTATTTGTTGCTCAACACTAATTTGTTCCCCCAAACTTTTCAAAATTCAAATGATGCATCTTCCGTCACTCATCACATGCATCATGTTTTAAGGAGATGAAGCTTTGGTAGATGTTTGTTGATTTCACTGATTCGTTAACAATGATTACCGTTTTTTTCTTTGTATGTCATGTTGGTGTATTCTAAACGCCCTATTTCCCTTTAAAGCCACCGGTGAAAATTTTTTGTTATATTTCAGACAACAATCTTCTTTCACCTGATTCGATACCGATTCGTATTATATACCCTCATTGTATGGTATTCCCTTATAACTTCCTGTATCCTTTGAAGTTCAAGAACGTGATAGTGCCTCTGTCTGTAGCTAGTCCATTAATCTGTAGTTATCCTCTTCTCAACCATTTGCATTCATAATTCAGTAATAGTCACATGCACCTATGCATTCAACCATTGTGGGTTAATGTTTTCTCTCTCTCCACCCCCCCCCCCCCCCTCCTCTCCACCTCTCTCTCTCTCTTTGTCATCTTATCAAAAATATGTGCCCTTCAAACAAGCAATTACAACGAGGGTCGGCTTGATCTTCCTCATCGTGGTCAACCGATGTTTCACACACCCAACTTTAAGATAAGATCAACTACATTAAACCCAACAGGGGTAACTGAAGGCTCACATAAACACAATAAACAGACAACATTGTAAGAGAACAATTTACAAAGTAAATAGGAAAGCAGAAAAGTGAACACAGATAACGGAATCAAAACAGTAAAAATCAAAAGGATAAAATGGGATAAAAGTGATCAAAGGTTGTCATAAAGGGATCAAAGGTTTCAGGATCAAGACCATTTAAAATTCAGACGTGTGGAGTTTGAAGCATTGGTGGATAAATGAGGAGAGATGTCTATTAGTATAAGCACACGGCAGCCTCATGCTACCACTTCGCGGGATATCACTGCATTGTTAACAATTGCATGGAGGGGATAGTCATTATTATGTAAAACATTGTCAAGTTTGACTGCGAGAAGTCCATTGTAGGATGTGGCCATGGTTGGCTTCGGTTTCCCAATTGCTCGGCTAGTTTGCTTTATCATTGTGCTCGTACGTTGTTCATCTTCTTTCCCAACATTACCAACCCATGATAGTAGATTATACTGTCAAACCCCACAAGTAACAGATTTGGCAAGAATTTTGCTGTCAACATTAAACCTATTCATTGCAGGTAGACAATACATCCTAGAATTTTTCATTAACAGATCAATGTGGGTTTTGCCAGGAAAGCAGGCTATCTGAAACAACACCGAGATATTTCTAATTATCCACCCCTACCACGGCACTGCCCTTAATACTCATATGGTTTGAAACCATTCGTGATTTACGAAAATTAATTTTTTCTTGTCTTTTGTCATCACCATTTCTTTTGTCTCACTAACATTGAGTTCTAAACATTTTGATCACAATAATTTGTTAAAGTAGTAACCTGAATTAAATACGGAGTATTATCATCTTTTTTTTTTTATATTTTTTGTTTATCAGACCCAACAAAGCAGTGGCGTCAGTAACTTCGACTATAGAAGAATATTGGTTGGACGTGCATCCGATGTGTATAAAAGGAAATAGGAATGGAGCGCACCAGTTTAATTTTAAGACTACTCAAGATCTGATCTGCCCAATCTGGATGGATCATTACTTCCGGATCTGATCCTGAGTAGGAGTGCGTTCACACCGCAATAGACGATATCTACCAGGGATCAGACTCCACAGTGGAATTCACTGGTCGAGATCCAGTGAAGAAGTCTAACGCACTGTCAAAGTCATCTAAAGTACATCAATGAAAACTCCATCTTAAATCGAATCTTGGACCCTTCGTCTCCAAAACCGAAAAAGAAAGCCTCGGTAGCGTTCTCTTGACCATTTACGTATCAATACTTTGTTTATTTTCATGATTGGTGTATTGTTTTCGAGTTGCGAGATCCCATGAAATAAATGGACTTAGGCCCTATCATTGCTTTACATTTTCATGAATTGCGGTGACCAATATGTCTATTTTGGCGAATATCAAATTTGTTTTTATGATCTTTTAGCAAAAAGGGAACCATCTCAAACGTTCAATGTCTCAGGTGAAAAAAAAATCGCACAGTTAACTAACTTGAAATGACAGAAATTCACAATTTGGTACTTTTCATAACTATTTTAGTTTTTTTTTTCTTGAAAGTAACTATGCATAATTTTACAGTGACAGATATCAGCTGAACATATTGAAAGTCGGGCATGAGCATTCATATTGAAAATAATTTTCATTTGTTGCAATAAATCAATGACCATCATCTTTTGAGCCCGAAGTTAACGAATTTGTAATAAAAAAATCATCATTCACAGTTCGGTGTTTTCACATTTCTTTGGGTTGTTGGTGGAATGTTTATTTGTCGTTCAGCGACATTGTCACGATATCAGAACATTACCAACACACCCTCACCCCTAACCTAAAAATGGCACCCCCATATAAGAATTTCACCCTCTGATATGGGAATGCCACCCCTTCCCTCTTATCAACAGAAGGATAGCTTATACAGTTCTACCATTTTCTACCATTCCATCGGACAATGTCAAAAACAAACAAAAATGTTATCTAGGACTAAACTATCTGCGAATGTGTAGATTTAATAAGTAAAACTTAATTTCTAAGCACATTAGCATTTTCTTGTAATTTAAAAATAACAAAATATTTATGGTTTTTCGACTTGGCCAGTTATTTTTATTTCTGTTTTTCGTTTTTCACTTTCAGTCAGTTTCACTTACGCCAGCTTTAGATATACAATGAAACTGAATTTTGAAACCAAAAGGAATTATAGGTGACAGATATTTCAACTAATAAAACAACAGTTGTCATCCGTTAAGTTTCAATTATTTCCCCTTCTAAATCGTTTTGCTATAGCACCGTGGTCATTGAACATTGTCAGTTACAAACCGTTTTTCCTTTTATTTCACCTATCTTTCGTTTTCTAAAGGTTAGTGAAATATCACGATACCGAGGATATGCGTAATGGTATCCGGTGCACCCCCATGAAGCAGGAGGACATTGTACCCAAATGCTCCTACTTATGGTAAAATATGAAGGAAAATTGTTTCAACTTAGCCATGTACTATGTTAAAACAAAAGAAGTTCAATTGCAGTTTATGGTATATCATTACATAATACGCATGAAGTATTTGTCACAAAAAGAAGGTTGTAAGTTCATCTTGTGCATGTTTAGGCCTATTGCAGAAGTTTGAGCTGATAACACAAGGTACCATCACTAAACAATAGATATGTACCGCATAAATGAATATTCATTTGACTAAGTGATTGGCCATTTGAGTAATCATTTGACTTAATAAGTGTCCATTTGTATACTCTTCATATTTCAGTGTGGTCGCCCTCTTTGCTATAATAACTATTATCAATAGAAAGTGGAGGTTGTGTATCGCCAGTTTGTTTACTTTAATTCAAAGATAATTATTTTAAAGAGGTAAGTTGATCTGGAACCTTAATTGGTCTTTGCCAAAGTAGAAAAAGGAAACTATATATACTCAATTGCTTAGCTCTCACACACGCACGAATAAGGATAGAAAGTCTCACAAAAATTATCCTTTGTAAGTTAATACAGTTACTTGTTATGCAAGTTTAACCAAATTTAACTAAAATTTAACTAAACTTGATTGAGTTTCATTGACAAAACAGATGTCCAAAAACTGTGGGTGGGTGCCGGGGTGGGGTAGTGAAAATGTGATTTAAAATGTTAGAAAAAATGTCAACATGCCAGAATAAATATCAACATGTTACAGCTTAACATCAACATGCCAACGGAAAAATCAATGTGTTGGCAAAGAATATAGACATGTTACTTTGAAATATTAGCATTTCACCAAAAACTTTTGTACGTCTTTAATGTAGAGAAAAGCCGTAAAACTTGATTATTCGTGTGAACATATCCGGCGTTTGACTGAGAGTGCGCCATTTGTTTCATTAATTTAAGAATAATATCAACATGATACAGTTCAATATCAATATGCCAGAGAAAAATATCAACATTTCACGTTTGAATAACATCGTGTTTAAGAGGAACCGTAATGGGTGTTACATTTTCAATCTACATTTAGTGGTCATCTATTTACAAACAGTCACGACTATTGGTTTTTATTTTCGTAGTAACTTCTTTCCAAAGGAAACTTCCAACTTCCCGCAGTTGTTGTACAGCGTATCACCATTTTGGAAATGTATGACGTAGCACATGCACCTGCAATACTAAGTGACATGTACAGGTTCATGTGTAACGTCACGAATGACGTAATATCGCAACAACATGGAGACGTGCAAGTGAATAAAATGTATATTCATAAAAACTTCATATTTTCTTGGACGTTAATTTATTGTACTACCCAACGGTGTCTTATTGTTTGAAAAGTATATTTGAAGTATCAGGACTATCTGGAAGGCTGTGTTTGGTTTTCCTTTCAGGACAACAGTTACCACAATGGAAGGTAAAATTTTGTGTTTGGCGTGAACATGTTGGTGTTCACCGCACGTGCTCGGTTTGTTTCAAATATCAGTCAGCCTACAGCATACATTGTACCATGGAGCTATCACAGTTATGAAATTGTAGCTGAGTATAAAGTGCTTCCACAAGTTAATTGTAAAATGACACAGAAAGTGCCGTTGCAACGTTTACTTTTTGGTGTCGGTAATAATCCTAATCTACTATGTATGGGTGTATGTGTACAGGGGCTTCGCGACCGCTTTGTGGGGGTGTCTCACATCCCCCCATAAATTTTTCAGAGCCACGATAGTCGGAAAATCTGAAATACTAGTTGGAATTTTTCTTCTGTTAGCGTAGCTCATTTTTTATTGCATAAGAAGATGCCAAATATTGCACCAGATTGTGCCTATGGTGACTTGATAATTGAAAAATTTCTCAATAAATCTGAAATACATTTGAATTTCTCATATTTCAGTATAGGAGCGACGAAAGTGGGAGAATCTGAAATACGAGTTGGAATTTTTCATATTTCAGTATAGCTCATGTTATGACATAAAAGTATGCCTACTGTTCACCAGATTGTGTCTAGTCTTGCCGTTACTCACCCCCCCCCCCCACCTCCCCTTCCCCAAGCTTTTCTTTTTTTTTGTTTCGCCGATAATGTGTTTGTTTGATAATTCCCTTTTCGTGAAGACTGTGCTCCTTTAATTCTTCAACCGATCCTGAGAAGGAATTTCTAGCGTCTGAAGATGTCGAGGTGGGGGTGCCACATAGTTGGAAAAAACACCCAGCCACTCTGAACTTTTTACTTTCACCCCCTTAAATATGTCCTACTTCCTTGTGTGTGGGGGGGGGGAGGGGGTGCGTGTGTGGTGTGTGTGGATGTAGACCTTTTTATGTGTGTGTATGTATGTTTGTGACGTCTACCTTGGAAACACGATATTTCAAGAAGGTGAAATGGACCAATCTCGTATATGGTATGCAGGTGCACACACTGAGTACAAGGAAAGGGAAGCATGGACAAATGTCATATTTGGTATGTAGATGAATCGCATAGGTACAAGAATCCTATTGATTTATGGCATGTTGATACTCTTTATAACATTTTGAAACACATGGTATTCCGTGGATACGGTAATCACTAGTTTGTTAGTTTAGTTGCTAAGTTACATAGAAATGAAGACCGAGTTAAATCCCAGAATACATCCCTCGGGTAGTTAACCTGGGGCCCTAGGGCCAAATGAGGCCCCCAAACATCCATTTTAAGATAAATGAAAATAAAGACAGTAAGAAAATAGACCAGCGAAATGGGGAAAGGTAATAAAGATATTACCTACATAAAAACCTTATGATAACTACATATTTTCTTTTGTGAAATCTTATACTCATTATAAGATGCCAATATTATATCGATTTCACTTTTTTTATTTTAATTGCTATAGATATGTCTGCATGGATACTGCGGCTTCATATTTTACAATTTTCTTGTTTTTATTTGTTAGAATTGTCGGAACAACGTTTAGGGGCTAGCTTACAACCTAAGCGGTAGGTTTCAGATATAAGGAACCCTAATGTGCCGCAATCCATATCAAATGAGTTAATGTAGCCACCTTGATTGAAAAGATTGGACACACCAGCCGTAGGGGCTGGGGGGGGGGGGGGAGGGTGGGGAATGTTGAAGCAGGGGAGGACGGAAGTGGGGTTTTAGTTTTACTATTGTTTACATTCTGTGGTTTTGAGCATGGGAAGACAATTATCCTGGAATAGACAAATGATTTATGTCTGTGCCTCCCTACCTCCTCCTCATTGTTAGTTAGGTTAGTTAGGTTAGTTAGGTGTGATGGTCGAGGGCTAAGAGGTAGAGTCTCCTCACTCCCTCCCCTCCTTGTTCTTAACGCTAATTCGGGGGATGTGCTGTTTGAGGACTAAGATTCAGAGCTTCGCCACTCCCTCCCCTCATTGGTATCTAGGCTAGCTAGGGGGGGGGGGGGAGTTGTGATGGTCGAGGGCTAAAACTCAGAGATTCCCCACTCTATCTCTTGTTACTCAGGGTGGTTGTTGGGGGGGGGGGGACGATCGATGGTTAAGAGTGAGAGCTTCCCTTCTTCCCCTCCTCTTTCTCTTTCCCTCCTTATTGGTCAGGTTAGTCGAAGCGATGGTCGAAGGCTAAGATTCAAGACTTTGTTATCTGATGATTGTAAGTTATTTTCAGTCTTTTTTAACAGACTGGTAGTTCCGTCGACTTCTGTGTATCATCTTGTTGGTACTCAACAAGTATAATAGTACTTGTTCAATCGATATTTTGCCCAATATAAAGTACTGACTTTATCGTTCAGCGTAACGGACGCAAACATTCACCGTAGGATGGAGAAAGATAACGAAAGACGGGGACGCACAAAATGATGTCAGAAACGAAGGAAATAAAGGACGTTTGAGAAACTGGAAAGGGTGACCCTATACATCATGGAGATAATTACTATAAACAGTAATGACAAACTGTAATTAACATTCAAGATAATTTATTACAATGT